>SSNP01000022.1:3276091-3310490 GCA_006937955.1 Pachypanchax playfairii | reverse complement strand
GAAAGACCCAGCCACGTCTCATTTTCAATGCCCTTGCTGATGGAAGGAGGTTTTCACTCAAAATCTTACGATACATGGCCCCATTCATTCTTTCCTTTACACGGATCAGTCGTCCTGGTCCCCTTGCAGAAAAACAGCCCCAAAGCATGATGTTTCCACCCCCATGCTTTACAGTAGGTATGGTGTTCTTTGGATCCAACTCAGCATTCTTTCCCCTCCAAACACGACAAGTTGAGTTTCTACCAAAAAGTTCTATTTTGGTTTCATCTGACCATATGATGTTCTCCCAATCCTCTTCTGGATCATCCAAATGCTCTCTAGCAAACCGCAGACGGGCCTGGACGTGTCCTGGCTTCAGCAGGGGGACACGTCTGGCACTGCAGGATTTGAGTCCCTGGCGGCGTAGTGTGTTACTGATGGTAGCCTTTGTTACTTTGGTCCCAGCTCTCTGCAGGTCATTCACTAGGTCCCTCCGTGTGGTTCTGGGATTTTTGCTCACCGTTCTTGTGATCATTTTGACCCCACGGGGTGAGATCTTGCGTGGAGCCCCAGATCGAGGGAGATTATCAGTGGTCTTGTATGTCTTCCATTTTCTAATAATTGCTCCCACAGTTGATTTCTTCACACCAAGCTGCTTACCTATTGCAGATTCAGTCTTCCCAGCCTGGTGAAGGTCTACAATTTTGTTTCTGGTGTCCTTTGACAGCTCTTTGGTCTTGGCCATAGTGGAGTTTGGAGCGTGACTGTTTGAGGTTGTGGACAGGTGTCTTTTATACTGATAACGAGTTCACACAGGTGCCATTAATACAGGTAACGAGTGGAGGACCGAGGAGCCTCTTAAAGAAGTTACAGGTCTGTGAAAGCCAGAAATCTTACTTGTTTGTAGGTGACCAAATACTTATTTTCCACCATAATTTGCAAATAAATTCTTTAAAAATCAGACAATGTGACTTTCTGGATTTTTTTTCCTCATTTTGTCTCTCATAGTTGAGGTATACCTATGATGAAAATTACAGGCCTCTCTGATCTTTTTAAGTGGGAGAACTTACACAATTGGTGGCTGACTAAATACTTTTTTGCCCCACTGTATATACTCTCTAACATTGATTAACTTAAATCTCACAGTCCAGATAAAATTGTTGTTCATTTTTTCTTCTGTGTTGATCAACATGATATTCTGTTAACAGCTTCACATTATAAAAGCATTAGCATTTTAACAAGTGTCCATGTAAATAACAGCACCTGTTTGGCTCTTATCATCCCAACAACTTCTGGCTTTATTTCCACTTTATGGACAATATAAGTTTAATTGTCATTCCTAAGTTAATGGTCTGTAAACACTCATTAGTTTAGCAGGGTAACAGCTTGCTCTGCACTCAGAAATAGCAATGCTGCAGAAAAAAATCTTGTAGCAATGTTTTAGTTGAGTGTGCGAAGCTAAAAACCAAGAAATTATATTATATCTCAACAAAACCATCAGAGTACAGCAAATGTGTAAAGTTTGTTAAATTCTGAGCTAACACCTATGTTGTAGCGTGTTTGTTTGCTTTATTAAGTTTAATAGTAGCTACCACGTTTAACCAGTTAGCTTTAATTAAGTTAATGGTTGACCACAAGACAAAAAAGGAGGGTGAAACCACTGAGATGCTATAATTAAGTCAAGTTAATGACCTGGTATCTCATGCACTGATCCAGTCACTCCATGCTAATGTTTCACGACGACACGACTCGTTAGCCTTGTTCATTACGCGGCTTCAACCGGAGTGTGATATGAGTAGATAAGAGGTCTCGTTCAGCCTTGCAGTTCTTTGGATCTGTCAGTAAATACAACAGTTTGATGAAGTCAGGAAAATGATGATGGCATCCAGCACACATGACATTTCTCATGCACAGAATCAATAAGCTATAATTGGATGAAGTGAATATTGATCTGATCAGTCTGTATAGCTCAAGTTAGCAGCTTATCAATCAATCAGAACATAGTATTTCTTGTTGTTGGGCAAAAACTCTTAACTCATAAAATCCTGTCACTGCTGGAGTTTTTTCTTTTTTTACAATGAATTATTTATTTAACAAATAGAGTTTTACATGCAGTGGTTATTAAAGACAACTCAAAACCTGAACTCTGAACAGATTGCTAAGAGCGGCCCTGGAGCGCTGAGGACGGTCTCAGCCGGGCGCTCGTACTGACGGTGAGACGTGATGCACCAAGGATGCGTTTCAAAAACATAATCCAGTAGATTAAATCATCTAAATTGAGGAGTGTGTAAGATCTGAAGATAAACTAAATGATCATAAGGGGGAATGATGCTGTTGGGGACGGGTACAGAGAACATCCCTTGGGGATTTGCTCAAGGGACAAACTAACCTGGAAAGCTGCATTTTTAGTGATAAAAATGAATTTTTGACATCTTTCATACACATCAGTCACTACAGTGGCCTGTGGTACAATAATGTATATATATTAGTGTAGGTCCATCTGAGTCTGTCATACTAAATTAAAGCTGCAATGTCCCGTTTACAGGCGCTGCCACATAAGAGTCTGAATTTGGGTCTAAACATGTTACATACAACTAAATATATTAGAAAAATTTGTGTTTGAAAATGACGTATCAAAGTGATCAGGTTGACCAGCAGAAGTCAGTCATCATGTGTATATCTAATTTTGGGTTACCATGGCAACATAATCTATTTATAAAACATCCCTATATTAACCCGATGGAAAAAATCTCTGAAAATATCACATTTCCCCAAAAACCTCCAGATTGATTTTATTCTTTCAGCCTCGTCATCATGTTTGTAGCAACTGTCCCACTTGCTTAGTTTCAGAAATTGCAGCTTTCTGATTGGCTGAGGGTTTCAGAGTCCCGCACACAGTGACAATCCCCAAAGTTTCTATAGGAACTTTTTCTAATTTGTTCTTCCACTGAAATTAGTTTTCTTTTCTCCCACAACAGTATTTCAAGGAAAAGAGAAAAACATGCGTAGCTCCGCCCAGCCCGACATCAACATGTCAAATACGACCGCATTGGTCAATTTTGAAAACAACACTATTCCATATGCGACCCGTATCAGCTACCCTAACCTTAACCGATCCGCTTTTTAACGTGAAATATTCGGCTTTATAGTGTATCTTTACATTTTATATATTTGTCAGCTCCTCTGGGAAGGTGCACACATGCGTTGTTGGTAGTAAGTCTCTGCAGAGCCCGGAAAACGTTCCTCCACTGATAGAAAAACACTAAAATCCAGGCTGTAATTTTAACAAAAAGAGACTGAAGTTTTGTTCCTCCAAGTATCAGAAAGCTTGAACTCAGTCGTAGGTCATAGTCCTCCGACAGAATAATGAGCCAAAACATGCAGCTAAACACTCCAAGAACTAAACACTGAACTGTTCTACAATGGCTTTCTATGAGTCTGGATCTAAATCCTGTTGAACATCTGGGGAAGGAGCTGAAACATCTGGGGAAGGAATCCAAATTTTGTGAAATTGTGGATTTTAAATAAATTAAGGCAATTGAGAAACTTTGGGACAAAATTTTGAAATGAAAAATGTGATCTGTGTATATGTTTGTCTACTGATGTTAGTCAGTTCCAACATGCACAAATCTGTCACACCAGTTCCATATTGTTCTACTGAAAATTTGAATATTTTCTTGCAATTCTGTGGCTGCGACTAGTTACCAGATGGTTGCAGCCCAGTAACAGATTAAGACACATGGGATTATATATTTTTATTAGATGTACACAAAGGAGGAACTGGAAGTAAAACATAGAATAAATGTGGTTATTGTTCTAAAGCAAATACATTTGTTGTTAAAGACATTGCCTCTTGTCTGCTTTTCTATTCTTTGTAGTGTAACGTTGGGAGACTGAGTTAACGTTAACTAGTGATCGCGCTGTTAGCATCTTGTTTATTTCATCGATGGACATGCTAAGTCTCGTAGCATGTAGTTAGCATTCATTTAAACAAATGTTAGAAACAATGATGGGTCATACATTCCTGTGACTTCCTGTTTTGTTTTTTGCTCGCCAGAATAAATGTCAAACAGCCACCGGCCATCGTGCACACCATGCATGACTGATGGCTCACAGTAACATGTGGTGGGGGGGGGGGCTCTCTGCTTCATGCAACCGAATAAAAAACAAATAAAAAAAAAGATCTACATCTCCATCAGAAGATATTTAAACCAGAAGTAAATGCAGAGGTTTTGACACTGTGACCTTTAATCACAAACAACATCAAGACTGAATTAAACGTCAGTATCTGGATAACTTAAATCCTCATTTAAAAACACACCCTCCTCTGTATAACATACCAAAATAGCAGCACGTTTGGGTTGAAAACATCGAATGACACTGATAAAAAACATTAACATCAGATTTTTCTCACTCTTCCAAAAAGAAAATCTTGCAGAATTCCATCTAACTTCCTCTACATTAGTATTCAGCACCCTGTTAGAAAACATACACACTTTATCACTCTCAACAACTTCTCACTACTTTACAGAGCAGAAGTGAAACCAGAGAAGAAGAAACATTAAATGAACGTGAAAAGAAGACCAAAGCAAAGTGACTAAATTGAAAGATGGAGCGAGGCGAGTGTTAAAGGTAAAACAGATCCTCGTTCCCTTGCTAGGCTTTGATTTATTCACCTGTGGGATTTAGTTTCTGTCTACAAAGGAAAAAGCTCAGTTGGTGCAGGAGGATATCAGGTCACACAAACACAGAGGACTGAGGCTGTAGGAGATTCTCTTCTGGGTTTGCCAACACGAGCGTCTCACGTGGAATGAAAGGCGACGTTTGAGGCAGGTGAGGAGAGGAGAGATGAGACTAGGAAACGAGGAGACAGACAGGGGCGGTTATCAGGAGAGGCGTGTGATGTTGGATGGGGCGAGGCGTTTAAACGAAACAGAGAGCAGGAGGTTGATCTGAAAGCAGCAGATACATGCTGGTGACAGGAAACTGATGAGGCTGTTCAATGTTGAAAGTACAATTAAACCAATAATAGACCTCGTGAATTATCTTTTGTCCTTTGTCTTCCAGCTAATCCACTGATGTGACTTTGGTAATGGTGTTGTAAGTCATTCTGTCTGCGGTGTTCATTCAGGCTGAAGGACCTCAGAGACTATCTGATGGAGAACGTTCTGATTAGGGGGATCCTCGGAGTTCTGATTTAAATGTTGGAGGAGACCCTGCATGGAAAGGAAGAAGTGTTTCTCCTCCATTTCTCCTTTCCTTCCCTCCTTTATTCGATTGTCTTCTCTGTTTTCCTTCTACTGCTCAGTCAACATCTGCTGCTGAGTCAAACAAACGTCTGCTGGTTTCTGTCTTCCTGACAGCTGTCTATCACATCAGAATGATAATCACCTTCTCATTTCATCATTATAAGGTTTTCTTTTCAGAAGAGACGAGATGTTCTGCATCGATGAGCAGGTGTCTCTTTGCATCTTAACGAGCTCCTTTACAGCAAGTCGACTTCACAAAATTGGACATGAGGGACTTCTGCTTATTAAAGACTTACTAACGTGATAGCTCAGTTCTTTTTAAAAGGGGTTTTGATATGGGTTAATAACAAGTGACACCTGCTCGATGAACCGCCTCAGTTTGGAGAAACGAAGGTTAAGACTCGATCTGTACTCCATATCTTTTTCTGCTTCATTTGTGCCTCTCATCTACAAGTAGGTGGTTTCTCATAGCTGCTAGCTCGCTATCAGATCAGAATCCTCCAAACTGAAATCAATAAAAGAGCTGTCTATGACTGAGATTTTACTTTTTGCTAAACTTCTGATCAAGCTCGGTACCATCTACTGACACTGAAGCATTCAGAGATTTTGTTCCATAAAAATCCTCTTCCTTGTATTTTAACGATTGCCTTGCACCAGTTTCTCTCTACGAGTTCATGCACACGTGCAAAAACACATAACATGGAACTTCATTGGTGCTACTTTCTCCAACGTCTTTATAAACAGGGGTGCACATAATATTTTTGTCCTGGTTCTCAGAAGAGACCCTAGGGTTGTTGCTTGGTCCTCACATTTTTAAATGTGTCTCGCTGTGTCTCTTCCGAGCTCCTCTGCTTTGTTTTTGGTTTCATCAAGCTTCAAATTCAGTCTGTTTACTTTACCTGGCTCTATATTTGTTTCAATAAAAATCCTTTAATTGTTGAAAAAATCAAGAGAAACCAGTAAAATATAAAAATACTGGTAAAAAAAACCTTCAGAGTTCAGGTTGGATTGTTTACAGGTTTGATTGTTCACTTTAATCTACATTTAACAGTTTGGTGTTGAAATTTATTAGTCAGCTGTTGGAGCTTCTGTCATTTACTGTAAATGTTTTTTGTTTTGAAATGATGAGGATGTTTGTAATGTGATGCAGTCAGATAAAAAGATACACTGGACAGTTATGGGGCATTGACTGCATATCCCATAATGCTTTGCGCGCATTCAAAATGGCGCGGATCACAGACAAATACGCTGATACTGTTGATTAAAACAGGTGGTTTTCTCTATTTTATAGCACAAAAAGGTAGTTCTACACGTCTGTGCCACGATGGTCTATTTGTCTTATTCAGTGAATGTTTTCAGTTTTGACGCGATGCAGAATCCTGCAGTCAGCTGCACTGATCTGACTGACTGAAAATCCGTCACACTGACAAACTGATACACAGAGACAGAGAGAGACGCAGCATCAGCTGATCAGCTGGAACTTCGGCGCTCTGGCTGAGAAACATATCAGTCAAACAAAAGAAATCAACGGGATTCTTCATTTATTTGACAATGAACCGCCTCTGATTAACCTAAAAATTCACGCAGCTCAGCCAAACCAATGTTAAGTACGCAAACGCGTGTTGCAAGTTTTCATCTGGTGCATTTTATATTTTGACAGTGTGTGCGGACCTGCGGACCACTTATGTGCACCCCTGTTTATAAATAAAAATCTGATCACCACTTTGGGTTTAGAAAGCTCCTGACCTGCTGTGACACGTCTGAGACGACGCTTGTGTCGGTCTGTTACAGGTTTTAGTTTTCAGTTTAATCTGCAGAATAAAAAAAAAATATGCTGAATCTGTGTAAATGCTCAGACGGGGAGAAACAATGTGTCCTTGACAGTTTAAAAGTTTTTGTATCTGATTTCCAGAAAATATGTATTTGAGACTGAATCAGCTGAAAGCACCGTGCAGCGGATGTATTCTGTGTCCCAAAGACTGGAAACATAAAGTCCAGCTCTCCTTCTGTTTATCCTGTATTCAGTGTGACAACATTGATAAAATATCATGGAGTTTCATCCTGAAGCCGATTCATGCACAAGAAGAGAAGTACAGGAAATCACCTGAAATACAGAAGGAACAAAGGAGGCAAAGATACAGTTGATTTTTCTTACACGTGTCTTACAACTCTGAGGACACCTGTCCTCATGGTAAAGCACGGTAGTGGCAGTATTATGTTGCAGGGCTGCTTTTCATATACCTGACAATGTATATATTTATTATGTTTGTTATCTATTCACCACATGGGAAACATTTTCTGCCTAAAATGACACTTATTGTTTGGAAACAGACCATATTGGGGGAAAAAGACGGAGAGTTTTAAAATTTGAGATTTAAATTTTCTGATCTCTGACTCAAAGCTCAGAACAGATGAGTGGAGAAGTATCAGATTACCTCCAGATATTCATGTTTTATATGATTTTCAGCGCTGCAGCTTTTTCTTGAGAAATCCTCAAAGTAACTGATGAATGAGACATTTAGAATATTAATATTTGATTTGTTCAGTCTGCAGAATCCAGAATTTTTACATCTTGTTATGACTGAAATTGTCTTACAAAGTAGTAAAAACCAATAGAATGAGAGTGGGTGGAGCTTCACAGAAGTTGTTCTGTCTTACAGAAAAAAAATAATTCAGACAGTTAAATCTGCTAAACTTTACAAAGACATTTGTTGCTGTAATTTCTTCTAAAGCAGGTTCCATGAAGTACTAACCTTGGGGAAGTGAAGGAATTTTCACTCTTAGATTATTTTTGTTTCATTTGTCACTTTAAATTTCTAATTAAAATGTTTTTCCACCTTCAAGTTTGTGTTACAGACATACAAAAATCCATTTTCCTTCCAAGTTTTAACATTTGACAAATAACGAGCTTCAGAAAGTTGAAGGATAAAGAAATCATTTCACCAGTGGTTTACTTCTCAAAAGCAGAAGAACAAACCTTGAGGAAGACGGAAGACTTTCTGTAGCCTCGCTCGGCCTGTTGGAGAGTTTTTCTTGCAGGTACACGTTTAAAAGATGTTTTCAGTGTTTGATTATGAAGGAGGGCGCAGAGTTATATTTAATGTTTATCCATTAATACTAGAGTGATGTTTAAGTTCCTCGGTTCAGATGTTGTCCAGTGGGACCGGTTGTTCTGGAGTTTTCTCTCACGTCTGTTAAGTTTCCTCCCGTTTTGCCTCCTTCTCTCCGTTTTTTTAAATTGTATCTGTGTTTTTTAATTCAACTCATTTTAACAGTGTCTCCACTCTGTCCTCTTAAAGCTGTAGAAATGGTGTCCCTGCAGTTCATAAGATCTAAGCCTAAATGTGTCTCTCCATCCGTCTCCCCCCCTCTCGTTCAGCCTCCCTCTTCAGACTCTCCTCCTCTCTCTCTATCTGTCTCGGCTTCCTATCTTCTGCCATTAATTTTTCTGCTTCCATTTTCTCACAGCAACACACATCCAGGGCTTGTAACGGCCTGTTCTGGCACATTTTGCACCCCCCCCCATGCCCCTCCCCCTTCATTCTCCCACCTCTAAATCCTTGATCCCTTGTCTTTTTCTATTTTTCTCTCTCCATACTCGCCCACCCCCTCCTCACTAGATCATTTGGCCACAACAGACGGGCTCTTAAACTCCAGGTGCGCTGCATTGAATGATGACCACAGGAGGACCAGGATGGTGCTCACACACAAACCTGCAAACACACACACACGTTTGTATTTCCATCCATATGAGGACATTCTATTGAAATCTATTTATTTATGAAGCTCAAGCCAAAATCCTGAGCTTCAACTTAACTATTATCAATAAGTGACTAAATTTGAACTCAGTTCACATCCTAACACATAACTCCAAACCCAAAATTTGGCTCCAATTTGGCTTTCATCCCCGTAAGGACTACTGGTTCCTACAAAGCTGTACTTATACCAGGAAGTGTCCCGATGAGGCAACAAACACACACACACACACACACACACACACACACACACACACACTGTGAGCAGCTAATGGCACCATTATTTCTCTGACCAGCATTTTCACTGTTTCTCTTCTTTGGCTTGTAGATCTCAGCTGTAGCCAACAACGTTTCACTGCAGCTAAAAATGACTTTAAATGTGACTCTTTATCCATTTTTATTAAACACAGATCCATCCTAGTGTTATTTCACCTCCCTGCTCTTTTATTTTAATTCCAGTGGATACATTCATCTATCTGATTAAACAGACATTAATACAGAGCTTCATAGTTCTGCCTTTTCGTTCAATGAGCTGGAAAAAAAGCTAATTTAACTTGTCGTTGAGGGAAGAGATGAATATTTCTGTAAGAAAGCAATTGTTCATGGAGGGAATCTGCTGGAATCTGCAGCGTATAGGAGAATATTTTTGAATGGAACATGTTGGGACTCTGAGTTTTTGGGTTTTGATTTCTTCAGTTTCATCTGTGGTTTTGTTTTTGCTTTCTGTTCATTGATTTATGGGGTTCATTTCATCACGTCTTGTAGTTTTTCTTCAGTTCCTGTTTTATTTTGAAATGTGTTGCTTTTCCAGTGTTTCCTCCTCGTGTGTCTCAGTAGCTTCACTTCTGCCCAGATGTTTTCAATTAGCTTGTTATTTCCTTCTGTGTCAGCATGTGTATTACTTGATGGTTCTGTTTCATTATTCGCGTGTGGATTAACGTTTGATATGTTGACTGTCTCCGTCTCAACCGCCTCCCTCACCTCATGTAAGTTGCTGCTCCGCCAGCATTATTTATTTGTGTCTTTGAATTAACTCATCTATTGTTTTGGAGAGCTGTTTCCTGTCACACCACAAATCATGACAGTCAAGAGAGGAGGTGAGACAGAGGAAACATATAAATATATTTTCCTTTTCACAAGTCACAAATAATTCCGCCACCCCTTGTGGACCACACCTGTACTTAACACCTGGTTCTACCCATGTGGTTCCAATTGGACCATCAATCCTCAAAGAGGAAGAAAACAATATCATCAAACACATTGAGATTCATATGTAAATTAATTAAGGAAGTGTTGTGTTTATGAGGCATTCTGCCAGTTGGTCCAATTTTTAGATTTTCATAAAAGTGTCTTTAACCAAATCTTCCACTGTGTATCTCTTAAAACCACCGGAGTCATAGAACAACACAGTTCGCTTCTTTTTTCATGCATATTTTCACAGGGTGCAAAAAAAAAAAAAAAAACAGCAAACAAGTGACAAGAAGTTCTGAGACGCCGCCTTCTGATGCTGAAGTAGAGAACAGGCACCAGATGGACCGAAAAGTTGGAGACATGGTCAAAAAAAACAACTTCTACCAGGTGAGGATTGAAACAGACCTTCTAGAAACAAAATCACTTCTGGAAACTTCTCAGCATTTCAATGTCCAAACTTGGTCCAACAAATGGTTCAAACTTTATATAGTTTGGATCATTTTTTGGTCCTCTTGGTCCCATGCACCCAGTGACCTCAGGAGACGGGCACCATCATATTTGTAGTGTACTGTACCTTTCAAAATAATCTCATTACGTGTGTACGTAATGATAGTTCTGTATATGTTCATGCTCCAAACAAAGAAGAGTTTGTGGACGGTCCGTTACAACATGGAGCACTAGTGCATAAAGCAGGTCAATAAAACCAGGATGAGGGAGGAACTGGTCTGAACAGAGTCCTCAGACCCAACAGAACCCCTCTAGGATGAATTAGAGCAGAGACCATGAGGCAGGATGTCCAACATCCATGTCTCACCTCTAAAGTGTACTTCAGAAGGATCGGTAAAAAATTCCTATCTCAACAAATTCCTCCCTATAACTGTAATCTGCAGGTCGACTCCATGTTTAACCCCACAGATTCATTCATGTGTGTTTAAATCCAGATGCCTCATTATTTACGATCTAATGTACAAATCAGCATGTTTGTCAAAAGCAATTAATTAAAGCATCTACAACCAAATGTCTCCGCCTCCCAGTCATTAAGAAGTCCTTTAAAAAAGTTCAAGGACGTCACATCCTTGACTTTCTGATCACTTTGCAAGTGATTCCAGGTGTGAGACGCGACTTATTTGAATGTTTTTCTTCTCCCAAAATCTGTACGGAGTGAAGAGCGTGATCACCTGAATCTGTTCAATGAATGAATGAATGAATGAATGAATATAGCAGTTCCTCAGTCTGTGAGCAGCTAATACAAGCAGACAATATTAAATTCATAATAAATTTGAAGTCTTTATGACAATAAACCATTACCAGAGCTCAAAGCTGTGAAATGTTGCACTAATGCTCGTTACAGGATCACGCGTTGGGATTAATGTCATGTATCATTGATACGAGGCGTGTTCCATCTGTCAGACGTGAGCAATCAGCTTGCGTTTGAGGTTTTATGTTCAGCTGATACAGATGCAAAGTGACTGTCACACGCTTGTGTTCCCCGTTTCCCGGTCATGAACTCCTTGTCCTCCCGCTGACCTGCAGACGCTGCTGCTACACTGCAAATACATCTTTGTTACAGAACATAATCATGTCTGCATATCAGAAATTACACTGTAAATTAAGTTTAATAAAATACAAATTAATGCTTTTAATAAAAATTGGAAGCAGATAACTGGATTTAAGGAGGATGTTGTCTGTGTGGAAATGACCCGCATGTATCAGAACACATGGCCTTCGGTTTTGCAGCCAAACTTCTGTTTTCAAGTGTTTTCTGTGATCAGTGTCACCATCCTGCAGGCTGCGTGTCTGTCACAGCGACTTCCCCCCACTTTCTTTTGTCACGCCACTGCGATGCCTCGTCCTTTTCATCCATGTCTTGTTCACTTGGTTTATTCTGCAGCTTTTCAAGAGGGCAGAGAGTGCCTTCAGGCCAGGACTCACATTCACATGAGGAAATCAAGCATGTCTGCTTTCTCACAAGGCAGGTGGTGCACATGTGCATGCATGCATGGAATAATCCAGGTTTCAAACATGCATGTTGTTTATTAATCCCACCGTTTGTGGATCTGTATGAAGTTAAAGTGTTTGAAGGAACACGCCGCGTGACCTTCGTCTGCACATTCAATAAGAAAACATTTACCCGTTCAGGACTGAGATCTGAAAATGTCCCGTTTGAGGTTTGATAACGTTAAATATGAGCTTGTGTCTCAGCAGCTGAAAATGCTGCAGTCTTCGTCATGCTCGACTGGCTCTCGGCTGTGTGATGTCAGGGCCCACTTCCTCCATAGCCGCTTTAAAGGGATGGACTCCAGTTTCACTCATCTTTGTTGAAGAAGAGATAATCGGATGAGACAGCGGTTGATTGTGTCAGAGAGCTTGCATATGTAAGAGCTTATATCCTGAGGGTACTTACTCCATATGGTCCAACATACAGAGTAAATAATGTCAGATAAACATCTTTCTATCCATTTTTTAATAACTTCATTTTACTTTCTTACTTTTAATGTGAGAATATGAAACCATAAGGATCGAGAGTTCAGCTGTCCAACTGTCCGTTCTTCCATCCAGCTTTTGAAATGTGGGGGTGGGGGGGTGTAGTAGACCTATTTTGAATGATTTTGATGATGGTTGATGGATTCTGAGATCTGACTCACTGTTTTCTGTCTCTAAGCAGCACAGAACAACCTTTCTCACGAGGAATATGATTTAATCAGCGCCTTAACAAAACAACTTCACCGAAGACATTCAAGTGGAGAAATTAACATGAATCAAGGTCTCTGCTGAATTTGTCAGGATTTATTTTTCCATTCCTTTAAAAAAAATAAAATCTCCTTCAGGGTTGAGAAGTAAACAGAACCAGGAGGGTGATCCACATGCATGGAGATGATGCACATCGGGGTCTCTGATAGGGTCTCCATCTCTCACCTTGACGAGGGTTGGTAATCAGAAAGCCACCTCGTCAGCTGACTCCTTTCGATGAGGAGCAGCAGCTTTACTCCATGTTCACTGTGGATGATGAAGCTTCTCATTTTATAAGAGTTTCGCCACCGTGAAGAAGAAGCTCGTTTAAGATGTCGCCATCTTGGATCTGGTTCTTCTGATCTCAGTCCGATCATCTGGTCTTGTGTCTGTCGGTGAGGGTTTGAAACGTAGCAGTAAACTGAGCTTCTCCTTTCGACTCGACTCCTTTTTTACCCCAAGATGCTAAAGAAATGTTCTTTTAAAGCAGAACTAAGTAAGTTTTGCTCTCGCTCTCCCCCTACTGGTCCCCTGTGAAAGCTCACTGTCGTAACGTTCCCCCGCCACCGCCGCAGACCCCCCCCCCACCCCCCACCCCGTCCACCCCGCCGCCGCCCCCCCAACAACAACGCGCAGATAACGCTTTTGCAAAAAGAAAGAAAAACAAAACCAAGAAAATGTCTCGACAGGTGAGTATTATTGTCATCTTTGCGCTCCTAAGGGTGGCGTTGCTAACAACGGCAAGGGCTTCATGCTTGTATTTATGTACGTGAGTGTGAGTGCCGTAAAGCAGGTTTGTTCTCGCGAGATTAGTCGGGTCCGATCCACTGAAAGTTGCAAGTGCTGCTTTCAGGACACAGACCCCGGAGGGAGGGGAGGGACCCACGAATCACCCCGCCAAGTCCTTGTTTACCCCCACAGGGACTCTAGAAAACATTTATTGAGGTGAAAAAACTTACTTAGTTCTGCTTTAACTGCTGACAAGGTCCTGATCTCTCAGTAACACTGACAGAACACTCAGATTGTTCTTTTTTATTCTTTTAATATCCTCTTCCATGTTCTTTTCTTGCACAGCTGAAAAACTGTTATTGTTGTTGAGAATAACTGGTTCAAAACAAAAAGCTACACTGGGTCTGTGTAAAGTGGACTGCAACATCATCATTTCTCCAAAAACGCTGGATGTTTCTGTCTATTAATAAAATGGCCACTATGGCAAACACAGCTGAATCTGTATGTTGATAATACAATTATTGAATTCCTTTGTATCATTTATAGTATTGTCGAGTAAGTAATATATATTTCAATTTATAATTAAGTTGTTTCAAATAACTTAGCAACAGTCGCTTTTTTAGAAATAGCTCAATAGAGAGTAGGAAGGTTTGGGTGTGTGGCCCACTGAGAGTGGTTCTGGGCCCCGATCTTCCAGTTGTCAATCACTGTTATATATGTTTATGTAATTTGACTGAAGTATTGATCATGGAGAGCTTTGTGGGTGTGTGTGTGTTGTGTATGGTGTGTGTGATAGTCTGGGAGTGTGAGCGAGTGTATTTGTATTTATATTGTATTGGTGTATTTGTTTTGTTTTGTTTTTTGTATTCTTTTGATATATTATACTGCTGCTTCTGTCTGTACATCCTGTTTATTTTTAATGTCTGTATTGAGGACCCTCTTGAAAACGAGATGGCAGATCTCAAGGGGTTTATCCTCCTAAATTTAATTTAATTTAATTTAATTTAATTTAATTTCATCCAAAGTATTTTTGAGTTAAACGTATTTGTTTTATCATGTATCAGATTCTTTTATTGAGCCATTGAAGGCAAATGTCTTAATGAAATTTCCCTTATTGTTCATTTTCCATATGAAGTTACATCACTAATCAACACAAAACTTGTGTTAGCGATGACTTTTATGGTTTTAATGATTTTATGATGCTAAATTAGAGTAAAAGCACCTTCTTCTAAGTGCTGAAGCTCCTGTTTGGCTTTATTATTTAGCGGTTTTGGAACTAAAGAAGACACGATGGCTTTTCTGCAATGAGACATTCATCTGCTTCAGTGCCCGAGCATCATTGTTAAAGACGCAATAAACTCTCAGAAATCTATTCTGTTGTCCATTTTTCATGAAAGTACAGTCTCTGCCTCTTCTCTGGATTGTATCTGTGCTCTGTGAATCTTTTCCTTGTGTTTTCCTATTTCCATACATCTTCCATTTATCTTTCCTTTCCATCTCATTCTCACAGACCATTTTTTTCTTATTTTCATTGTCTTCTCTTTTTGTCTTTTGAGCAGATTTACTTTGCCGTTGTTCCTTCCAACTCCTCTCCTTTAGCCTACAACATTACGAGCATCCAAAATAAATAAAGAATAGCATCATTTGTATTCATGACCATGTTTGGGATGTGAGTGGATGGAGGACAAAAAGGAATGAAGTGGACATTATGGAAGTAAAGGGACGCCAAAGTCACAGTGGACTGGTTAAATTCAACTGACAAGAAGAGTAAATACTGTAGTTATAGTCAACTGGTTTGTTTCTTTGGAAAGTTGATTTATAACTACAAGAAATGCACAAATACAGTAAAAGTACTAAAATAATATGATGAAAATAATTACATTTCTTCCACTTGAATTAGGAATTCTTCTTGCATCTTGAATATTATTTATCCATCCAAATGTTTGGATCATTACCCAAGTGGTTGACATACAACTCGTTTGCATTGCACTGGAGACAGTTAGGACTGTCTAAATATAGATTTGCATCCTCACAGTTAGAAAATCATTTTTGCAGAATAGTAAAGTGCAGTAAGGAGGGAACTACTTGCAGCTTTGCAAGTGCTCATACATAGTCATCTTTGAGCGGCGGCATTGTGTAAAGATGAATATGAGTGTGTGTTTTGCATGTGCAAGTGGGGCTTGTCTGCACCCGTGGGTGTGCACGGATACCAGCCTGTGCCAATATGTGAACGTTACCTTGTACCTCTCACCCTGAAGCCAGGTCAGCAGCTAATGTTCATGTCACTCACAGCAGCCCCTGCAGTGCTGTTTGTAGGCAGCAGGAGGGGGCGGAGGGGGTTGGAGCTCCACTGACCTTGCAGCTGAAAGTCTAAACATTTACAACAGTATCAGCACCCTCTCAACATCACTCATGAACAAAGGCACATGCGTGTGCACGGGCACAAACACACACACACACACTCTCCTCGAGGCTTGCAGCGTATTGTAAAACTCCTGTGGTTACTGAGTGTAGGCCAACCTTCTTGCAAAGCCAGATAAAGTAATCAGGATCATTCATGGGATGGAGGGTTGATGGTTCATTACCCACATTCACTGACTCACATGTCCTTTGGATAAACTCCTTTTTCTCCACTTAACATCAGGTTTTGATCTTTTTTTAAGAATCATACCTCCTGTCTCATCCCCAAGTTAAAACTGTAGATTAATAATCCAACATTTTACATTCTTCAGCTGGCGTCCCACAGGGCTCAATACTGGGCCCAGCGCTGTTTTCCATGTATATCAACAAACTACTTCCTGTGATATTTTAATGACATGCTTTTTGATCATGTTCCTCGGGCTCTACTATCCTGCAGGTTTCAAGTGTTCTCAGGAGAGAAAATACAGCTTGCCTCCGAATTCTACACAAAAATTATGTATTAACTATTGATTCCCCCTCATTTAAGCCAATAATGATTATTTTCATTCATCTAGTCCTTCTCCTATTAGTTACTTTGTAATGAATTTAATAAAAACTTATTTTATTTTAACAAGTATCCTAAAGAACTAAGACACCTGTGTGAGAGAACTCTATAAGGCATCAGAATGCTGGTTTTATAAGACTCGACGTGGTTTAGATCTTCCTCTTGCAGATTTCATACACTTCAAACTAAGAAGTATATGAAGTCTGTTAAAGGAGGTGGCACCATCCTGTTTAGAAAGATAATATAATAATAATCTTTTACCATTCAGTGGAAAAACTACAGGTAATCAGGAAGTTCTCATCCTTCTGTTTTCAATGTGGAAAAATATATTTCTGGGAATCCATATTATCAGCATTAAGTCATTTCTTTATTTATTTATTTTTTTTTGTTTGTTTTGTGTTTTATAGTAGATGTTTACTTTATGTGTTAATTACATTCTATAGTTTTTAATTATTCTGATTAGGGTACTGATGCATATTTAAACTCTGGATGCCTCTTTGAGGAATGACCAACGATATGTAGCATTTGGCTAACTAGCTTTGATGAATTAAGGCTTGAGCTGTGTCTTCTCATGTTGGGACGCTTCTTTATGGACGCATTTAAAAGGGATGAAACAGAACTGATGTCAGGGAATAAAGAGGATGATGACAGGATGCAGTTTGTAGAATAAATGAAATCTAGAGGGAACAGAAAGTGAAGGTCAGGTGAAAGAGGAGTACAGTAAGTGGATGAAGTGATATCAGAAACAAACGTCTCTTCCATCTCCGCCATTCATTCCTGAAGGATACGGCCTGGAATGTGACATTCATGGCAGGATGGATGGATATTGTTCACAACGAATGCTGATCTGCAAGGTCTCAGTGTCAGCTTCATGTCATGGATTACTGATGCACTTCCACCTGACACTTTATTCAACATTATAGCATTTTTAGGTGTTTTGAGGTGAGATGGCGTTTACCTGTTTTCTTCGGCTCAGTTCCATTTTAAGATGATGTTCTAAGGTTCGTTTTTTTCATTTATATGTCTGAGAAATAAGGCCAATCTCAAAAGCTAATATCTCAACTGAAAGTGTTCAGTGGGGGGGGGTCACTTTTGTGTTGCTTGAATTCCAAACACTTTCAAAAATGTACTAAACAGATGTAGTCACATTGTCGTCCACACATCTGGGACACATCTGGGACACATCTGAAACCCGTCTCAGTTTATTTCCTATGAGGCAGAAAGTTTTGGAGGAGTTTCATACCAAAATATAAATAAGATGCAGGTAAATCACAAACAAATTGAGACATAATTACGACACTCGGTGACTAAACTACAACAGTAATATGTATGTATAAACTAAGTCTGATTTAACATCATTTTCATCATTTTCAGTTGCTCAGCAGTGACGCGTATGTGAAGTTAAGATAACATCTTTATATCTGCTGATAAAATATCTTACCTGTTTAAAATAGTTCTATATGTAGTTTTCCTGTAGTTACTCTCATTGAAGCTTTTTGCTTCAAAAATTCCCAGCAGTTCATGAAAATACTGTATTAAACAAATATTTCATATGATCTTGTTATTCCATGAGAAATATTATAAAATTCAACTAGAAATGTTACATGAAGGACTTTAGGTGCAACATACAGAAAGTTAAGCCTTTAAATTCGTCTGCAGTTAAACACCGAGTTCTGTGTAAATAAGTATGTAAAACTGATGGCGGTAGAAAGAACGATGATGCATATGAAATTGTAAAATCTTTGGAGCTGTTTAAAGATGGCGAGGATCCACTTTGGACTCGGTTCCGGTCCAGTCAGAATGAATGTCTCTGAGTCCAAAGTCTGCTGGTTTGAAGAACTCACAGCAACAGGTTCATTATTCAGAACTCTAAAACCACTTTAAAAGATCTGAACTGAGTTTATTCTTCTTCTTTTAAAGGAAATGAAATAATGGAGCAAATTAGCAACTAGCATGATAATTAAAATGCTCATGAATAATACAGTTCTGATGTCACCAGGGTAGAATGAGGATAATTAAAAATTTTGAGTAAGTGGTTAACTCTGGAGAGATTAAACTTTTTTGTATTCAGTCTTGTGATTTAGGAAATATAGAGTTATATAAATCATTTTAAGTGCTGTCAGCACAATCAGCTGGAAGGTCATTTTAGAAATGAAAAAGATGATAATATTTGTAAAGTCATCTTTTGATGACCATGTAAATGTTTAACCTTTAGTTACTTTTAGCTGAGAAAATGTAAATCTATATATATCAAGATTTTGTTCCCTAAAGATGGAAACTGTTAAGTGGCTTTGACTAAATGGGTCACACCATCATCCTATTAATTCTTCCTTTCTAAAAAAAAAAAAAAAAAGACCAGGCTGAAATAACTAGAGACCTCTCCATCCATTTTTCTGGCTCTCCGTCCCATCAGAGAACGGGTTTGTTAATGATCTCATTTAAAGGGGTCATGGGTTTTCTAATTGGAAACGGGCAGACTCCTGTTGCTCCAGACCGACCTCGTGGAGGTCTAAAGTTAGCATCCACTTCTCGTCCTCACCAAAAATACTGAAACTTCTGTCACTCGCTGCGCTCACAAACACACCTGACGGTCTAATATGTCCCTGGAGGTGGAAGAGTTTTCCATGCAGAACGTTTTCAGTCTCACGTGTTCGTGTGTTATCAGGTCGATGTTTTTACACTGTTTGTTTTAAGGGACTGTAGAGGAGGAATAACAAGGACGACCTTTTAACCAAAGGTATTTAGTGTCTGTTGCAAGTCAGCAGAACACCTGAGTCCCTTCTGATTATTGCAGAGCTGAGCGACATCTTATCATGACCTAACAAAGTCCAGCTGAGAACACGATGCTGCAGTCTCTCTGCTGACACAAACGTACGTCCAACGCTTCGCTAGACGCCGTTCGACCCACGAGATCTTATTAAAGGCTTAGTTCAGCATCAGTACCATCTATGTACACAATTACTGATGTGGCCCTAACGTCTGCATACCAACAGGCAGCAGCAATCAACCTGTGTATGATCATCAAGATCCAGGATACCAGCTGCAGCACACATCTGTCCTTGACCTTGGCGGCGACAGCAGTGAGACTCTGGGGAGCGAGTCTGGCTATCACAGCCTTCTGTCAGGGACCATTATGATAACAGGGGTCTTTATTAATGTGTGTGCAGGCTGTGTAATTGTGATTGGGTGGTTGGGTTAGGGTGAAGCGAGACTCATCCGTGACCCGGCCTGCATCAGTGCACACAGATTATACTGATTCACATCCGTTTGAATTACTCCTGTAATAAAAAGTTTAGTATCTCTGGTTCTTTTTCTGTTCTCAAACACGTAACTCGCTCTTTTTTTGAACATTTTTGTCAAAATCTGTGTTTTAATTAATGCTATTAAATCAGGGGCTCTGAACAGGGGGTTAATTGTGCTTTTCCTGAAATCAGCTCAAATGCAAATTCTCTGCGAGCGACCTCTGTTCTGAGGAAAGATGGTGTTTTAATTATCCAGACAACCTCTCAGGTTTCTGAGCCTCCGTTGTGACGAGGCGGCCATGTGCTCTGCAACCGTAGCTCATCAAGAAATTACACAATGACAAGAGGTGAAAGAATAATATGAGGAGTTTATACAGGTAGAAAGAGGAACAGTAAGGACCGGGAGTCTTAGTGAATAAAGAATGAGAAGAAAAGAATCAGATTCCATCTGACTGTTCACAACTTTCCTGACATCTCTCACCTGCAATCACACGCCCACGCAAACAGCAACTCCTATTTGTTTCCCTTATCAGTCCTCCCACCTGCAGGTTCCCATCATACCTGCTCACACTCACCGAGCAGCAGAGGGAGGAAAAACAAAACACCTGAGGGCGAATAAGAAAGTAGCACGAAGGATAATAACCACTAAATAATATGCAGGAATACACGGTGTATGTGAACGAGTCAGCTGACATCCAGATCCACTGTAATGTAGAACACTGGCTCAGCTAGCTAAATCACAACAACAATGGAGTTTGTTGAGTTGTTTGCTGATCTGTTGTAGGGCTTTGGTTTCAGTTTTAAGTTCAGTTTTTCAGATTTATGGAAACTGAGAGTCCGTCTTAAGACTGTTTTTATCCTGGAAACAAATAAAAATGGCCACCGATATGCGAGTGTGAATGCAAATCATAAAAAGACCAAACAAATCTGACTGGTTCAGTATTTCCAGCCTCTTCTGTCTCCGTCACCTCAACTTATAAACAGTCTGCAAAATCCAAATCAGGTCACTGGGACCTGGTTCATAGCAGCTGTATGTTATTCAGTTCTGTGTTTTTATTGATATAGATTTTTATGCAGGGCCGGTTCTGGGCATAGGCAGATTAGGCAATTGCCTAGGGCGCCCTCTGCAGGAGGGGGCGCCAAATTCTTTTCTTTGTTTGTTTTTATTTTTGGACAAACTGTTGGACACACCATTCATCTCATGTAAAGAGCAAAATAAGTAATAATTGAATATCTATCTATCTATCATCTCTACTGTTCATTTTAGTATAAATAAATAATTTTTGCAGTGTAATCCAGTTATTGAGTGACAATGTTTGTGTTCTGGGCAGTAGGGGGCGCCAAAATCCTTTTTCGCCTAGGCCACCATGCAGCTCAGCCGACCCTGTTTTTATGGTCGCTCCATCTTTATCTCTATCTCTTATTTTATTTCTCTTTATTGCTGAAGTTTCAGGTGTTGATGAACCTGCACCAGCTGCTGCTCCCAGGTAACGTCTCCTTCCTCCGACAACCACTTTCCAAAAGTCTTTTACTTCAACACAATCTACAGTTTTACTGGAGCGTCTTTCGTACTGAAGGACTGATAATCAGCTGATGAAAGATTTGATGCGTTGTTTTGAAATTCATTTAAACTATATTGTTTTTCAATGATTTCTAAAACATAGAAAGATTTTTTTAGGGTAAAATCTGTTAGTAAATTATCGAAATGTGCAAAAGATAATAATGTTTTTTTTTAAAGGGTCATTTGTAGCAGCTTTTCTCTAAACACTCACCTCATATTCAATTTAATACAAAGTACCATGTAACAGGAAGTAATTATGAGGTTATTAATTGGTATGAACAGGAGCTAAACACCCCAACGTGTTACGTGCAGGGTGAATACATCCCTACCAGCTCTGTAACACAATCTAATAAATTAGATTTCTAATTTGACTCAATAGAACTTTTCTGTATAAAAAAGGACCTGAATTTTGTTTCTGTTCAGATCATTTGTAGGTTATATTTGTGGTCTGACTCAAACACATAAATTAAAGAGCTGCATCAAGGAGTTCAACACTCAGAGCCAAAGGAGGTTTTAATTTTTCTTTTCAAATCACTGACCTCAGATGAACATTTAGCAGCACTGAGACTCCTGCCATTAATCAAATCTGGACAACACTCAGTCCTGAGTGTTGATTCATTTCCTGATGCACCTGTCCACTTCAACCAACACAAGATTCAGATTTCTGAAGTACTTCTTACTTTGGTGCTTCCAGGACGACGTCACCTCACTGATTCTTTGTCATACAACTTCATCGTCAAAGTATTTTTATCTTCCCGAGGAGCAGCTGAGTTTACACCTAAAATACTTACACATGAAATATTTGCATTTAGATGAGCTAAAGGAATAAAGAGTTCTTGAACTGGTTATTTCTACATTATTACAAAAAGCGGGACAAATAAAACCTCGTTGTTCAGTGGATCCGTTGAATCAGTCAGTTTATTGTTGGTTTTCCTCGAGGACCCAGACTTCCACAAGTCATCCTGAAAAACGTGAGCTTCATACTTCCACAATATTATGCAGACGATCTTTTTATTTGACAGAAAGGGCACCTGCACCTGCACCTGCACCTGCACCTGCACCTGCACCTGCACCTGCACCTGTATGAGGCTGACGCTGTACCAATCTGTTGAGGTGAAAACTGAGCTGAGCCGAACATCATAGCTGATGATTTACCAATCAATCCAGGTTTAACCCTCATCTCGAGTCATCAGCTGTGAGTGACATCACAAATCCAAGCAGCTGAAACAAGCACCCTCATTGGCTGGACTCATCCTCACAGGCTGAGCAGCTTGACTTTTTGGGAGGAGCTCAGATGGAAGTTGCTGCTCCTTGGGTGGTTTGGGCATCTGTTAAGGACACTGTAAATGGGAGGGGCTTGAGACATTTACCACTAGGATGTCTCTGAGCCATCCCTGAGGTTGCTGGAGATATTCTATCTCACAGCTGGCCGTGGAATCCCTCTAGATGAGGTAGAGGAGGTACCTGGAGAGACCAGGGTCCAGGGATATCTGCTTAACCGTGAGCTGGATGAGCAGCAGAAGATGGACGTCTGTGCAGAGAAAGTGACGTCCCTATAATAAAAGTGCAAATGCTGAAGAGTTTTTTTACACACATCAGTGTCTGTTCAAAGCAAATCTTACTGTAGATCAGAGTCCCACATATAAGCTGAATATGTTGAAGAAAATGAATATTTACTGTATTTATTTTGTGATGAATCACACACATTCACTGTGTTTCTTCAGACTTTGGATCTTCTTCAGACCTTTTTTCAGTTCTGCTACCTGACAGAATGTTTTGAACAACATGTGACTGTCATGTCTTTGATAATCAAGAAAAGAATGTGCAACTATTAGCACTATTTCATGTGTCAACCTGTGATGTTTTTCTATAGGCTGGGGTTTATCTCAGACGGCTCGATGCGACGTCGCCTTTAACCCCTCAGTAAAGATTTTGGTGTTGGAACTTATCAGAGAAAAGAGTAAATAATCAATTTTAACTGGATTTTTAGTCTCTTTGCTAACCTGTTACCAATTTATCAGTTCTGTTCAGGAGCCTTTTTGCACGTGACGGATTGACAGGTCAGCGTTTACGGCTTAAACAAACAAAATCATTCAGTAATTCAATAATACAAACAAACAGCAGGCAGTAAAGTCCAAAGGCTTATTTACAACAACCCAACGGAGACTGAGAGTGTGATGATGACAGGATGAGGACCAGGACAGAGCAGCTGATTAGATAAGAAGATCTGATGGAAACAAGCTCCAGATCAAACAGGTAACTAAAGATCCCCAAAAAAACACAAAACCATGACTAGACAGAAACACGCTGACAAGCTGAAAACTTAGAAAAACATCAGCTGCATCTAAACATGAAAAACAAACCAGAAACTCAGAGAAGGAGTCAAATTCCACCAGAAGCTTTTAAAACCTTGAAAACAACCAAAGAACTAGTTTTTGCCTCGGATCAGATCACCTGAGACCCAGTACAACCAGGTACGACCAGGTACGACCGGGTACGACCAGGTACGACCGGGTACGACCAGGTACGACCGGGTACAACCGGGTACGACCAGGTACAACCGGGTACGACCAGGTATGACCAGGTATGACCAGGTATGACCAGGTATGACCGGGTATGACCAGGTACAACTGGGTATGACCGGGTACGACCGGGTCAGACCAGTTACAACCGGGTACGACCAGGTATGACCAGGTACAACTGGGTATGACCGGGTCAGACCAGTTACAACCGGGTATGACCGGGTACGACCAGGTACAACTGGGTCAGACCAGGTACAACTGGGTCAGACCAGGTACAACTGGGTATGACCGGGTCAGACCAGTTACAACCGGGTATGACCGGGTACGACCAGGTACAACTGGGTCAGACCAGGTACAACTGGGTCAGACCAGGTACAACTGGGTACGACTGAAAAAAGTTCAAACCCACAAATTCAGTGATCTGATCTCAAACTCTTTACAATTAAATATTGTTTAATTTTTTGGTCTGAACTCCTTTATAAAGCCTTGTAAGGTGCACAGGTTTGATATTTATTATTTTATTTGCCAGTTTTAATTCTTTGCTTTATATTGCAGCATTTTCCACATGATGTTTTGTTGCCTTGCAGGAAGAAGGTTGTGGGTTCGAACCCCAGCCTGGACCTTTCTGCATGGAGATGCATGCTGAATCTGAGGATTCTTCCCACAGACTAAAAACATGCATGTTTGGTTCAGGGATGGTCCTGTGAATGGTTGCATGTGAATGGTTGGTTGTTGGACTGGTGATCGGTCCAGGAGGACCCCTGTCTCATGTCTGATGACAGCTGGAGACACCAACCCTCTTTGATTCTGAACAGGAACCAGTAGAACTGATGGAAGTCTGTGTTCCCGTCTGCATCATGTTCAGTTCTCATTTTTCATCCTATTTTTTCACATTATTTCAGAAACTACCTGAAGTTCTAGTTGTCCCTTACCTCCCTGTCTCCCGTCCATCTCCTACCCCCGACCCTCAAACCAAATGACAGCACCAGAGGAACCAGCTGGTGTTTTGTGTCAGAAGATTTTGGCGACAGAGACGGTGAAAACAATCAGGTTGGATTTGTAAATGATGCAATAAGAGAGAGAGTTAGAAGAGTTAAAGAATGACCTGAGCTCCAGAGCGAGTCCACATCTGTCCATCGCCCTGCTGTGATTCGCCACCTCTCAGCATCACTGCAGCACTGCGCGCAGTGGATTGTAGTAGAACAGATAATGTTCGTGCACAAGAGCTGCAGTTTGAAAGCAAACAGGAACACAATGTGTTTCCTCTCTTCATCCCTCTCTCCAGTCTTTCATACCTTCCTCTCTTTTTCTGACACAAACCCTCAGCGAAGCGCACACAGTGCTCCGGGAACCAATCACCACCGCCAGTTTGCAGCTCCTGTTTGTGAATGGGATTCTTACGGGAGAGGAGGAGGATGAGGAGGCAGACGTATTTGTAGATATGCAGATGTTACAGCAGGAAAATATCACAAACCAATACTGGCTTTTCTCTTCAAAACATTTAAAATCCGTTTCTTTCTTCTTTGAAGTGTTTTTTTTTCTATTTGTCTGCAGTTTTATGTGACTGCAGCATTTATTCGAAGGTTTTCTCTGACTTTATGTCTAGCACATCGTCAGCAGCCTCGTTCACTGCTGTTTGCAGCTTGTGACTTTTGTCCAAACATCTTAACATCTTAAACGTCTCTTTCCCGTCTCCTGCAGACACAGTCCATCATCACACCTGTGTCTTCAACCAGGTGCCAATGCAGGTAAAGTGAACAAGCACAGCAAATCCACATGAACTCACTTACCTTTCTGTGACAAGGTCTCAGTCTGGAGCTCCTCTGAATCCTCAGCGTTTGAAGGAAGAGCGACGCGCCGGCGAGCTGCTGAAGAGAAGTGAAGGACAGAGAGAAAGAGATAGAAAGGGTGAGAAAGAGAGATAAAGGGGCGGCAGAGAGGGGGGAGGTATGGAGAGAAAAGTGGACTAGAGCAGGCAGGCTTAAAGATCCAGGAGGAGGAGGAGGAAGAGGAGGAGGAGGAGGAGGGTGCTCCGACTAGCTGGAGGTGAGATGAAGGGGAGAAAGTGAGTGGTAGGGGGAGATAAAGGGAGAGGGAGGGAGATGGTGAGGGTGCACTGCATTGGGATAGGATGTGCTGTTTGGGAGGAGGAGGGATGGAGAAGTTCGTACCAAGAGGAAGAACAAAGATAATAAAAAGGAAAATAATTTACTGATGAGCAAAAATTAACAAAAGCTCCTTTCAAAGTAAAAGAACGAGACACGAAAAGAATAAAAGACCAAATAGTAAATGTTTAGCATCGCAGAACATTTAATACACATATAACCTTTAACGGGCGACAGTTACAGCTGGTTTAAGGCCGTCAGACGCCGCCAGTCACTCCAAACAATCAGTCCTACAGAGCAGGACGTGTCCGTTAAATCCCACCATAATCCAGCTGCTGCGGTCGAGTTGCAGCAGGATACTGCAGGTAACTTTGGAGCAATAAGTTAGAAGAGCCGAACTTTAATTCTTCAAAATAAAACTGACAAGGGGACGAGATCTTTCAGAAAGGTTTGAGGTCAAATGGAATCAGAGACGACGACATGTTGAGAGAAAAGGAAGTTAAGAACTTCAGAGTAAAGGTAAAGGAGAAAAGGTTAAAGAGAGGAAGTTCTGCTGAACTGCCGTGCACCTTTGAGGATGGTGAAGGTTTCCTGCTGTTTAACCCTTTAACAACCATAATAATAAGTATATACTGACTAAAATAAACTATTTTTGTTAATAATTATCTTAAAAATGCCCGATGTGTAAATAATTTACATTGTTTTCCAGGAACTTTCAAAATCTGTCCAGGATTTACATTCCTATGTAATTAAATATCTAAAACTGTGTTATAAGAATAAAAAGACTTTCCTGTTTCACAGCTTTCAGGACAGTTTGAATGATTCAAATTGCACGACGTAGTGAGGAGTTATGGTTTGAAACACTCACATGCCTTC
This sequence comes from Pachypanchax playfairii, assembly GCA_006937955.1. Classification (NCBI taxonomy): domain Eukaryota; kingdom Metazoa; phylum Chordata; class Actinopteri; order Cyprinodontiformes; family Aplocheilidae; genus Pachypanchax; species Pachypanchax playfairii. Next base: position 3,283,586 of record SSNP01000022.1, on the reverse strand, counting down.
ATCCCTGTGGTTTTAAATGAAACAGTGGATTCTAAAACAACTCTAACATGTCTGAGTCCTGGTGTTTCAGGGTCTCTGTAGATGTTCTGTGTCTCTTCAGTCACTCTGTTTCCTTCATGTCTCCTATTTTTTAAACATCTTTGTTATAAATGATTCTGTGACTGTTTCAGACTCTGTTTGTGTTTCAGTCTCTTTTTCATCATATTAAATCTCTGAACTTTTTATGTTTAATTTGTTGTTTTGATATTTCCAGCTGGTTGTGACTTAATCCCAGCGTCCTTCTAGAATTCCAAAGAAATATAAACCATTTATGATACCTTCATAATTAAATAAAGGTAAAAACAAGTTCTATGTTTAGGTTTATATTAATATTTTGTATCTCTTGTCAGTTTTATTTGTATATAATAAAAGTCATTTTGTTTCTTTAAAGGTTTTTAGTAACATCAGAAGTGCTTTTTTAGATCAGTTTTCGAGGTTCTGCAGCTTCGTTACATTCGTTTTTCCTGAAGTCGCTATATGAGTCGTTTTATTCCTGATTATTATTTTTGCATTTTTTCATTCAAAATGTTTCATTTTTTCCAGAAATGTAATTTCCTAAATCACTTCAAGCCAAACAGAAACCAGATGGTCCATTTTGTAACTCACTGATTATAATAATGTGAGTATACACAAGCTTCTGTCAGTGACTGTTTCACCTCTGAATCTTTTGTTCATTTACACGTCTGGATTCGGTTTTAGACGCGTCTGATTTGTTTTATTTACAGCAGCTATAGAAGGAAGATGGAGAACACTGATGTAAAGTGTCTGTCAGGTTTTTATTCTGAGCTACGGTTCGAGTGAAGGTTCAGGTTCTTCAAGGTGACTTATCAAGGACACTTCAGCTGAATAGATTATGAAGTTATTATCTCTCTTTGCTACATTTGTTTCCAAACTCACATATGAACCCAGATGAGTTTATTTCATCACAATTGTTCCCTCTGAAGAGGGATTCAGGTAAAAACAGTTGTTGAACATAAACCTAAAGTGACAGTAAACAAAAGAAATGATTTGCTCTTTATTTTATAATCAGGGGTGCACATAATATTTTTGTCCTGGTTCTCAGAAGAGAACCTAGGGTTGTTGCTTGGTCCTCATATTTTTAAATGTGTCTCGCTGTGTCTCTTCCGAGCTCCTCTGCTTTGTTTTTGGTTTCATCAAGCTTCAAATTCAGTCTGTTTACTTTACCTGGCTCTATATTTGTTTCAATAAAAATCCTTTAATTGTTGAAAAAATCAAGAGAAACCAGTAAAATATAAAAATACTGGTAAAAAAAAACCTTCAGGTTGGATTGTTCACTTTAATCTACATTTAACAGTTTGGTGTTGAAATTTATTAGTCAGCTGTTGGGGCCACGATGATCTATTTGTCTTATTCAGTGAATTTTTTCAGTTTTGACGCGATGCAGAATCTTGCAGTCAGCTGCACTGATCTGACTGACTGAAAAACCGTTACACTGACAAACTGACAGACACAACTGACACAAACAGACACAGAGAGAGACGCAGCATATGTACGCAAACGCGTGTTGCAACTTTTCATCTGGTGCGCATTTTATATTTTGACAGTGTGTGCGGACCTGCGGACCACTTATGTGCACCCCTGTTTATAGCATCCTGCTAAAATTATCTACAGAGACAATTAATCCTGCACCTAAGGTCATTAGAAATTCTAATTATAGTAATTATGTATATATATAATTAGTACACGGAACATGACCATCTCCAAGCAGCTTCATATTCCTGCTGATCAGCTGATCATATTACTAAACAGTATAATGTTGACATGACTGTAGCAGGACGACGTCCTGGACACAAGAGGAAATACAACCCCAGCTGGATCAGATAGATAATAAAAAAGATTTAAGAACACCATCCAAAACTATCAGGATCAGGATACACATCATAATATTCTTCTTATTGTGGAGTTTTATTACTCATCAACCAAACAGAACATAAAAATGTGTTTGTTTTCTTACAGATGTGTGAAATTCATGTGAACATCAGGTAAAAACCATCTGGATGTCTTCTGCCCTCTGCTGGAATATAAAGGTCCTGCAGGTAACAAGTGCCAATTTTATTAACAAAATAAAATAATATATGTAATTGTAAAATAATAAAAAATTATTATTATTATTATTGTTATTCAGTCAACTGTTCAATAAAAAATGTTTGTGTTTTTCAGACTTCAAAGGGCTGATTTGAGATAATTTTTTTTTTATTGAGTGGACAGAGAAACAGGAAGTGATGTCGTGTAGACAGAGTTCCAGCTGTAAAGGACTCTGATTCCTGTTTGACCGTCCAGGTGCAGACTCTGGCAGCTCGTGCACCCTGAAAGGCAAAGAGCCCCTAAAAGATCAGCTGTTTCACCACATGAAGGTTTAGATGAAAGTATCTGAGGAGAATTCTAAAAATAAAGATTTTTTTTTACAGTAAAACAACTTTTTGTTATTTATTGTTTTGTTTTTTGAACATTGAATTGTGCCATGATTTAATAAAAAGTGAACATTTGTTTGTATGAGTGTCATATGAGTGAAAAAGTGCACGAGACTTTTAAAAAGCTGATCTCAGTTCAGATTAAACCACTTACACTGAATTAAATGTGCTGAGAAGAAAAAACATCTCTCTTAATAAAACTGATTCACTAACTGCAGACACACACACACACACACACACACACACACAAGTGTGTTTTGTTATCCTTATGGGGACCGTCCATTGACGTCCATTGATTTTAGTAACTAGATTTATACCTAACCCAAACCCTTTTACTAACCTTAACCATTACTGATCTATAACTAACCCTAAGACTAACTAAAACTCTATTCACACCATACCTATAAACCTAACCCCTAACCCTAAAAAGGGGAGTCCCCCTCATGGGGACCAGGCTTCGGTCCCCACAAGAACCGTCGGACCCCAGAAAGATAGTAAAAGTCAGGAAACGGGTCCCCAGGAGGTCAGAAATACAAACCCACACACACACACACACACACACACACACACACACACACACACACACACACACACACACACACACACACTGATCTCATTAAATCTCGTTACTCTTTCGTTAATCTTAAAGACTCGATCATTTCACACCAGCTGACTCTGCAGCTCCATTATCTGAATAATTAATAACCCAAACCACTGAGATATATTAATAATTAGTGTTTATTAAGACCTGTTTATTAGTAAATATACACGCTTTATGACTCTGCTTTAATTCTGCTGTGAAATCGGTGACACATTCAGTCGTGTACAACATGTAAACCACCTGAAACAGAAGTCATGTTAAACTCCCCGTGACGTGGAAGTTGGATTATTTACAGCATGTGTTCATCTACGTTCCTGGAGACGTCTGATTTAACATCGTTTCAGATGTGACACACGAAAAGTTTGAGGGTTCATTTTTCCAAAATCACACAAAAAACATCCAAAAACAGATTTAAGAATGTGTGTGTGTGTGTGTGTGTGTGTGTGTGTGTGTGTGTGTGTGTGTGTGTGTGTGTGTGTGTGTGTGTGTGTGTGTGGGTGTGTGTGAGAGTGTCCTTGAAAGGATCACAGCTTAAATATAATTAGAATCGAGGCTCATTCTATAAAACTTCCTGCTTTTCGTTTTCTTTTTACATCCACAATAAAACCATGAAAAATACTGTTAAAGTCAAAAATGGAGGAACTGAAATTTTCAGCCCCATTTGTTCTAAAATGTGACTTCTGTGTTAAATTTAACATGTTCAGATTCCTGAACGTTCTTCCTCTGAGGAGATTTGGTTTGGTTTTTTATTTGTTTGTTAGCAGGATCATATAAAAACATTTAAATGGATTTGGGTAAATTTTTCCGGGCAGGTTGATAATAACATAAAGATCAGTTCATCAAAATTGGGGGAATGGCCGCCAATGTAGAAGTACTACTTTACATGAATAACTATTGAAGTAGAAATAATTTTAAAGTGATTCCAAATGCTAAGTGTGTGTTTTCATGGTCAAGAAAGTAATTATGTTGATAAAATGAATGTAGGAATATTAGTTTTATGTTTGAATCACATACAAAAAATAATAATAATTAAAAAATAAATCATACTTGTTGAAATTTAAAGAGTCTGATTGTTTCAGCTGAAAGGGGAGTAAATAAAGCAGACAGGCTGTGGTTACCATGGTTACCACTTGAGAAACATTCTGGACCTTGAGCAGAGTTTGTTATTCGATATGAAGCTGATGTTTTAACACTCGATACCTTCGCTGAGAGCTGCTGGAGATTTGTTTATTTGTGTCAGCTCTGTGTGGACAGCTGATGTGTCCTGAAGGAAGTTTCATCCTCCAGATGTTGAGATTGTTTAATTCTCTTATTATTTTTATGAGCAGGTTTGTCACAGTCTCTGCACTTACCTTCAAATTCTCTTCAGAAAATAAAATCCCTTGTTATGAGCTGACCACACTCGAATAAGGATCTGAAATGTGGAAATGATTGTGTTTATTTTGAAAGTCTGTCACGTCCGAACCAGCTGAATAAGCAGCTCTGTATTCTCTGCTGTTAGTTTCTGTCACGTGACACCAGGTATTTTATTTTATTTTATTTTATTTTATTTTATTTTATTTTATTTTATTTTATTTTATTTTATTTTATTTTATTTTATTTTATTTTATTTTATTTTATTTTATTAAGTGTTTAAACTTTACCACTAAGCGGCGCTGTTCCCTCAGGATTTCAGACGCGCCTCGCGGTGCTGCATTCACGTGCACTCGGACATCTTGAATCTCTTTGTTTAGACTATTTTTGGAGAACACATCTGTTTATCTTTGTTTGTCTGTACTTGAGGTAGTACGTGCGTTTCCACGTCAGGTGTCACAAGTCTCACGTGTCTCTTTTAGGATGACTAGACCCAAAACACGGGAGGATGTTGCTTTATTAAAGATTTTCTATCAGAACATACTGGACTAGCATGTACTTTCACCTTCGTATGTTTCAGTTCAACATTCTGACCCTGAATCAAACAACCAAAATTCACTTAAAACCACCTGCAAACAAATAAAACATAAACAAAACAAGTAAATTAAAACCCATCAGAAGGCAGAAGAACTACAAATGATAATGTTTTTATTCCATCACTACAATAAGTCCAACCAGCACCACACGTGCTGTGCATACTAAACTCTGCCAGATGCTCCTCTTAAGTCCAGATGTTTTGCTTGGGCAGCAGCTGGTAATAAAGCCCACCCCCCTACCGTCTCTCATTTCTAATTATCAATAAAAACATAGGTTCTTTATGAGTGTGTGGTTTTCCAGAGCTGAGTACACCTGTTCTCCTCTCCAGGTGTACTCAGCGTGGATCTCACTGGATACAAGCCAAGTATTAGCAAATAGCTGTTGATGGGGCGTCTGGCTCTTTTCATGGATTTGGTTCTTTTGGTTTTGGCTCGTCATTCAGTAAAAATCAGGAAGTTCTGTTTCAATCTAATTTAGAAATCCTGAACAATTTGTGTGTTTAAATTCAACATTTCATCTCTAATGCTGAACTCTGACTGATCTTTTTCTTTTACCCCTTCACACTTGGTTATAAATATGTCTCTCTTGCTGGTAACATGACAAATAAAAGTGGGGCTTTTGCACCAAACCCCCCCCACCCACTCTCAAAGTGCCTAGCAGAACATGCGTCTCAAATGTGTTTCACTTTTTTTAGAGGACAGAGTCATGGCCTGGTAAGTTCCTCATTATTTCTGAGAAGTAAAGGGAGTTTTGTTTTTCTTGATAAATTCTCTAGAGAAAGTGTCTGTTTCAGTGTTTTCAACATGGTTGGACTCCAAACCGTTGACAGGAGCCGAACCTCCACTGCAGCTCCAGCACATCACTGTTTGTGCTTTTCAAAATAAAAGATGAACGTTTCAAGCAGCTCAGTTCAGCTGTTTGAAGACTCTATATTAAACACACACACACACACATGCACACACTATCACAAATGCACACACACACACACGCACACACACACGCACACACACACACACACACACACACACATGCAAACACAACTGTTTCATTTTGATCTTTTGTGAAACAGCTTAATAATTTGCAAACTAAACAGAAATATCGTGCACAAAGTGCATGTGTTGAAGAAGAAGTGAGGATATGTTTATAATCTATCGACCGACAGCGGTGTGGTAAAACTGTCTGGCAGGAAGTCAGAGGGCTAAAAACAATCTGAATGTTTTGCAGAGAGGTGTGAAGGTGTGTGTTCGATGACTGATTTCTCTTTGATGTTTTATAACATGGTCGTATGTGTTTGATGTTTTTGTTAAACATCTCCAGCTCGTTTCAGGTCCAACTTTGAACACGTGTTTTTCAAACCTCTGGGATCCTGTAAAACTGAATGACTGAATGATGTATTTGGACATCCAGCGTGTCTCTGAGCTCGTCCATCATGTTTGGGTCACTCGTCATTTGAACGAAGTCTATTAAGACTTATTTTATTAAAACTATTAAAATATGACCCGTCTGCCTGCATCACTGTCTCCTACATCACCGTCACACCTGTTCATGACAAAAACCACCTAAATGTCTTTGTTTATCACATGGAGTTTGTGAGCTGGTGGATTAAAAACATCTGAATACACCATGATGACACATATAATATGTTAATGCTGTGAAATACATATAAACCAAATACAGATCCAATATTTAAAAACAGCTCATGGAATAATCCAGAAATTAGAATTTACAGATTCCAGATCTTTGAAATATTCAGATATTGTAACATAAAAAAATATGTTGTGATTGATGATAATAATAATAATAATAATAATAATAATAATAATAATAATAATAATAATAATAATAATAATAATAATAATAATAATAATAATAATAATAATAATAATAATAATAGAAGTGCTACAGGTTAAAAAAAGCAATTCAAGCAAAAAGCAAAAATGAAAGAAGGTTTTAAAAGACTATATAAGTGAGGAGGGAAACCTTGTACTCAGTCCTGGTGGAGACAGGAAGCCAGTGGGGTGAGTGAAGAATGGGAGAATGTTTCCGTACTGATGCCTCTTGCTAAGGATCCCGATGAGAAGTGTGTTAATCCAGTCTGGAGACAAAGGCATGGACCAACTTTTCAGCATCTGAGAGGGAGAGAATGGGACGGAGTTTGGAAATATTACGGAGGTGGTAGAAGGAGTTCTTGCAGAGGTGATTTATGAGCTTCAAAAAAAAGAGAGATTGGGGTTCATTTTTACACAAAGATTAGTGACTAATGATGAAAGGGAAATATTGGAGACAGAGAAGGTGATGCTGGTTATGGATGATGATTTCCTGTGGTGAGGAGCGCCAATCAGGATGACTTCAGTTCTGGAGCTGTTTAGTTGGAGGAAGTTGCGCTCCATCCAAGCCCTTATCTCCTCCAGACAGGAGGTGAGTTTTGATGGGGATGACTGTGAGGACGGGGTTGCAGCTGATGCATTTACAT
>SSNP01000022.1:3179013-3276081 GCA_006937955.1 Pachypanchax playfairii | reverse complement strand
TGAACAATTTGTGTGTTTAAATTCAACATTTCATCTCTAATGCTGAACTCTGACTGATCTTTTTCTTTTACCCCTTCACACTTGGTTATAAATATGTCTCTCTTGCTGGTAACATGACAAATAAAAGTGGGGCTTTTGCACCAAACCCCCCCCACCCACTCTCAAAGTGCCTAGCAGAACATGCGTCTCAAATGTGTTTCACTTTTTTTAGAGGACAGAGTCATGGCCTGGTAAGTTCCTCATTATTTCTGAGAAGTAAAGGGAGTTTTGTTTTTCTTGATAAATTCTCTAGAGAAAGTGTCTGTTTCAGTGTTTTCAACATGGTTGGACTCCAAACCGTTGACAGGAGCCGAACCTCCACTGCAGCTCCAGCACATCACTGTTTGTGCTTTTCAAAATAAAAGATGAACGTTTCAAGCAGCTCAGTTCAGCTGTTTGAAGACTCTATATTAAACACACACACACACACATGCACACACTATCACAAATGCACACACACACACACGCACACACACACGCACACACACACACACACACACACACACACGAGGGTGTTTTGTTATCCTTATGGGGACCGTCCATTGACTTCCATTGATTTTAGTAACTAGATTTATACCTAACCCAAACCCTTTTACTAACCTTAACCATTACTGATCTATAACTAACCCTAAGACTAACTAAAACTCTATTCACACCATACCTATAAACCTAACCCCTAACCCTAAAAAGGGGGGTCCCCCTCATGGGGACCAGGCTTCGGTCCCCACAAGAACCCTCGGACCCCAGAAAGATAGTAAAAGTCAGGAAACTGGTCCCCAGGAGGTCAGAAATACAAACCCACACACACACACACACACACACACACACACACACACACACACATGCAAACACAACTGTTTCATTTTGATCTTTTGTGAAACAGCTTAATAATTTGCAAACTAAACAGAAATATCGTGCACAAAGTGCATGTGTTGAAGAAGAAGTGAGGATATGTTTATAATCTATCGACCGACAGCGGTGTGGTAAAACTGTCTGGCAGGAAGTCAGAGGGCTAAAAACAATCTGAATGTTTTGCAGAGAGGTGTGAAGGTGTGTGTTCGATGACTGATTTCTCTTTGATGTTTTATAACATGGTCGTATGTGTTTGATGTTTTTGTTAAACATCTCCAGCTCGTTTCAGGTCCAACTTTGAACACGTGTTTTTCAAACCTCTGGGATCCTGTAAAACTGAATGACTGAATGATGTATTTGGACATCCAGCGTGTCTCTGAGCTCGTCCATCATGTTTGGGTCACTCGTCATTTGAACGAAGTCTATTAAGACTTATTTTATTAAAACTATTAAAATATGACCCGTCTGCCTGCATCACTGTCTCCTACATCACCGTCACACCTGTTCATGACAAAAACCACCTAAATGTCTTTGTTTATCACATGGAGTTTGTGAGCTGGTGGATTAAAAACATCTGAATACACCATGATGACACATATAATATGTTAATGCTGTGAAATACATATAAACCAAATACAGATCCAATATTTAAAAACAGCTCATGGAATAATCCAGAAATTAGAATTTACAGATTCCAGATCTTTGAAATATTCAGATATTGTAACATAAAAAAATATGTTGTGATTGATGATAATAATAATAATAATAATAATAATAATAATAATAATAATAATAATAATAATAATAATAATAATAATAATAATAATAATAATAATNGAAGTGCTACAGGTTAAAAAAAGCAATTCAAGCAAAAAGCAAAAATGAAAGAAGGTTTTAAAAGACTATATAAGTGAGGAGGGAAACCTTGTACTCAGTCCTGGTGGAGACAGGAAGCCAGTGGGGTGAGTGAAGAAAGGGAGAATGTTTCCGTACTGATGCCTCTTGCTAAGGATCCCGATGAGAAGTGTGTTAATCCAGTCTGGAGACAAAGGCATGGACCAACTTTTCAGCATCTGAGAGGGAGAGAATGGGACGGAGTTTGGAAATATTACGGAGGTGGTAGAAGGAGTTCTTGCAGAGGTGATTTATGAGCTTCAAAAAAAAGAGAGATTGGGGTTCATTTTTACACAAAGATTAGTGACTAATGATGAAAGGGAAATATTGGAGACAGAGAAGGTGATGCTGGTTATGGATGATGATTTCCTGTGGTGAGGAGCGCCAATCAGGATGACTTCAGTTCTGGAGCTGTTTAGTTGGAGGAAGTTGCGCTCCATCCAAGCCCTTATCTCCTCCAGACAGGAGGTGAGTTTTGATGGGGATGACTGTGAGGACGGGGTTGCAGCTGATGCATTTACATCAAGCTGTATTTCATCAGCATAGCAGTGGATTGAAATTTTATGACGGCTGATGATTTGGCCCAGGGGGTAAGGTAGAGGATGAAGAGGGTGGGGCCAAGGACTGATCCCTGGGGGACACCAAAGGGAGATTAACTGATGAAAAAAAAGTCCTTTCTGGATTCTTTAAGGTGGTTGAAACAAGTTTGTGTTGGTTTTTCTGTCATGTGGTTTTCTTTGTCACGAATAAGCTTCATTTCCTCTGAACACAGACCAAAAACACACCTGTTCAGGTAGCAGGTGATAATAAACTGACATTCTGTGTGCGTCTGCGGACCCTGTGACGAAGTGGCAACCCGTGAATCAGATTTTAACGTTGACACGAACTGGATTCATGGCTGGTAATAAAACTCCATGTGACGGTTTCTTAGAAAATAACTTTTTACTGTCATTCCTCAACGTGAAAAGAGATCTGAAAGCTGAAATGAGTCAGACTGCAGTTTCTGATTGAAGTTTGAGGAATCACTGCAAAGAAGATCTGCTTTAACGGTTCGTCTCAAATGTTGGTTTCTATGGTCTCTAAATAAACTCTGTGTTGTTTGATGGTGTTTGAGTGAAATAAGTGTCAGAGATTAAAATATTTTTTCAGTGATGCTGGAACTAAAAGGTTCAATTTGACTCAAAACAAAAAGAGCAGCAGAATCTAAACGAGGAGATGAACTGGTTTAAGCATGATCTGATGGTTTAATGTTAGTTATTAGTTTCATCGCTTTTATTTTAACAGAATTAAAACCGTTCTTTCTTTCCCTCGTTAAATTCAGTAGTTCTGTAAATGAAACTGCAAATATGTAAATCACTTAAACCCCAAATTTGAAGGAAAAAGACGCAAACAAAATACAGCAAATATTCAAAACATCTTAGAGGAAGAAGGCGGGACATCACAGCTGGACTTCAGCTCAGCATCTGAGTTTGGGATATAATCCTTCTGCATGTTACACGTCAGCTGAATATAATAAACGGATTCTGACGACTAACACGTTTACATACTAAACACACGCGACACGTTGTCACCGCAGAGTGTGGCACGCACTTTAACACTGAATGAAATCACTTTGAAGTATCTTTATCACACCCACTTTCTGTTACAACAAACAATTACTGAAGGTTCACAGACAAACGGAAAGCAGCTGTGCACAAAAATATACAGTTGTTTTGATAGAAAGAAGTTTTACAGTGTTGAATATTTTCAGAATTTAAACAGATCTGGACCAAGATTGTGAAAGATTGAGGTTTCAGCTGCAGATAAAACGTTATCTGCACATCAGCTGTGAGGTTGGTGGTTAATTATGTTTCCTCATGATCATCTTCAGAGTTTCATCTGTTTACTGAAATATATCGTCGCGTCTTTTCTGGTTTATTCTCAGTTCTGCAGACTCCTTCGTCACTTCAGAAGACAGAGGACTCTGCGTCTCCTCTTCAGGAGCTGGACTCTTCTGATCATCCAGATCAGCTGATTTGTGCATCAAAGTGAAAATGACACCACGAGTCAATTTGGACAGAAAGGGGAAACTGAAGGCGTCACACAGGAAACTCCCACAGAGTTCTCGTCAGTGTTCAGAAGGAGCCGCGTGACAAGAAAGAAGCGGTGAGTGACAGACAGCTGAAGGAAAGGAGTCGATCAGCAGGAGGTGAGACATCTGAATGTTACACTCATCAGATTAATAACTGATAGTGAGACTAAATGTGTTTGTTTACATGTTGGACTCAAATTGTCCAGTGTCTCTAATCGTGCTGCTCAGGACGGAGGATTGCGCTGAATTAACAATTCAACCCAATCAGCTGGTTCCTTAGACAGGAAATGATTTATTACTAATTGGTTAATTTTTCTGTAAAGTGCCTTAAAATGTTATTATCATGAACTGGCGCTTTATAAATAAATAAACTTGAAACTGCGTCAGGGATTCAGGTTTTTGGTAAATCAAAGCATCTTTGATTGTTGTTCGTTTCTCTGCTTCAAACCTAAAATCACTGATTGAGTTGGAGTTGGATTCCCACTTTCTCCCATCGGGGTTTCCCCACCGCGCGTCTGTAAACAGCAGCCTGAAATAAAGTCACGCCTGAGCGGCTGTTAAATCCCCGCCGCTGCTCCACCGCACCAACATCAGGGCAGTCTATTTACAAATGATCACATCTTTCTTGTTAGAACTGCTTTCAAATATTCAGCAGTTTAAATATTATTTTACACATGTGAAGATTTTTTTAAATATTTATACTAAAACACGATTAGTTAAAATCACTTTATTTTATAAACATTTGTCGGTAGTTTTTACTTGATTGTGATTCGATTACGTGGAACAGAAAAAAAATTCAGGTCAAAAAATCATTTTTTAGAGTGTATATAATGGAAAAGTTTATGATTCTAATGAAAACAAAACATTTACATGAATGTAAAGATTTAGTTTATTGAAGCACATTTTTTATTTGATGGGATTAATTGTTACATTTCCATTGTATTAATTCTGTTTATTTCATCAGTGTTTTAAATTTGATCAAATTCAAAATTAAAATCCTTTTTTTTCAGGATTAAAAGAGAATTGTGATAAAAAAGTGAAAAACAGTTTATTTAGATCTGTTTTCTCTGATTTGATCATCAGAAGCTGATTTCAAATTCTGTTGAAGTTTTTGTGGATTTTTGGACAAAAACAGAATCAAATTTTGATCAAACTGTGAATCCTTTAGTTTTCTGATCGAAATAAATTAATTGCTTGTGTGAAAATAAATTTTGAAGAACTTTATAAATCAAACTGTTGCAGATGAGATCAGTTCAGAACCAGTTTATGGACTTTGTGTTTGTCCCGTTGAAACTGAGGTTTAAATCCTTTGTGACTTTTTCTCGTCTCTAACAGGTGACGTGTCTAAATTCATGCAGATTTTTTTCATATTTGAATCCGTGAACTCCCCAGTGGGAAGATCTGTTTAAATCCATCACATATGAAAGACAGAGATAAGAACTGGGCGGATGTGTGGTGACATCGCAGATGAACAGAACACTCAAAGAGGAACAGCACTGCTGATGTGGTTATGACTCATTTCTTCAGTATTTCTAGTAAATGAACTATTTCTTTCTGTTCGGCTCCTTCTGCACAAACAAGCAGCCTGATCCTTCTGGATGATGTGAAGATAACACGCCGTTAGCAGGAAGGATGGATCCGTTCTGGTTCTTCACTGGGTTGGTTCTCTATGATGTGGTTTTATCTTCTGGTCTGGATCACTGTGACGTCTTCAGCAGCAGCTCACAGAGCGGTGAGTAGAACCCCAACAGAACCCTCCAAACAAAATAAAATCATGGTGATTTAATGAACAGGGTGGAGCATCTCGTAATGTTTTACTCTGAAACAACGAACATGTTAGTGATGTTTAAACATGGACGAGTTATTTAACTTTTACAGAACAATTAGTCATGCAAAACGTCTGATCAGCTTCCAGTTTAAATATACTTTTTAAAATTTTACAATCAACCTTTTTTACAAAAAGTAACATACGTTTACATTTTTATTTGTTCTTAAAGAGGCCATTTCATACACATCTCAGGACTTTGTGGTTATTTCTTAAGTATTAACCAGTAATATGAAACATTTTATATCTAAAAAAACGTTAGGAAACACTGATTAACAGACCTTTCAATCTGTCTGCGTCAAGATTCGTCAGGCTCCAGCTGCAACTCGTTAATATTCATTATTCGAATTTCCTGGACTCTGATTGGCTAATAAACTAGCCTATGAGAGCAAGGTATACTGTTTCCTGCCCCACTGTGCATGGTAACGTCAGACGTCGTGTCTTCCTATTTGCTATGTCTTATGCTAACAGCTTTTAGCCAGCAGCATGCTAGGCGTGGTTTCAACTGCAGGAGCTGATGAATACTAACAAACAAAGGAGTTGTGATGAAACAGATACAGGCCGTTAGAACTCGGGTTTTATCACCACCTGCGTAGTTTGAGAGATTAAAACTGAAAGAGAAGTTGTTGACCTGTTTTCACCCACTATGAAGGTAAGAACACCTGTGGAGCTAAAATATTCAACAGAAACCTCAGAAAAACTGTTTTTAATGGAAGAGCCTCTTTAAGTACAAATTAAATGCACAGCTATAAAAAAAATATTTTTAATGTACAAGATAAAGCACAGAGATCAGACATGAGCATGTTTAACCAGCAGAATCATGAATCATTCCATGTTTCTGTGTTTAAAACTAAAGTTTAGATGTTTGACGAGTTTTCTGGTAAAAATAAGAACTATTGAAACGTAACCTGCTGCAGGAAGTTCTTTAAACAAACTGTTTGATTCTGATCCGACTGATTTTATCACAGACTGAGTGTCTAAAAACAACTTTTTTCTAAATATTTCATAATTCAAAACAATAAAGATTATTTTATGAGACTTTACGTCAACTTTACAATAAATAGTCACATAAAGAATTCAGAGGTTATTTGTAGCAGAGCTACGTTTCTAACTAGGATTTTATTTGATTTCAACTCAAATGTCAGTGTAATGTTTATGTTTATTTCATTATTTATTTCATAGATATCGCCATGATCAACAGCTTCCCATTACACAGTTTTTCTGGAAGAACAATTATGAAAAGATTTAATAAAATGCTATAGCTAGCTGCTGCTAATTCTTACTGTATATAGCTAAAAAGGTTTTATATAAATAATGAAATTATGTGAATCTGAAAACAATTTAACTTTTTCTTCTGGTTGGAATTTCTTAACTTTTCTTTAAGTGGAACATGTGAAGTGAAGTTAACTTTAGCATAAAGGTTTTTATAATAATGTTAACAAACTATTTTTCAGATTAAAAGTTCCGTGTTAATAATCCTGTAATAACCCACGTGACATTGACAAATTATCATTAATGTTTTTTTTTATTTATTTTAATTAAAATATATTACCTGCATCAGTATTTACAGAATAACTGAAAGAAAACAAACTAGTTGTTAATCAGCTGATTGTTTTGTCTCAGAGTCGTCACTGATGAATTCCTTACAGTGTTACAATAACTACGAGTCGTATGTTCAGTGTGAGTGGAAGAACGAGAGGAACGCAGCGCCGCTGCAGGTCTGGATCCAGACGCACTGTGAAAGGTAAACAGGATGTTGGGGGACCACACTTTAAAAGGGGGTGATGATGACATGTAACCATGGCAACAGTTTTCCATCTGACGGGTCTGTGTCTCTATCAGTTTGCATTTTCACACTAAGCCGTGCGTCCTCTCTGACGCTGGAAGTGAAAGTGAAGATGAAAGACTTCGATGCAGATATGAGACGGATCTGTTCACCATCGGCATCCAACACACCGTCTTCTTCCTGAACAACAAAACAAACAGAGTCTGCTCGACTCTACAGCCCGAGTTCCAGAACCTGGTTCAGCACCGTGAGTCCAAGCCGTCGCTTCACTCCGCTGTGGCGCGCTGAGCTCAGACTGAGCGTCTTCATGGCTGCTGTTTGTGTCTCACAGTGAGATCTCACCCACCGCTCAATCTGTCCTCGTTTGAGGAACGTGATGGAGGTCAAAGGCTGCAGTGGTCCAGTCCGTACCCGGCTTCCTCTTCCCTGAACCAGAACCTGATGTTTCAGCTCAGCTACCGGATGCAGAATCAGGACAACTGGACTGTAAGACACAGACGTGTTAGAAAACACGCTTGCTTCATGTGTTTTTCTCACCTTTTTTTGTCTCTCTGCAGATTGTGAATGTTAAAAACACCAGTCTGAAACTTGAGAAGCAAATGTTGCAGCCCGGATGCACATATGAGGCCAGAGTGAGAACCCGGGCCAGTTTGGGTCAGTGGAGCCAGTGGAGTCCTGTGGTGACCTGGCAGACCAGAGCTGGTCAGTCAAACTATCTGTTTTTATTATAAACTCTTTTCTTGTTGTTCTTGAGTCATTTTTCTTCTCGTCCCCAGACTTGACTCGGGTTCCTCGTCTGCACTGTGTTCTGGATGGAGACAGTGAAGTGACATGTAGCTGGAAGGTGAGCGTAGATCTGGCTCACCTCATCACCTACCAGCTGATCTGTCGACAGCAGCATGCAGTGCAGTGAGTTGAGCGTAAGGGCAACAGCATCTTGGGTGTGCAGCTGGAAACTGTTCACAGCTTCCCTCGTTCCTCTTCTTTTAGATTTGACAGATGCTGCATGAACCCGACTGTGAGTTTTGACCCCAGCGAGGCGGCTGTGACATACAGCTGCTCACTGAATGTCACAGACCCCAAACATCTGGAGCTGAGCCTCCTGCGAGCACATAATGCCAAGACCTTCCAGGTCCACCAGCACAGTGAGTGAAGCAGAAATACATGGGGGCTGGGGGGGGCTGGGGGGGGTATACGTGGTTAAATTTACTGCATGCGAGGTAGAACCAAACCACAGGAAGGAACCTGTGGTGGCAGAAACCAGCTTACTGAGTGACTGTAAATGCAATAATTAGCTCCACCTAGTGGTCATGTGTTGATATTGCAAAGTTGAAAAGGATAAATGTAACTTTTATGGTTTTTAAGTTTCATATTAAAATCCAACTATATTCACTTGTTTTTTCTGAGGGTTAATACGTTCGTTTGTTTTGATTATTTTCAGATTATTACCAGTTTCATTTATTCGCTAACTTTAAACTGTTTTATTCTGCATTGCTGTTATCTCGTGCACGGCACTTTAGCTAAAGGCAGGAAGAAAAAAGGAAAGTAAACTAACTTAACACAAAAAAAGTCAAATCAGGAAACCAGATAAAACCCACATGTCTGCATAATTTAAACAAGCCTGGTTCACAGTGGGCGTCTGCGCTCCATGTTCTAGATGTTTCTGCTCCGACACTGCAGATTTAAATCAATCAGAACATCCGGACACGCTGCACACCTGTCATCTAGGTGTGTTGAAGCAGGGAAACAGTTAAAACATGCAGGTTAATGATCTGGAGGAACAATGTAGACCTTGTTTACACTGTAAAACACAGCACAGCTTTAGTGGTTGAAACAATTCAAAGATCTTTTAAATGCAACAACATTTTGAACCTTAAAACTGCATGTTGTTAATTGTTATGGTGCGTTCACACCGGCCACTTTGTCAACGTCAAGCAACGCTGATAACGCTCCAAATTTGACGTTTGAAGTTGAAGCTCATAACACCTGCCAGTCAGAGCGCATAGGCGTTAAAGCTCGTAAAGCCTGACCGAAAAAGAGCGCGAAGGCGGGGCTTCCTTTGTTATGGGATGTTCGTAGCTATGGCGGATCATATTGAGACAGTGGCTTGGATTTATTTACTTCATAGATCTAGACAACGTCGACGTCGGGTGCATCAGCGCCGTTTGTGGATACACCCCATTCTTCAGATGCGTTCTGAGTTTGGTGAGTTTAACCATTTACTCCAGGAGCGTTTGGATGAGGTTCATTTATCTTCCATTTTGGCTGATCCCGCTTCTTTCCAGTTACGTGCTGTGACGTCTTACGTCACTACGATGAGACGCTCTGATTGGTTGACATGCCACTTCAAGAGCGTTATCAACGTCAAAAGTTCAGCTAGCTGAACTTTGAGCTTTTCTAGTATTTCAAGCGTCAACGCCTGAAACGCTAGAAAAGCTTGAAAAGTTTCCGCTCATAACGCTCACAAAGCACCGCAGAGCCGTTGACGTCTGTCTGACGCCCGTCCACCATAGACTTTATATATAAACTTGCTGCTTATGAAGTTGATGGTTGGGCCGGTGTGAACGCACCATTATTACGTACTAAGGTTTGATATGTTGTTGTGCAGTTCACCCCGACCCTCCACAGAATGTAACAGTGAGTGAAAAAGACGGCAACTGGATTGTGAAGTGGACTAAACCAGCGACATCACTCAGCCTGTTCTATCAGGTCTGTTATTACAGAACACTGGATCAGGTACGAAACCTCCAGACATGGTCTGCTTTTTCTAATCTGCAGACTAACGTTACAATTTCTTGCTATCAGTCTTACAAAGTGTAATAATTTAAAACTGTAATTAACACTCGAGCAGACACATCAAGATGATCCGTGTTCTTCTGTCTTCAGAGGTCTCCTAAGCTGCTCAACATTTCAGATGGCTCCATGTCTTTGACCATCCCAGGAACATCCCTCACTCCTCTCCAGGACTACCAGGTCAAAGTCAGGTCGCTGGTCGTCCCGGGAGAAGGTTCCCGCTTCGAAGGAATCCCCTCAGACTGGACTGATCCAGTCTACTGGACCTCAAATGAAGGTGTTTACAGTCTTACCATGTACTCAACATGCACAGTGTGTGAACTGCTTCCTGTTGTTTGTTCCTTTTTTTTCTCACACACGTTAAAATGATGTTAATTTAAACATCTGAGTGATAGTTTATATGACGTTGTGATTTTGGTCTCCTGACAGCCGCCTGGTCGCTCTCCAGACTGATCTACGTTTTTATTGGTGTGTTATCAATCACAGTCTTTCTGACTCTGTACTGCACCGTTTCTGTGTGCCGGAGGTACTTCAAGCACAATGAATAACTGGCAGTTTAAATCTACATATATTTTGTCCCTCTTTGAAATCCGTGTATTTTTGACCCAACAGGAAAGTGATGTTGTGGGTGGACTCGGTTCCTTCTCCCAGCAAAAGCAAGATTCTGTCTGAGATCAAGGTGACTCAAAAGTTGCAAACATTTTATTTTCTTCCTGATAAAATGGGTTTTATTTTGACATCGTGTTGTTTTGATCCAGTCTGCCTCGTCTCCGTTCCTCATGCAGAGCGAGAAGACGGCCATCTGCAAAGTGCAGCACCTCGACAGTATATCATCACAGTAAGAAGCTTCTGCAGACACAAACTCTGACATATGTATATGTGATGACAGTTCAGACCGGACCGCTCTGGTCCATCGAGTGTCGCCATTCAACAGAACATTTAAAACCTGCTGGAGTTTTACAGAGTTTTACAAAGTTTTACAGAGTTTTATGGAGTTTTACAGAGTTTTACAGAGTTTTACAGAGTTTTACAGAGTTTTACAAAGTTTTATGGAGTTTTATGGAGTTTTACAGAGTTTTACAGAGTTTTACAGAGTTTTACAAAGTTTTATGGAGTTTTACAGAGTTTTATGGAGTTTTACAGAGTTTTATATAACTTCATCTGTTGTTTAAATATTCAGATAGTTTAATTAAATTCGGTGCAGTGGTTCATCAGTTTAAACACACAAAGAGGAAAAGCGTTGTTGCATTTTGGTGATAAAAGATCTCCGTCTCCTCTTGTAGCTCCTCTGAAGCTTTACTGTTGCCATCCAAAGGCTCCGAAACCGTGTGTGTGGATCAGAACACGAAGTGCTGGAACTGTGAAAAACCCCCATCTCTGGTGGAGAAGCCGACTTGTTCCGACACGTCGTCAATCAGCTTCAGCGGGCCATACATCTTCTGTCAGGTCAGTGTCTTATTTTAACGGGTGGGGGGGGGACTGCTGCACACGTTTTGCACAAATATACAAATAGAAATGTTAAATATATAAAAAGTTCTGAACAGTTGGAGGAACTGAAGACTCTCGTGTCTGTGTGACAGGTATCGACACCCGTGTCCACGCCAGTGAATGTCCAACAGAAAAAGAAAGACGGGGAACCATCCTCAGAGGTCCATCTGTCTCTTTTCCCAGTGACTCCTCCCCTTTATGGCAAAGATTATGTGTGTCTCCCCAACCAGAATGTGTCCAAGTCCACACAGGATCTTTCATCTCCCTGTGGGACTAGTACAAGCCTGCAGTGGTGTGGTACCACTGAGCAAGACCAGCACTGTCCAGATGTCTCACTGTGGCCCTCTGGATCTGACAACCTGTCCAGTCTGGACCAGTCCACTTCCAGTAGACAGACATCAGATTACACAACAGAACAGTTCTCCTCCTGGCCTCAGGCGGGCGCCGTTCAGGCATCAGGGTACTGCCACCTCCCCACAACCTCCATGACAGACACCAAATAACCCCGAGAGGACACAGACAGTCATAATAAGCTTTGAACTTTATTTCAGTCTGTTCTTAATTTTTGTTTTGTACATCAGAATCGACGTTGTTTTAGATTTCAGAAACTTATAGAGCAGAACTCAGACGCCCTTTCACACAGGAAGTGTGCTGTGTGCAACCCTATTCATGTGTGCACGGTGTTCATGTGTGCACGGTGTTCTGCATCATGTGTGCACGGTGTTCTGCATCATGTGTGCACGGTGTTCATGTGTGCACGGTGTTCATGTGTGCACGGTGTTCTGCATCATGTGTGCACGGTGTTCATATGTGCACGGTGTTCACGTGTGCACGGTGTTCTGCATCATGTGTGCACGGTGTTCATGTGTGCACGGTGTTCATGTGTGCACGGTGTTCTGCATCATGTGTGCACGGTGTTCATATGTGCACGGTGTTCTGCATCATGTGTGCATGGTGTTCATGTGTGCACAGTGTTCTGTATCATGTGTGCACGGTGTTCATGTGTGCACGGTGTTCTGCATCATGTGTGCACGGTGTTCATGTGTACACGGTGTTCTGTACCATATGTGCACTGTGTTCTGTATCATGTGTGCACAGTGTTCATGTGTGCACGGTGTTCTGCATCATGTGTGCACGGTGTTCATGTGTGCACGGTGTTCTGCATCATGTGTGCACGGTGTTCATGTGTACACGGTGTTCTATACCATATGTGCACGGTGTTCATGTGTGCACGGTGTTCATGTGTGCACGGTGTTCATGTGTGCACGGTGTTCTGCATCATGTGTGCACGGTGTTCATATGTGCACTTGTTCATGTGTGCACGGTCTTCTGCGTCAAGTGTGCATGGTGTTCATGTGTGCACGGTGTTCTGCATCATGTGCATGGTGTTCATGTGTGCACGGTGTTCATGTGTGCACGGTGTTCATGTGTACACGGTGTTCTGTACCATATGTGCACTGTGTTCTGTATCATGTGTGCACAGTGTTCATGTGTGCACGGTGTTCTGCGTCAAGTGTGCACTTGTTCATATGTACACGGTGTTCTGCATCATGTGTGCATGGTGTTCATGTGTGCACAGTGTTCTGTATCATGTGTGCACGGTGTTCATGTGTGCACGGTGTTCTGCATCATGTGTGCACGGTGTTCATGTGTGCACGGTGTTCTGCATCATGTGTGCACGGTGTTCATGTGTACACGGTGTTCTATACCATATGTGCACTGTGTTCATGTGTGCACGGTGTTCTGTATCATGTGTGCACGGTGTTCATGTGTGCACGGTGTTCTGCATCATGTGTGCACGGTGTTCTGCATCATGTGTGCACGGTGTTCATGTGTACACGGTGTTCTATACATATGTGCACGGTGTTCATGTGTGCACGGTGTTCTGTATCATGTGTGCACGGTGTTCACGTGTGCACGGTGTTCTGCATCATGTGTGCACGGTGTTCTGCATCATGTGTGCACGGTGTTCATGTGTACACGGTGTTCTATACCATATGTGCACTGTGTTCATGTGTGCACGGTGTTCTGCATCATGTGTGCACGGTGTTCATGTGTGCACGGTGTTCTGCATCATGTGTGCACGGTGTTCATGTGTGCACGGTGTTCTGCATCATGTGTGCACGGTGTTCATGTGTACACGGTGTTCTATACCATATGTGCACTGTGTTCATGTGTGCACGGTGTTCTGCCTCATGTGTGCACGGTGTTCATGTGTGCACGGTGTTCTGCATCATGTGTGCACGGTGTTCATGTGTGCACGGTGTTCTGCGTCAAGTGTGCATGGTGTTCATGTGTGCACGGTGTTCTGCATCATGTGTGCACGGTGTTCTGCATCATGTGTGCATGGTGTTCATGTGTGCACGGTGTTCTGCATCATGTGTGCACGGTGTTCATGTGTGCACGGTGTTCTGCATCATGTGTGCACAGTGTTCATGTGTGCACAGTGTTCTGTATCATGTGTGCACGGTGTTCATGTGTGCACGGTGTTCTGCATCATGTGTGCACGGTGTTCATGTGTACACGGTGTTCTGCATCATGTGTGCACGGTGTTCTGCATCATGTGTGCACGGTGTTCATGTGTACACGGTGTTCTATATCATGCACATGGTGTTCTGTACTCAAGTTAAAAATATTTCAGCTCTGAGCGCTCAGTAACACCATGACACGCGTCCGCTGATCGTTCTGATCTGATCACTCTGGACTCAGAACTGCCTTGTTTGTTTGATGAGATTCTGCTCCGGCAGTCCGGCACCGGGACCTCAGAGTGAGCTTCTTTCTGGAGAGTGAAACATCTGTTTCTTTGTGAAGGACAATCAGAACGCTCACGCCTCAGATCATTTACACGTGCACGCCGCGTGACGTTGAGGTGAAACTGGAGAAAACCCACAGAAACACCTGAATTACACGGTGAAGCTGCTGCTCATCTCACAGGCTTTATGCCACTTTATGGTCTGAATAATAAATAAATGTAAATTTGTAAATATGTAGAATTAAATGTCTTTAAAGTTGCCTTGGTTTAGATTTTCTTTGTGTCAATTTTAGATGCTGTTTGATCTTAGTTCAGGTCAGCTGTTAGTTTAGAATCCAGATCATAAATAATCGGTTTTTTCTAACCAACTTTCAGAGAGTGAGATAATAACAGTTTTTACTGCTTCAGTACTGAACAACACATTTTAATATAATAATTGTCTAAACTAAGATACAAGCATTCAATTAAAATGGTTTAAACAACTAAAAGCTTCATGTACTATATAAAAGTGGTGTTATAGTTTTTTATCATGACGGATCATAAAAAAATACAAAATAAATGATATTTGTCATTTTTTTTTTATCTTTCAATAAAAAAAGATGTAATTAGGACTGTATAATCGCTGCTTTGGACATTAAGCAACACTTAAAGAAAGTATATTTACCTGTATATGAACTCAATGTTTGTCTTGTTTACTAAAAGAAAAGGTGATTCAGGCTGACATCCTCCTGATCAGCTGTTCATCACTGAAAAAATCTCAAACGTCATTCGATTTTTGGTTTGGAGAGTTAAAATTTATTAGAACTTTAAAATGGATTTAAATATTTAATCATTGATACTGTTGTATTTCACTGAATATGTTATATGTTAATATCATGAACGGAAGTGAAAACTACAGATTTCTCATTAAATTTCACAATTACCTCGTTTTTAATTCCTGGCAAATATTTCTGTGCCGTTTCCCTGAGAGCGCGTACGTGACCACAAACCTTCAAGAATCGTGTTGAAATGATTACTTCTTATTTTTCTATAAATTCGGTTGAACTGAAGCAGGAAGCTGAATCGTGTAACTCATGGTTTACAGGGAAGAACATGTGACGTGCAGAAACTTCTTGTTCAGTGTGGTCATGTGCAGAAATGTATAAGCTGGAACCTTGTTGTGAATGTTATGACCTGAGTGGGTTTCAGATACACGGACGAGGTTTTTATTCAAAGACTGAGGTCACAGAGGTCAGGGAAGGATTTTTAAAGTTCATTAATCTGTTCTCACACAGACTGTTTTTTTTACCAGCTAAGTACAAAAACATGACAAATGCCATCTAACACAAATACAGTGGGGCAAAAAAGTATTTAGTCAGCCACCAATTGTGTAAGTTCTCCCACTTAAAAAGATCAGAGAGGCCTGTAATTTTCATCATAGGTATACCTCAACTATGAGAGACAAAATGAGGAAAAAAAATCCAGAAAATCACATTGTCTGATTTTTAAAGAATTTATTTGCAAATTATGGTGGAAAATAAGTATTTGGTCAATAACAAAAGTTAATCTCAATACTTTGTTATATAGCCTTTGTTGGCAATGACAGAGGTCAAACGTTTTCTGTAAGTCTTCACAAGGTTTTCACACACTGTTGCTGGTATTTTGGCCCATTCCTCCATGCAGATCTCCTCTAGAGCAGTGATGTTTTGGGGCTGACGCTGGGCAACACGGACTTTCAACTCCCTCCAGAGATTTTCTATGGGGTTGAGATCTGGAGACTGGCTAGGCCACTCCAGGACCTTGAAATGCTTCTTACGAAGCCACTCCTTCGTTGCCCGGGCGGTGTGTTTGGGATCATTGTCATGCAGAAAGACCCAGCCACGTCTCATTTTCAATGCCCTTGCTGATGGAAGGAGGTTTTCACTCAAAATCTTACGATACATGGCCCCATTCATTCTTTCCTTTACACGGATCAGTCGTCCTGGTCCCCTTGCAGAAAAACAGCCCCAAAGCATGATGTTTCCACCCCCATGCTTTACAGTAGGTATGGTGTTCTTTGGATCCAACTCAGCATTCTTTCCCCTCCAAACACGACAAGTTGAGTTTCTACCAAAAAGTTCTATTTTGGTTTCATCTGACCATATGATGTTCTCCCAATCCTCTTCTGGATCATCCAAATGCTCTCTAGCAAACCGCAGACGGGCCTGGACGTGTCCTGGCTTCAGCAGGGGGACACGTCTGGCACTGCAGGATTTGAGTCCCTGGCGGCGTAGTGTGTTACTGATGGTAGCCTTTGTTACTTTGGTCCCAGCTCTCTGCAGGTCATTCACTAGGTCCCTCCGTGTGGTTCTGGGATTTTTGCTCACCGTTCTTGTGATCATTTTGACCCCACGGGGTGAGATCTTGCGTGGAGCCCCAGATCGAGGGAGATTATCAGTGGTCTTGTATGTCTTCCATTTTCTAATAATTGCTCCCACAGTTGATTTCTTCACACCAAGCTGCTTACCTATTGCAGATTCAGTCTTCCCAGCCTGGTGAAGGTCTACAATTTTGTTTCTGGTGTCCTTTGACAGCTCTTTGGTCTTGGCCATAGTGGAGTTTGGAGCGTGACTGTTTGAGGTTGTGGACAGGTGTCTTTTATACTGATAACGAGTTCACACAGGTGCCATTAATACAGGTAACGAGTGGAGGACCGAGGAGCCTCTTAAAGAAGTTACAGGTCTGTGAAAGCCAGAAATCTTACTTGTTTGTAGGTGACCAAATACTTATTTTCCACCATAATTTGCAAATAAATTCTTTAAAAATCAGACAATGTGATTTTCTGGATTTTTTTTCCTCATTTTGTCTCTCATAGTTGAGGTATACCTATGATGAAAATTACAGGCCTCTCTGATCTTTTTAAGTGGGAGAACTTACACAATTGGTGGCTGACTAAATACTTTTTTGCCCCACTGTAAGTAAAACTTTATTTCTACAGTATATAATTCAGTATAAAAATCACAAAGTGATTCACATTAAAACAACAGAATGACATAAAAACACATAAAAAACGTAAAAACCCTTTTTAAAAGATGTTTTTTAGCTGCTTTTTAAATGAGATCACAGAGTCAACAGACTTCTGGAAGGAAGTCAGTTCCAGAGCAGGGGCGTGTCCAGAGGGGGGCCCAGGGGGGCACTGGTCACCCTTCCAATTAGAATGGCCACCCCAGGTGCCCCCCCTCAAGCTGAGACAATCAAATTCAATCAAAACTTTCACATTAACCAAAGATAATGATTAATGAAAATTTACTATCAAGTTTCAAGTTTCAAGTTTATTTATTTATAAAGCGCCAGTTCATGACAAAGTCATTTCAAGGCACTTCACAGAAAAATCAACCAATTAATAATAAAACATTTTCTATCTAAGGAACCAGCTGATTGGGCTGAATTGTTATTT
Organism: Pachypanchax playfairii; assembly: GCA_006937955.1. Lineage (NCBI taxonomy): Eukaryota > Metazoa > Chordata > Actinopteri > Cyprinodontiformes > Aplocheilidae > Pachypanchax > Pachypanchax playfairii. The sequence continues at coordinate 3,258,166 of SSNP01000022.1, read as the reverse complement.
CAGCACAATCCTCCATCAACATTGTGCTTTTGATTTCATTTTGGTTTCACTTAAATTATGATAAACTGTCTATAATTCTGTAAAAACTAGTTTTTTTAAGGTTACGGGCTACATTAACCACCCTTTTTGAAATCTGTGCTTCTACACCCTGATCACATGACCTCAAGGACCTGCTGGGGGCTGCAAGAGGTCTCTTATATAGCTGGTGATTGATCATTAAGAGCTTAATTATTCAAAGGTTGAATGTGGAACAATTTCATATCAATCTATATTCAAATAAATAAATAAATCCACGGGGCATTTAGAGGAATGTAGAAGTAAAGTACAGCATTTCCCTTAAAAATTATATTTGAAGTGAAATATAATAAAATATTTATTCTGACAGGCATGACGATGATTTTGTTTAGATCTACCAGCCAATAGCGGCACCATTACGGATTGCCTAATACGGTAAATAGTCCGAGGCTGGGGCTGGAAAATGGCGGAGCCGGCGGTTGAGAAGCTGCTTTAGAGCCCTGGAGATTATTATCCTTCTCAGAAGAGGAGCGACCAGAAAAGATCAAAAACCAGAGTGAGTTTAGGTGAAGCTGCAATAGATGGAGCCAAATAAAACATTTTCAAGGCATCAAAACGCACATGGAAATGTTGAACCTGCATCCCGACGGCTGGAAACCTTGTTCTGTTGTTGCAACATCCAGACACTAGATGTCACTACTGTGTTTATGTTCCATATTTAACTGTAAAAAACAAACCTTGAAAACCAGATGTTTTGTTTAGAGTTATAGTTTTGTTGTGAAATGCAGTTTATTGAGATTTCTTGTGTTTTTTATGTACATGAAATTATAAAAAGCTTAATTTTTATTGCATGACATTTTGTTCAGAGTTGTGTAAATGAATTTTAATATTTTCTGTACACAAATTTAGACATTTCAATTACGTTTTGCATTTTACTGATTTGTTCTTTTGTTAGTGCACTTAAAAACATTCAGAGTCATATAATATGTCATATAACATGAATTTAAAAGTATCAATCACCTTTTAAACTCTACAGTCTTGTAAAAAAATGTTATTAAAAATATGATCATCATGAGAAAACGCTGGAACCTAAAGGGTTAGAACAGGACTGGTCTCCATCATCTCATGCCTATAGGCAGCGTGACGTGCTGGGACATGGTGTGAGTGGTTTGGTTGTTGTGGGTGAGTCTGACACAGAAGAGCATCTGAAGGACATTGAAAGTGCACATCGCATGTCATCCAGTCATGTTCCAGATCACGGAGAGGAAAGCAGGGTTACCCAGTCTGAAGAACCTCTGATGAGGTTTTATGTATGATTCTATTTATGTAAATGAATGTGATCATTTTACATCAAGTTTCAAACTCTCATCCTCAGACATGTGACCTCTGTGAGACAAGGTCGTCTTCTTGTCTTCAGCACCCAGGAACACTGATCAATCAGGTTTAATAACCTTCAGCTAGGTTGCTTGTAAATAATTAAAGGTGGAATATGGAATATTTTCATAAAAAGCAATATTTTTTAACAATATAATACCTCCATGGGGTGTTAAGAAAAGTGTAGAATAAAAATACAGTATTTTCTTTAGAAATTATATTTGAAGTAAAATATTATAAAATAATGCACTGGTGACGTGTCCAGGATAACAGGATGGATGGATGGATGGATGGATGGATGGATGGATGGATGGATGGATGGATGGATGGATGGATGGATGGATGGATGGATGGATGGATGGATGGATGGATGGATGGATGGATGGATGGATGGATGGATGGATGGATGGATGGATGGATGGATTTATGGGTGGATGGATGGATGGATGGATGGATGGAGGGATGGATGGATGGATGGATGGATGGATGGCGGGAGGGATGGATGGATGGATGGATGGGTGGATGGATGGATGGATGGATGGATGGATGGATGGATGGATGGATGGATGGATGGATGGATGGATGGATGGATGGGTGGATGGATGGATGGATGGATGGATGGATGGATGGATGGATGGATGGATGATGGATGGGTGGATGGATGGATGGATGGATGGATGGATGGATGGATGGATGGATGGATGGATATAGTTTATTTTGAAGGTCATGACGTTGGCATTTTGTTTACATCTGCCAGCCAATAGCAGGCAGAGTAGCAGTATCATTGCAGGTTGCCTGAAACAGTGAATAGTCTGTAATAGCGAGGCTGGTGCTGTGGAGGAGGGCGGAGTCGAGCAGCTGGGAGCCCATTGGACATGTGGAAATATTTGACCTTATTGGCTTGCCATATGGGGATTTCCTATGTGTGCAGGGTTGTGTGTGGAAAAGTCTTGATATTTTGTTGGGGAGAAGCAACCGGACAGGATCAGGGATCAGAGGCGGTTAGCCTGTTACCCCGTTGGCTGGAGGCTTTGTGTTGTGGTGTTCATGTTCAATATTCCACCTTTAATTATTTATATTTGAGGTGGAATTTATTATAAACACGTTACATCTTGTATGAGGCGTATCAGTAAGGCCAGATTTCTTCGCCACCTATTCATGAGTAAATAAAACTCTATTAGCTCTTTGTGTAAACATGTAAAATAGCAAGATGGTGCTAAGTTATTTTTGTCTCCTCTACAGACACAATGATTTACAGGGTCTTCCATTTAATTCTCGTTAACAACACACACACACACTGATTTATCGTCTGTTCATTCGGGGGGAAAGTCGTCAGTGTTTGTGAGTTTCTGAAGGCGGGTGTGAGAGTGAAACCGGGCGTGTCCGTGTCTATCAGGTTGTTATAAGGTCTCGCGCTATGATGATCCTTCTTGGTGTGGAATAACCTTGTTTGTCTCCACAATGCTGAAATTCCAGACATCCTGATATCAACTTCCTGTGTTTGAGCCCATTGAAAGGTACAACTTCCTGTCTGATGAGACTGAAGAGCACTTTGACACAGACAGACTGGAATCACAAAGCTCACAATGATGCTTCATCTGTTTGACCTTGTCTGTAGCAGCTGAATGTAAATTTAGAAGGTTAGTTTTCTCAGTAATTTGGATTTTTCTAGACAATAATCTGTGAATTCAAATCAGAGATCTGTTGTTTCTCAAACAGTGCGCATGTAACGATTCATATTTTACCTCATTGATGAATCCAAAAACTCAACAGGTCAAAAGGTAAACGTTGGGTTTGTTAAGAAAACCGGAGTCAGAATCTTCCTTCTTTATGTGGATCTTTGTGTACAGCACGTCTCTGTCGTTAACCGAAGATAAAAACAGGAAAATAAAAGCACTTAGAAGGTGTAGGGAGTGTGTGGCGCCATACGGATGCTTGTGTAACCTCCTGTTCAAAGACCTCCTGCTTCCTCACAACTGGGCATCTGGGAATTCAGTCATACTGTGGGCTTTGGCAGAGATGATGTCTGAGACCAGACAGTCAGACTTCAGAACTTGTTCCTGTTATTTTTGTTGTTGTTAATTATAACAGGAACGGGCGTCTGCGTTGTATCGAAATGACACGTTATTTCTTCTTCTTGAGTCATCCCTGATTTCTTGATAATTTGCTTCCAAAAAGTCAATTTTTTTTTCTGGACTTCAAACAAGTGAAAAAACAACCAAAGTCCAAACTTTGAAAGACCTTAAGATCATTTTAAAAGATTTCAAGAAAATCTGGATCTGGAAAATGAAAGCGTACATCACGACTTGTCATCATTCATCATTCTGTCACTGGGTGAGAGGCAGGGCTACACCTGGACAGGTGACCAGACAGGGTCGACCCTGTTGCAAAGAAATTCTCCTCCAGGACAGCAGGAGGCGAGTTCCTTACTTAGAGGTCTCCCGGTGCTTTATGTGTGGTTCCAACCATGAGAAGAACAAATAAAAAGCAGGGACTTTACAGCCACCAGCATCGCCACTGCTGCCCTTCAGACCTCTTTTAATGTGGACAAATTTGTCTTCAAGACTGTCAACACTCGCTCTGTTTACAAAATGGATAGCTACATCGTGCCGGAAATGATGTTGGGTTGTTTGGCTGACCAATCACAGACGTGCGTCATCCGACGCAGCCGTCGGAAAGTTAGAACTGGTGGTCAGTCCAGCAGAACTAAATATGTAAGGTCGTCCTTTTAGCTACAGTACATTCGTTGCAAAGCAGCATCATGTTTCATAGTGATTTGATTTCAGAAAAGCAAAATCAGCTTTGTAGAGTAAAATTCAGCAGGTCTGACGAGGAACTCAGTACATAAGATTCATATAGAACATCTCAACCTCCACCTGGTCCCAAAGACCAGCTGACTACATCCCACCTTCCAGCTGCCCCTACACCTACTGACTATTTCAGCTCTGTGACCACCTCCTTCTGAGGTATAACAGCATCTGGATAACTTTAACTCTACCTGCTGCCTCGATCATAAAATGCCATGAATCTCACTTACGGTGCGTTCACACCGGCCACTTTGTCAACGTCAAGCAACACTCATAACACTCCAAGTTTGACGTTTGAAAGTTGAAGCTCATAACACCTGCCAGTTAGAGCGTGTAGGCGTTAAAGCTCTTAACGCTGGACCGTTAAAAAGAGCGCGTAGGCGGGGCTTCCTTTGTTATCGGATGTTCTGAGCTATGGCGGGTCATATAGAGAGAGTGGCTTGGCTTTATTTACTCCGTTTGTGGACACACCCTATTCTTCAGATGTGTTCTGAGTTTGAGGAGTTAAACCATTTGCTCCAGGAGCTACATATGGATGAGGTTAGCGTCCAGCGATACTTCCGCCTGTCCAGCGCCTTGTTTGAAGACTTCCTGTTTCATTCAGGTACGTCACTATGATGAGACGCTCTGATGGGTTGACATGCTGCTTCAGGAGCATTATGAGCGTCAAAAGTTCAGCTAGCTGAACTTTCTGCGTTTCGAGCTTTTCAAGCGTTTCAAGCGTCAACGCCTGAAACGCTCACAAAGCGACGCAGAGACTCTGACGCTGGTCTGACGGACTCCACCATAGACTTTACATGTAAACTTGCCGCTTCTGACGTTGACGGTTGGGCCGGTGTGAACGCACCATAAGATAGGAAGATGATCCAGAATGCAAGAGTTTATAACAGGGAACCAAGTCCTGGGGGTTACCTTGACCTGGAGGACTTCGAAGCAACAACCTACAGGCTGCAGTTCCAGATAGATAAACATCAACTATACAACAAAACCATGAATGCATCATGAATCAGTCACGGTTTACAGCTTGACTGGAACTAACGGATCATAGTAGGGGTCACGGGTGATAATCAGATTGCTTTAGTTGTCCAACAAGTCAAATCATCCATTAAGGTCAATCAGCCATGAACCATCCAGAGTCCTGGTCTCTGCTTCCTAACTGCTGTGATGGTTGACCCCCGTTTGTGGTCAATGGAGCACAAACAGGCCCGTGTGTTTGCTGCAGTCAACGAGCCTCCATGCATGTCTTCTCTTTGTCTCTTTGTCTTCAGGAGGCAGAAAGCTGCACCAACAGAAAAAAAACAGGCCTCCCACCCCAATGCTACATTTGGAGAGGAGCTGCTGTTTAGAAGTAGGATGCTTGTGTGAGCTTGACAGAAAAACAGCTGCAGAAGTACTTGAATACGCACCAACTTTAAGGTGTTATTAGGTTTAAAGAGACGTTCATCTGGAATCTGAATTTCTTTTTGTTTTACAGATATAAAATCCAGAAAACTCGTGCAAATGTTGGAACTGGGACTCACATGGCGTTAAAAGCTCCTCGTATGATTCCATTTAAATGAGAGACCATATGACTCCTTGGCATGCGTGTTTAGAAGCATAGCTGTGTTCTGTTTGCTGAGATGGGAGTTTTTACAGCCAAGACAGTCAAGTGGGTAACTGTGAAAAACAAACGACAGGATGAGTGTGTGCCAGAGTTCACCTACAGTCTCTGCTTTACATTTTCTTTTCTTCAGATTAGCCAAATTATAATCTCTTCTTCGTGTATGTAAATTATGCCCCAATCATCCCACCCAAAAAGCAGTGATTTGTCATTTATGACAGAGGATGAGTGTAAAAATACACCATAAAGTGAGTGAATATGTAGCTGATCTACACGATTCCCACCAAGAGAGAAGCATTAAATTACAGGCTTAGATCCGACGTGATAGTAATGACAGGTAAGATGTCACCTGTGTTGGTGTGAGTGGATTCAGATCTTCCACATGTGAAAAGCTCTGGAGTTTGTTACTCGTCTGTTTGCAGATTAAAAAAGAACGTGCACATTCCTTCTGCAGCCAGGTGTGAAGCGATGTTCTTAAAGCAAACAGATCATCTCGACAGGTGCAGACAGGCTGACAGATTCTCACATGTGCTCTACACACAGCTGTATGACCTTTTCACAGCTGGTCAGCTGGACAGGTGAACATCTGTCCAAAACGTTTGAGCTCATTAAAGCTGAGAGAAGACGCTGTTTTCTCAAGATAAAGCGTTTTGTGTCTCGGGATGACGAGATGACAGCTAGTTTTCTTGAGATCACAAGTTCAAATAATTATGGAGTTTAAATCTCTTGATTTGGGGTTCTGTAGAAACATTTTGAATATTTACATTTTAGTTTGGAGAAATAAAGTTAAATTCTGACTAGATTGAGCTAACAGCTAAAGACCAAAGTGCATATTGTTTATCTAATCCAATCTAATATGTAATCAGGTTCATGTAAACAGTGTGTTTATAAACCATGACATCATCATCATGTAGTGATGCACAGTTAGCTACAAAATACAGTTAGCAGCAGCTAGCTGTAGCACTAGCGGTGCAGCACTGAGGCTGCAGAAATCTCTTATTTTTAAGATAATTTTAATATTCCTGCTGTAATAATCATGAAATACTAAAATCACATAAATGTAAACATGCATAAATTAGCTAATGTTCACGATATCTGTATTTATGGTAATTAATTAATATGTTTTCTTCAAACTGAGATTGTTTAAAGAGCAATCAACAGCAGGTAAAATGATCATTGTTCATAACCGTTCCACAGAACTTCACGTCAGAAGATCCAAATTATCTCTCTTAATACAAATGAGTGCATTTCAACATGCTAACAGGCTAATATTAGCCTATTAGCATAATCATAAAAGGGGTTTAAAAAGTAATAAAAACACACTACAAGTCTATTTTAAACACTTGAGCTTCTTATATCAATATGAAAATAGCATTATATGGTAAACTTATCACAAACATCTTCTTTTTCCATCATATCATATAATAAAACAGACAGCAATAAGTAACAGTTGTGAATTGACACATTTTTCAATAACTTAAGAATGTAAGACTGTTTATAAACTATATGACAGAAAAACTGCACCAGCAGAGTTTCATCCATGTCTGCGTGTTTGTTTTGTTTGTTTAGAGCTTTTTTAGATTCTTGTAAAAAAAACAAAACTTCCAGGAAACTGATTTAGAATTAATATACGTGACAGGTGTGTAGATGTCAGCCAGTAAACACACGCACATGCACGCACACACATGCACGCACTCTCTTGATACAGAAGTTTTTGATTCTTTTTGGGCTTCTGTTTGGACCCACCCAGCCACAGACACACTGGGACTCAACAACATCTTGTTTGCAGTATTTGTACAGAAAGTTAATCCACAGTAAAATTAGAGACAAATAAATAAGAAAACACCGATTCTGAAACACAGACGTGTTACTGAGTCAACATATCTGTGTTGTTCCAGTGTTTGAGTAAAAAGTGAGAAAATCTGGTTAAAAACAGACAGTCGTTTTTTTACAGATATCACACAAATGGAAATTCTGCTTCTGTTCTACAACGATTGTCTCGGATCGTCCAGTCGAAACACAACTTACAGCCGGGTTTTTTCCTAATATGTCAGTGGTAATAAAAGTCTGGCCTTGAACCACAAACCTCCGTAAGACTTGGTTCTGTTGACGTGTAAGTGCAGTTTGTCTCTGCTGAGATCCGAACGTAGATCCAGGAAGAGTTCAGAAATCCATCCAGAGGTCAACAGCTGGACGTTTCTTCTGCAGCTTCCATTAGGTGTGCGTCCTCTCCAGAAGGTCCGTCTACTCTTTTAGTTATATTCCATATTCTGGTTGTCCCTCCGGGGACAGTTACAGGCTGAGCAGACAGTCATTAGTATTGTTACTGAGGAGATCTGACTGGACAAGCAGGTTACTGACAACAAATAAATACTTTAACAGGCTTCATGTCGGGATGATCCTCGAGCTGCTCTGTGTTCTCCTGAAAGACAAACAGAAGAAAACATTGTGATGTTGTTTCCAACCTGCTGTGTCACGTAAACACAATCACAAACAACTGCAGGTTGTTCCATCATTTTCTTACATATCTCACACTTTCACTCATGGAAACTAACACCGGGTTCACAAGACAATCTTTTCATGTTAATTTGTCCCTGATTTTCCCTTCTAACAAGCCTCGATTATCCAGACGGCTCTTAAAGAGGTCATTTCATACAAATTTCAGGACTTTGTGGTTATTTCTTAAGTATTAACCAGTAATATGAAACATTTTATATCTAAAAAACATCAGGAAACACTGATTAACAGATCTTTCAATCTGTCTGCGTTAAAATTCGGGTGGTTCCGGCTCCTTCCGTCATGCTTCGGCAGCAGCTCGTTCATATTCATTGTTCGAATTTGCTGGACTCTGATTGGCTAACAAACTAGCCTATGAGAGCAAAGAATACTGTTTCCTGCCCCGCTGGGCATGACAACGTTGTGTCTTTCTGTTTGCTACGTCTTATGCTAACAGCTTTTAGCCAGCAGCATGCTAGGCGTGGTTTCAACTGCAGGAGATGATGAATACTAACGAACAAAGGAGTTGTGATGAAACAGATACAGGCCGTTCGAACTCGGGAGAACTCGGGTTTTATCACCACCTGCGTAGTTTGAGAGATTAAAACTGAAAGAGAAGTTGTTGACCTGTTTTCACACCCACTATGAAGGTAAGAACACCTGTGGAGCTAAAATATTCAACAGAAACCTGTTTTTAATGGAAGGACCTCTTTAAGATAATCCTAAGTGATATTCCTGCCATGTGTAGTGTGTTAAGAGTGATCGAGTCCGCTTGGAAGGATGTTCGATCGCAAATCGGGGAAATCCAACATGTTGGATTGTCTTGGCCTGATAGCGTGTGTGGTGTGTTGCAAGGAGAACCGATCATGCAGCCAGCTCATTGCAGTGTGTAGCCAATCAGAAAGCGAGGTGACGGGAGACTTCTTCTTCTGAGGTTTTGTGGCGTTTGTCAACCAGAATCACACACATTTCGCAGGTTTCTGTGTTTTTTGGGGGGGAAATCCGTCTCTGTGGTGAGAGAAATGTCTCTGTGTGTGATGTGTGTCCACATGACATGATGTGACATCACACACAGTAGGAGCAGAACAGGAACATGCCCCGTGTGTGTGTTCAGTCTGAAGGTCTTGCAACACTGTTTAAATCCTGTGAACCAGCCTTAAACTGTGACCGGTTCCAGACGCCCCTGATGTCTCTGAGACTCTGAAAGTGAAGCCTGATAATAATCTGAGACATTTTCCAAAATTTCCTGCTGAATGTTTTGTCCCCCCAGGTTGAGGTCGTGCACCTGTCTGCTGGAAGCTCACCTGTCTGTCTGCTCTACATGAGCATCGCTCTCATAGCTGCCTTACTGATGCGTCTGCGATTCTTCCTGGGCTTCCTCCTCGCCGGGTTTGGACGAGCAGGGGTTCTGGGACCAGTCGGAGCCGGAACTTTCTGTGTGGTTGTTGTGGACGTCTCTAAACATAAAAAGTTGATAGTAAACAATAAAAAATAACCCAAATTACATGATTATAATCAGAATCAGATCTGATTTGTTTTACCTGGTTTCTGGGTTGTTGTTTGATGATGATGATGATGATGATGATGTTTCCCGTGTAGGTGATGTTGACTGTTTGCTTCCTTTTCTTTCAGTCTTTCCTCCTCTTCCTGTTTCAGTTTCTGCTGTCGTAGTATCTCCTTCTCTTGGTCCAGCCTCTTGTGGAGAAGCAGGAGCTCTTTAGTCTCCGCCTCTAACTTTTCCTCCTCCAGCTGTAACATCCTCTCCACCTCTGGTGTCTCGTTTTCTCTCCTTCTTTCCGGCTCTCGAGGATCTGGATTTGGTTCTTTGGTTGGTCGGAAGCTGCTCATTCCTTTCTCAACAACGGTTTCCTCCCGGCTGAACGCGGCTCGAGGGTTTGCAGTGACGTGTGTAGAGAATCCACTGATGTGGTTCTTTAAGATTTTGGACTTGTCCTCTTGTCGTAGTGGACTGTGTGTCTGTGAGTCTTTGTTTTGTGTATTCCCTTCAGTGAAATTCCCATTTCTCTCCTTCCCTTCCACACCAACACCATCGCTCCTCTCCACAGCCTCCTGCGTCTGACCTTCAGTCCCACGAATCCGGGTGGAGTTCTGAGCCCAATGTGGACCAAAGAAAAGAATCTCTTCAGGCTGAGACGTTTCTTCTCCGACCAGACTGTAACCTCCTTCAGGCTGAGGGAAGGTGTCTCCTCTGGGGTTCCAGTGCTGCTCCAGCAGGTCCTCCAGATGGACCCTCTGGGTCTGTTTCAGCTCATCCAGCTGGTGGAGCACATCTTTGGAGTGCATCTTCACCTTCACAGCAACAGGATCAGAATTAAGAGTCAGAATTAACGCTGACCAAAACACTGAGATGTTAAAGGGTTAGTTCAGATATTTACAGGTCTGTTATGAGAAGTTGTCATTAATAATTTATTTATCTGCAGCAGAAAGACTGATTGTTTGTAGAGAAGTGAAGAAAACTGCAGAGCTGCTGATTATGTTTCAGTTGAAGTGGAAATATATGAACGAATCCAACACCAAATAATCCAGATTAAGACTTTTACACTTTCACCACAGACAGAACGTGATGCTGCTGCAGCGTTTCAGTCCACATGAACGGCTGCAGCTCAGGATTCAGCACAGAGGAGCTTCAGAAGATACAACAGATACGACTTCAACAAAACAGCAACACATCTCCCAACAGCATCTGATGAAAGTGTCGACATTTAGATAATTCAGTATTTTATCCCACAGATATAAATATTTTGTGGTTTTAGACGTATAAATATCAGCTGAACGTCTACAGCTTGGAGTGATGTTCTCCTGCTGCAGGTGAAGGATACCTGACATCCCAGTCTCTGCTGGGGTTGACCCAGTTATTTTAAATGATCTGCAGATTATTCATGTAGCCACAACATTATGACCACTGAGTGGTAACGTGAGCTGCAACAATCCCTGATCTGCAGATGTAAGACTGACTGACCTTATGTAACTCACACAGCACGGCAACAAGCAGACGTTTAGATAAGATACAAATTACAAATTAAAAGTACAATATAAAAATAAAGACACTCTTTCAGAGGAATCATTCGTGCTTCTTTTAAATGGGACGGATGATTTTAACGCAGCAGGAGAACGTATTGAGCAGCAGCAGCATCCTGGTGGTTTCACACGCGTTTCTAAATGGAAACGTTCTCCTGGGAAAACCTGCATCTTCTCATTCACATGGAAGTTCCTTTGAAGATCTGAACAATTCTGCAGACCTCAGACATGACTCGGTCCATCCCACACGTGCACACACAGACACACGTGCACAGCAGTGTAGCAGTCGTCTCCTCCTGCACGAGAGCTGTGGGCCATCTGATGGTCTCTGCTGGAGGTCAGCTCAACCCACATGAAGTCCACCCCACAGTCCACAGGGACCAAAGGACCCAGAACATCCCAGAACCAGATGTCCAATCTGACACAGCCAGATGTTTCCCTGACTCATTACAGCTGTTTCAGTAGTGAAATGCACAAGGAGGAAGGTCATTCATCCAGGAAGTAGACAGTAACAATCAAACCTGTGCAGATGCTTGTCCAAGTGTCTGATTTCGATACATGTGTCTGCGAGATGATTTCTTCTTGAGCACTGGCGTCCGCGGAGCCGGCTGACATCTGCACTCCACGTGATCGACCACCGACACCACCGCTTTAGCATAAGTGGGTCGTTTGTTGATGTATTCGATCTTCATGACCTGGAGAGGGAGAGAAGATGTGCATGTTGTGGATTAGACGCTTGTATGTAAATGAAATCCTGTTTTTATTGATGCGATGTGACTCTTTTACCTGCAGGTATCTGGTGTGCGTCACGATGGGGATGCACTGCAGGCTCTTGGTGTTGCAGCAGCCAGAGCAGCGCTGCACTTCCACACATGGCGGCCACAGCAAGAAGTTGGCGTTGCTGCGGTCCAGCATGGCCCTCGTGACCTCGACCACCTCTGTGCGAACTTTACACAGAGCCTGTTGGGCTGGTTGAGCATCTGAGGGGTCAGATCAGATGAGTGTAAACCAGGGGTCTGATATTAGTGTTCACGCGTCTTTTTCAGTCTATTAAAGCTTCATCACGCAGGAGGCTGACAGAATGAGTCTGATTCCTCGATGTTTTTAAGGAAAAGCAGGAATTCAGGAACAAAATGTCCTGACTCTCTGGTTTCTCGTGTGATTCAGGACAGAGCTGCGTGACGGGTCCAAACAGACTGACGTCATCTACATTTAAATACAAATAATAAAGGGGAGGTTCAGCTTACCGAGGCTCCGTGGAAGTCTGTGACCTTCACTGGCTGCAGTGTTCTCGTCCTCCTCCTCGTCTGAGACAAAAAGAAAAGCTGATTTTATTTAATGGAAACAAACACATTGAAACACGTGTCAGATGTTTCCGCTGCATTCTTCCTGGGAATTACATGTACTGGTGCTTTATTTTGAAAGGATGTCATAGCCACAACAAGGATTTTGCCTAATAGGACTGTTGCATTTATCTAAAGGGAATGAATGTGTTCAGGCATGAAATTCGTGCTGATATCAGAAAATGTCTCTCTTTACCGACGACGTCAGAGAGCAGCAGCAGCTGGAGGTCCTCTATCGAGGCGACGGGGTTGTTTCTAACCAGCTCCTCCAGAGCTGCAGGCAGAGCGTCCCCCTGAAACACAGCCAACATCAGGTTTCACCACAGGAAGCAGAAGATTCACTTCACAGCTCATTACGCTGAATTTAAACGCTTTAGACTCCTGACTGCACATTTTTATGACTGAGATTTAAAACCCTGCACCACCTCAGCAGCCAGCGCGTCACTGGGGTTTAACTAAACACAAGTGTTTGATCAGAAATCTAAAATGGATCTGAAACACGGCTGAACTGGCTACGAATGTAAAGCTTCAAGAATCAAAATGACAGCTGTTAAACATCAAAGACAAAAATACCCAAGAAACAAGGTGCTTGATAAGAAACAGAGTTAAAAAATAAAAATATCTAACGTTCCTGCGAATCAATGATCTTAAATATCCAGAACATCTTATTTTAACTATTTAAAGCAGAACTAAGTAAGTTTTGCTCTCGCTCTCCCCCTACTGGTCCCCTGTGAAAGCTCACTGTCGTAACGTTCCCCCGCCGCCGCCGCAGACCCCCCCCCCCACCCCCTCCACCCCGCTGCCGTCCCCCCAACAACAACGCGCAGAGAACGCTTTTGCAAAAAGAAAGAAAAACAAAACCAAGAAAATGTCTCGACAGGTGAGTATTATTGTCATCTTTGCGCTCCTAAGGGTGGCGTTGCTAACAACGGCAAGGGCTTCATGCTTGTATTTATGTACGTGAGTGTGAGTGCCGTAAAGCAGGTTTGTTCTCGCGAGATTAGTCGGGTCCGATCCACTGAAAGTTGCAAGTGCTGCTTTCAGGACACAGACCCCGGAGGGAGGGGAGGGACCCACGAATCACCCCGCCAAGTCCTTGTTTACCCCCACAGGGACTCTAGAAAACATTTATTGAGGTGAAAAAACTTACTTAGTTCTGCTTTAAGAAACAGCCCGACTCAGTGTCACGAGCAAACGATGGAGAATATTTCTCCTGGATGAACGTGTGAGATTCAGTGTGTTTAAACAGAAGAAGTTGTTTCACACGTAGCAAATCTGGTTTATTCAGAAAAAAATCTTTGTTAAATTTGAAAATTTGACAAGAGAAATACTTTCTTACACACATTTGTGCCACATGCACTAACAGCTAAAATGAGGAAGTATATGTCCAAAGTGATGCATGATGGGTAATGGGGCTGAGCATTTAAAACATGGAGGTTTAAACTGAGGTTAAACGTCCAGATACAAGTCACATGACTGATTCAGTGTAAATGAAACCTTGATAACAGAAACACACCTGGTTTGTGTTTGTGTCTGATGCTGCAGGAGCAGATCACCTGCTTGTTCCTGTTCAGGGTCACTGGAAGCTGGTGTCCCTCTCCAAGGTGAGAGGCGGAGTTACACCTGAACATCACAACTCTATCACAGGACCACCGAGACTGACAACCACTCACTCACACTGAGAGCCAATTAAGAGTCACCAATTAACCTGAGATGCATTTCACTGATCTGTGGGAAGAAACTCGAGTCCTGGAGAAAACCTGCATGTGCAACATGTAAACTCCACGCAGAAACCCAGAACCTTCTCTCTGCAAAGCCACCGTGCAGCCAACCGTGCACACCCAGTTTTCCCTTTTTAAGCTGCTGAACACGGCTCTGTTCATCACCTGGTTTAAAGTCATAGATTCATTTTCTTACACAACACGAGTCATGTGACCAAACATTTTCCAATGAGACAAACTGAAGGCGTATTAGAAGAAGAGAAGCTCCATATAGGGATTGTGTAGATTGACCTGTGGGTTTAACTTCCCTCCTGGTCATTAATGTGTAAGAGTCAGTCAGAGAGGGGGAGAATTAACCACAGCAGACACACAATGGTCACTAAGAGCACGCTGAATGACTATTGGCGTTGTGTCCTCTCATCTGCTAGCATTTAGGGGTCAAAGGGGAAGGGAAGGAGTCAGGAAGTGGGGGAAGGAGTGACATCGAGAGGATGAGAGAAGGGAGGTGCATCAGCGAAAAAGAGGAAGAATAAAGGATGAATAAACAGAAGGATCAGACGTTCGCGTCACATGCAGCTTCCCCTGGTTTGTTGTTTCACAGAGAGACGAAACCAAAGTTCTGCAGAAAGTTATGAGACGTGTAAATGGACTGCGTGAGTTCAGCCAGCCTCTGCAGAACCACCCATGCATGAATGTGTCCTCTCGCCGTTTGCCATCGATATTCCCTGGTTATTGGCTGACTGGTGCTCCACAGCGGGGAAACGCTCGCTGTGTTTCACTCTGCAGAGCGGCCCCCGAGGTCCCATCGTGATTATCCCCCCCGCTGCCGACGGAGCGAGCCGGCCTGCTCGGCTAATTGTGTCTGATGTTAATTATAGGGTGTGTGTGCTTTTGCCCGTAGTGGTGCCTGCTGTCACGGCAATTTGTGTCTGAGCAGGAAATAATAAATAAACACTCCACTTAAGATAAACAAACACAGAAAATGACATTAATAATGTTCAGTGAGGAGTAAATCACATTTAACCACTGGGATAAAAATCCTTCAAATCTTTTGAAACGTGGGTTGAAGTTTCACATCCAGATGCTTCTAGATCAGATCATGTGTTTCAAATAACCAGCGTCTGCAGACGAAGCTGCTGGAGCTCCCTGATGCAGCGTCCATCCCTGGAGAACTCTCAGGTACAGGCAGCGGCTGCAGGGAGGGTGTGTGTGTGTGTGTGTGTGTGTGGTGGGTGGAGCTCTAATCGTACATAATTAGAGGGTTGAATTTGCTGGCGGCAGAAGAAGCTGCAGCACATGTGAGAGATTTCACATGCAGCCCTGGGAAGCAGCTAACACGAGCACGACGCAGCATCGTGTGAATGTTTAATTCCACTGTTAGAATTTACCTCCTAATTCAGAAAAACACCTGACACAGTCGAATCTACACGCTCCTCATCACTTCTCTCAGTTTAATGTTTTTAACTGACACACCTGAAGCTAAACTTTAAAACAACACGCGGGGAATTCCTGCTTCATCTTCAGAGATTTTGCATCTTCATTCTTTAAAGTACTTTGGTCGTCAAAACTTAGGTTTGGTTTTCATCTGGTGCCAAAAATGGAACAACATGAAAAGACAACATGATGACAGGAAGTTCAAATCCTCCCTCCCACCTCAAAAAATACCTCATGAGTCACTTTACACAAAGTCCATTTTAAAGATTTTAAAAGACTTTAACAAGGTGGCCATGACCTGATGAGGAAGAAGGTTTGATCCTGAGCTCCAGCTGACCTGGAATCTGCCCCCCAGACGCTGGACCGGCGGCAGCTCACTGCGCCTCAGGGACCAGTTAAATCCAGAGAAATGAGTTCCTCAAAAGGAAATTATCATTTAAATCAGAACTAACTAACTTTTCTACAACCGTGTCTCAGACAGCCGTTACTGGAACCGGTGTTCTATAGAAATATGCTACCTGTTGAGATGTGCTACACACGTGTGTCATTCTACAATCTTAACTTCAATAAACAGATTTATTGTTTATTTTTGTTTCTATATTTTACATAAATACATTTTACCTACAAATAAATTCTTCCAGGACAGAAACACTAAATATGATGTTATTTTTACTTTCTTTACATTGTCAGAGCAACAGGCAAATGTTTGGACACACCCAGAGGAGAAGGACCCAACAATGGCTGATAAGGACCCAGAGGGCTTTTATATAGAAAATATCAGGGAAGGATCATAAAAATATGTTTAAATAATTAACAGGACACACTCACTATAAACAAGAATACTGTATAAACTTCTAATAACATCTCGTTATGAAATAAGTTGTTAATTCATACTATTAGGGCATTTTTTTCATCAGGGCAGCATAAATCAGCAGAACACCACTTCCTGCTGCGACATGAATTACTGAAGTTATTAAGTGTAATATAGGAGGACCAGAGACATCCAGAGTGTCTAGTATGAAGATGAACATGTTTGACGGTGAGTATCTACTTAGACAAGTTTCATAACTTAAAGTTTTAAAAGTTATTTTGTAATGCTTTAAAAAGTTTTTTTAAGTCATTCGTTTAGGGGAATAAAATAAAACTAATTTGTTTGAGTTTTTACAGGCAGCACCGCTTCCCGTGACCGATGTTTGATTTGTAGTTTGACCTCGTTTGGTTTATCGGGTCACAGTTGGATCATTGTGGAGATGAACGGTTCGGGTCAGACACAGATACAATCTGACTGATAAAACCAGACCTCATATCAGCATCACGCTGCTTCAGAACTCAACATAATGTTTTTGTTGGTCAAGCCTCACTTGACCTACATGAGACCCTGGGTGAAGTTTAGACTTCCTGTTTGACCTCAGCAGATGGTGGGACTCATCCATCTCTCATGTTCCATCACTGCTTGTTGAAGGTTTTATGAACAGTGTCACGCTGTCGTGCAACAAAATGTCCCGACTGTTCAGTGACACCAAAAGCCTGAAAGTCTTCAAGAATCAAGAGAAAAAGTCCTGCAGCTTTTCTTCAGTTTCTAATCATCTGTGAACAAGTTTACATCTTAAACTCTCTGAATGACCTCAGATTGAAGAAACAGAGTTTAGATTTGACTTAAAAAGTCTCTGAAAGAAACTCCTTCAACATCTGAGTCACAACACAACATGTTCCAGTACAAGACGGAACCTGTTAGAGACGAGGGAATCCCATTAAGTTAATGGAACATCTCAGTAAACTCAAATATTCTGCTGTCACACTCATTAACTGTGGACATGCAGGGGACTGGGGGTCCATCTGATCCCCAACTTACTGGAACAGCTGGTGCACATTAATAGTATTTATAATTATTTTATCATATAAATGTTTCTTTTACACATCTGATGAAAATTTAAGATGATATAATAACAAAACAACACTGTCTTCGGTGTAAATAGACAGACGTGCACGTGCACACCTGTATGGATGAAAGTGAGTTTTCTGATATTCTATTTAAGAGCGGCAGCATTTTGTCTTGTTCTCTTCAATCAGATGACGTCAGAGTTAAACTCTGCTTCTCCAGACTGACGTCATTCACAGAGGTATCTACAACTGAACCCCACTTTAAAGACCACGTGGAGGGTCCAGCTGTGAACCCCCCCCCCCCCCCCCCCCCCCCCCCCCCCCCCCCCCCCCCCCCCCCCCCCCCCTCCATGTTTTCTGAACCATCTCTCCACGACAGAATTTAGCCTACATATATTCTAATATTTCATGTTCTGGATGGAAACAGGTGCATTTGTTCTGTGATTTCATAACAATTTAAACTTTTTGTGTTTTAATGAAGCATTTACATCATGTTGGAGACTTTCTATTAACTCACTAACTGAATAAAATCTGTTTAATGAAAGAAAGTTTCTGCGTTGTTCGGGAAGCGACCCGTGATTTGGACTCACCTCGGCCACGCCACACCGCGCACACGCCGCCAGCAGCGCGAGCAGCAGCTGCACCCACGAGCTCATCTTGCTGCCCAGCCTCGAGCCTCTCCAACGGACCGGGCATTTATGGGAGCGCGAGGAAGCCTCTGTCCTCAGCACTGCGCGCGCGCCTGCACCGTCTCTGTCCGCTCTGATGTCCCTCCGTAGAGACGTCTGCTGGTTCTGGTTCAGTCCACCTCAGATTACACAATCCTCAGTGGGTTTTATCCTCCATTTTAATAAAGTGTTCTTGGGTTTTCAGCTGAAGCCTCTCAGGCTTCACCTTGTTGCGTTTACTGACAACAAAATGTCCAAAATAAATTACACCAACAAAAGTCTCACAAACATCCCCCAAAAAGGTCCAAACATTACGGAAAGACAAATATTCACATGGAATAAAAAAGTATGAACAGATGTTTAAAAGTATCCCAAAGTGTTTTCAAATTTATAAAATATTAAATAAAAAATTACTGTTTATAAAAACCCATCAATTCTATTTGCCCAATAATTAAGCGTCTCGTTCTCATTAACCGTGACTTGTTGCAGGTCAGGACGGAAGTTTGCGGTCTTCCTCTTCCACGGAGTCTTATCAACAGTCAAAGTGCCGTGTGTCTTGGTGCGCCTCAGTCCTGGACCTGTCTGATTACGCAGCAGCGCTGGTGCTGGTGGTGCAGCGGAGAAGCGCACACTTCCATGTGAGTCAGTCTGCTGCTGACCTGCTTGACTGTATCTCTCTCCCGCCCCCTGCCTGAAGAATGACCGATAATCAGCGCGCAAAGTAGCGACATTTCAGTCCACGAACAGCCGCCTCTCAGCGCTCAGTCTGCAATGTTTCTGTCCTGAGTCATTTATGCAGATATTTGGGAGGCAAAGCCAACATTTTCTCTCTCTCTTTCTGTGTATATGTGGCTGATCCTAATGCCTTTTTTGTTTGTTTGCAAACTCAGAATAAACATGAGCAACATGTCGGTGTTTATGATAGTTTATAATGTTCATTTTTCAGAGAGTAAATGTGTGTTTATCCCACTGCATCAACTTTAAAGCTGCAGTTTAAGAACTTTAAAGCTTTAAAAGAGAAGCTCCTCAAGTCGCAGTTAGATCAGAGAATAACACGAGGCATTAAACTACCCAGATATCAATAAAACTAAACCTTTACAGAAAAAGTCTTTTTAAATACCAGTTATACCTATGAGAATGTGTCAGAATTATTTAAATTGTTCTACAGGATTAATATGCTGTTAACGTTGTCTGTGTTTTATCGACTGATGTGTGATGAAGCTGCAGTGTATCGAACCACATCAATGTGATCACACATCTGGAGCAGAACACCACTGCTGCACTGCTCAGTTTGTTGTGTATGTGTTTGTCTCCATGTGAGATAGTGAGGACTGGTCTCCATGGCAACATCTCTGACTGCATGTTTCCATCCAGGCAGTGAGGCAGAAGCTCGCTGGGTAGCTCCATCCTGGATCTTTGTTCTGGATCTTTCATTGAGGAATGAATGAAAAGCTGCTTCAGCCTGTTTTAATGCATCTTAATGGTTCCACGTTGATCCGAGGGTTCCACAGATTGCTGAGACCATGCTTACCTAAAACCAGGAAGTCTCCTCCTGAGTGAGGACTGGTCTCCAGACATCTGAAAGAAGATGCTGGTTTGCGGAATTAATCAACAAGTTGCAGTGAGTTCTCTAATTGACCAACACACTTCCTGAGCTGAACTAAAACAGATTCCTGCTCCAGATTCTGGATCATTTCTGATCAGTTGAACTTTCAGCAGGCTGGAAGAAATGAGCTTGTGATCCAGATGTGGCCCAGATGCCAATCTCTGTACTAAAGGACATGAATTCTTCTCATTCTTCAAGTGCACAAATGTTTTTTGTCTAAATTGATCAGAAATAAATTACCAACAACACAAATAGTTTAAGTTGGGCCTGTTTTCCAAAGTCTGTCAGATTCTTTGTTGAACAGGTCACTATGAGCGTTGCCATGCCAACTGACTCTTCTTATCCTCAGCATCACCTTCAGTTATGCAATCAGGAGACAACAACAGTACCTAAATACCACAGGAGTTATTCTCAGAGCCCTGACCTTTTTTGGTTTACTCATGTTTAGGGAACATTTGGGAACAATGCTGCGATGGTGGCTCCACACCATCAAACTTCACAAGTCCAAAACACTTTAATCAAGCTCGCCCAACCTTTGTGGTCTTAAGACTGCTGGATAAGATTTAGATTTCTCTCAAGTCCAAACTGGATCAAGAAACTTTCAACAGCTATGAAGATTGTTTCTCTGTTTGGCCGCGGTCTGCTGAATAATAGGATGCCATTGTTTTTCTAACAAGAGACGATGGAGGAAACAGCGTGAGCTACGGAGCTATATTTACACTCTGTTTCATTTTCACACGTTACACCAAGGCCACTGCCAGGTTTCTGACTTCATACCACAGCAATGCAGATCTGAATAAAGTCAGAAAATCAGGGGAAAGTAAACCTGGACAGACAAGTCTTTCTCTTCAAATATAATCAAAAACTGATATATTATCCATCTTATTTATATATATGTGACCAAAATGGACTTTTCTGCTTTCAAACATCTTCCTATATTTCATAGCAATTCATGCAAATATTATTTTAGAAACTTCTATGCTCCTTTAATTTTGCATAGTAAAGTTATTAAAGCATATATAT
This sequence comes from Pachypanchax playfairii, assembly GCA_006937955.1. Taxonomy (NCBI): domain Eukaryota; kingdom Metazoa; phylum Chordata; class Actinopteri; order Cyprinodontiformes; family Aplocheilidae; genus Pachypanchax; species Pachypanchax playfairii. The sequence goes on along the minus strand of SSNP01000022.1, from coordinate 3,237,159 downwards.
CATGTCCGTCGGGACGTTTTCTAATTTGTCTGCCAATATAATGTAATGGTTCATAAAACAGCCTTCACATAAACTGACTGGCGTTTGTTTCAAACAAGTTACCAGATTCTCTGAATTCCAAACTGGAGTCTTTCTGTCACAAAACAATTCCAATTTCCTAAATTCTATAGCAGTTAAAGTAGTACTAAATCATTTTTCCACAGCCGTGTCTCAGACAGCCATTGCTGGAACCGGTGTTGTGTTGAAATATGCTACCTGTTGAGATGTGAAGATTGTAAAGCCATCGGAGGCGCACAGAGTGACGTCAAATATGAAGCTGTATCCACTTAGACAAGTTTCATAACAGTAGATTAAAGTTGTAAAAGTTATTTTGTACTGCTTTAAGTAAATAATTATGATTATCTAAAAATATTTATGAAACATAATTGAAAAGGACTGAAAAATCACTTTAAAGTTAGTATTTACATAGATCAGCGTCCTAGTGGTTCACGTGCATGTACTTTTAAAAACTTTTAGAACTACCACAGGTTTTACTGTGTTATGGAATTCCGTGGTTAACTGCAGTGAAAATTAGCAGCTAAGCTAACTAACTACCTGTAACATGGGAGGTGTTTTAAGACCTGGTCTTGGCTCTGCCCCAATAATCCATCAGCTCATCTGATCAGAACTGATCTCTGTTTCTCCAAACTGAGGCTGTTCAGAAACCCGTCTTCCATCCATCCATCATGTAGCGTCGCAGGGAGCAGGTGCTCATTGGGTGGGGGGAGGGGTCACACCCTGGACAGGTCACCTGTCCATCACAGGTTCATAAAGAGATGAACAAGGAGGGTTAAATTCAACAGGTTTATGTCCGTTATTGACTCTTAAATCTGTTAAACCAGATGTTTTACATCTGGGAGAAATTATTTTACAAAGTTTATAAAGTCACAACAGTTTAAATTTTGGACACTGAACATTAAAAATGTTGCTGATAAGTTCAGGTTTCTGTTCTGAAAGCATGAATGTGTGTTTGGTTCCCAAGAAGAAAGAGAAAACGAGGATGAAGAGGAGGAGGAGGAGGAGGAGGAGGAGGAGGAGGAGGGGGAGGAGGAGGAGGGGTGAACAGGTTCTCGACTAGAGGCAGGGATTTTCCCACCGGGAGCTGCATTCATAGCTCAGTGAAGTTTTCACACACACACACACACACACACACCCACAAGTGTGTTTTGGTATCCTTATGGGGACCGTCCATTGACTTCCATTGATTTTAGTAACTAGATTTATACCTAACCCAAACCCTTTTACTAACCTTAACCATTACTGATCTATAACTAACCCTAAGACTAACTAAAACTCTATTCACACCATACCTATAAACCTAACCCCTAACCCTAAAAAGGGGAGTCCCCCTCATGGGGACCAGGCTTCGGTCCCCACAAGAACCCTCGGACCCCAGAAAGATAGTAAAAGTCAGGAAACTGGTCCTCAGGAGGTCAGAAAAACAAACACACACACACACACACACACACACACACACACACACACACACCTGTGACTGTAACATCTCACTACAATCCCGCTGAGAGAACACCATCCATCAATCTCTTCAGTTGAGACAACTTAATAAGAAGCAGTTGCAGAAACTCGGTGGAGACACCTGCACCTACATCTGGGTCACGTGTGGGAGCAGAGACGCACGTCTCAGTCTCATGCTTGCACATGTTGACGTACGCTGTCTTTGGCATTGATCAAATAACCGTTCTAATGAAGTCGATTCAGTGAAGTGATTGAGATCTCAGCTCAGACGATGTTCATCTCATACACACACTCACTGTCCCGAGGACAGAAGACCCTCTATGTTAAACAATCGGGAGAGAAATGACAGCAGTAGTTCAAATATTTAAAAGCTTTCCAGCAGATCCGGTGAAGGTCATCGCACCCTGAACTAATCTGCTATTGAACAATGATGGCATTTGATTTCATGGGATTTTTCTTTTCCTCCTGAATGAAAAGCTTTAGTGGTTAAATTGATGCTGCAATTGCATAGCTAGACCCCCCCCCAACTCCTCCAACTCCTCCACCTCCTCCCCTCTCTCTCCCAGACCATCTTTTTCATATAAACAGCACAAATCTGTTCAATTTGTCAGTCCAGATTCCTGGTTTGAGTTTGTGTGTGATACTGAGAAGGACTTCAGGTGGGGGGGGGGTGATTGACCCTCGATTAGTCGCGGGGATAGTTTCTCTCCAACGCGTGTCTCTGGGATAACGCAGGATAATTTAAAAGTCATCATTAGTCCTCTTGAGTATTCAGTCAGATTCTCAGGTTTCCAAATCCCCGAACGCAGGAATGTGAGTTCAGAACCTTCAAAATAAAAGCAGGAGAACTCGTGTGCTTCTCTTCTCACGGGCTTTAGATGCAGAAACAAAACCAAACCACAAACTCGAACAATAACACGGTAAATCCAGAGAGTAGACTGGTCTGAATAAATGAATCTGTTCCTTCATCAATGAGCTGAGAGCAGCTTCATGCCTCAGTTAGAAGTCTGTCAGCAGCAGCTCACAAAGAAGCCTGAAAGGGAAAGAAGGTAACTGACAGCAGAGAATTACTGGAATGCACTCCACGAAAACAAAGATGGAAAAGAGACGAGAACCAAAAGGACTGGAAGATAAATGCAACGACATTCAGATTAAATCCAGGCATGTCTGGTCTCAGAGAGTCGGTCCACCTGGACCAGTTCCTGATGTTAGAAGCTGTAAATGAGGCTGCACTGGTTCCTCAGATTCATTAGAAGGTTTTAACACCACGTTACTGAAACATCAGTTAATTAGTGTTTTATGAAGAATTATGTGAACATGGACCAGATGGAGCGTGACGTTAATGAAGATGTAAAACAGAAATGACTTCAGCATCTGTTCAAACTCGTCGTTGCTTCTTCTCGTCTTTGAATTAAAAACATTTAAGAAACAACGAACAGAAAGTTGTAACAGTTTATTATCCAACACAAACAGGAAAACCAAACTGTATTTGTTATATGAGTTTATTTCTGCTGGATGAGGATGGACCAGTAGAACCACCTCCATGAGGAATGTCTGGTTCTGTTCAAGATGCTGCATACAGCCACATTCCTGTGTTAGACTCCCCTCCCCGCCGTGCCTTACAGAGGACTCTGCTGCAGGGGCTTTAATGAAAACCATGGAGCTTCACTACTGTATGAACACTGTGTTTAATAACACTGTACACGTGCACGTGTAAAATGTGCTTTTCATTATTATTAATTTACACTTTGGCAGATCTCATTTTATACTGAAAATTCTGTTAAATACTGGAATAGAAATCACTGTGTCATCAAATTTTACGTTTCCTGGCAAAAGAAGTCGCACCTTAAAGGGACAATTCAGATTTTTGGAAGTGTAGTTCAGTGGAATCATTCTAAACAGTTAATCTCTCACCTGTTGCAGGTATCACTTTGACTGACCTCAGGTTGAAGTAGAGAAGTTAATGCTTTTGAAAACAACTCTAGAATATCCAAAGCACTTCATGCAAACGTCTTTTTATAACTTTACACCACCGTCGGTTTTACATGACTAGTTTATTCATGAACCCACAGATACTATTCTGCTGCTCAGTTTCAAAACAAAGCAACATCATTTAAAGTAAAATTTAACAAGGTTTTTAACTGAATTAAACTTTCCGTGAAAATGTGTTACAATAAAGAAATAATCAAACATACAGTACAGACCAAAAGTTTGGACACACCTTCTCATTCTCGAGAAGGTGAGAATTCATGTTATTCACTATAAATATTCTGTTTAGCTATGCAGTTTTTTATTTAAGAGGCCCTTCTGTCCAAAATACCAAAAATCACAAACATGTAAAAGAAGCAACGTGCCAAATAATTTGTTAAAGATGTCCTTCCATTAAAAACAGTTTTTCTGAGGTTTCTGTTGAATATTTTAGCTCCACAGGTGTTCTTACCTTCATAGTGGGTGAAAACAGGTCAACAACTTCTCTTTCAGTTTTTATCTCTCAAACTACGCAGGTGGTGATAAAACCCGAATTCTCCCGAGTTTGAACGGCCTGTATCTGTTTCATCACAACTCCTTTGTTTGTTAGTATTCATCAGCTCCTGCAGTTGAAACCACACCTAGCATGCTGCTGGCTAAAAGCTGTTAGCATAAGACGTAGCAAACAGGAAGAGAGAACGTCTGATGTTGCCATGTGCAGCAGGGCAGGAAACAGTATACTTTGCTCTCATAGGCTAGTTTGTTAGCCAATCAGAGTTGCAGCCTGAAGCCTGATGAAATCAGACAAATTTTAACGCAGACAGATTGAAAGATCTGTTAATCAGTGTTTCCTAATGTTTTTTAGACATAAAATGTTTCAATTACAAGTTAATACTTCAGAAATAACCACAAAGTCCTGAAATTTGTATGAAATGGCCTCTTTAAATTAATTTAACTAATGTGTGTTTGTAGTTAAATTCCTGAAACATTTTTACAACCAATTTTTCATTTTCAGACATTTTATGTTTCTTTATTAAGGAACTGAATCTCTGTCAGTTAACACTAAATTATCAGCCCTAATAAAAGTACAGGGAGGTACACGGTCGATCCAGAATGGAGAAACTGTGTTTGTATCTCGTGACTAAACGATGTTCATCACAAAAACATTAAAAAGGAAAACACTGGCAGAAAAGCCTAAAAATAACCAACTTGGCAGGAACAGAAAGGAGTTACCAAGAGGAAGAAGTACAGGTGTATTTGTAACCGTCTAAAATTGAATCTACTATAAACTGAGTTTTTTATTGCTTGGAGTGCGTTGAGCCTCCTCCTAGTTATTCCTGTTTACAAGGTTACTTCCTGATGATGTTGTGCGCCTGACACAGTCCGTCATCTGTTATTCCTCTCAGAAATCGTGACCCTCGGATGAGCGTTGTGGGTGTGGCTTGTTATATTCACAATGTGGGGACAAAAAGTCACACTGGAAGGGTTTGACAAAAAAATCCCCCATATAGGAGATCCATTAAATTTACATTTATTTAAGTTATTTGTGTAAAATAACTTCAAACAGTAACTTCAGAAAAGTTTTGATCTAATATTTCAAATTAAGATTTCAGAAAAACAACCGTTTATATTATTTCTTATTTTTTGCAACCGTTTGGTAAAGATTCAATTCTACATGTTGCAGCTGTGCCGTGTGTTTAGTCACATCCTGATGCAGAGAACAGTACATTGTTTTTAAAAATTCAATTACTCACATGTTGTCATTAAATTGGCCCCCAGGGGCCGAGGCAGAAAAAACACAGAAGTGAATGGGTCAACACACGAAACAGACATGTTTCCCTTTATAACACAGTTTCAAGCTAAATAAAGGAAAAATAAATTGTTTGATAGTCATTTAGAAAATTAGCTAAAAAACCAATAAAAATATAAATTACACTATAAATAAAATTTTTCTGTTGTCTCGATTATTAATTGTATTTAAGAGTCATTACGTGTTGCTGCAGCGCTGCCCTTGTTTCTTTTCAAATTTGTAAGAAAAACGTATTTTTTTCCATTTTGTTTTCTGAAACACATTTTTCTTGTTTAAATACAAATTACAGAAAATTCTCTGATAGTTTGATATGAGTTTCTCTGTAAAAACAAAGTGAGTCCTTTAGGCACCAAGTTTCCTCATGAAAATCCTATTTAGCAACATTTTTATAGAACTGTAGCTTTGATATGATGAGTGATGAAGGGATACAAGTTATATTACTTCTAAATGCTTTTTTTAATGTACAGACAAAGAATCAGTAAATTGCATTGAAATGTATCAGTTTATGTACATAAATGTCAAAATTAATATGTGTTAATTATATGTGGGTTTTTATTACTTTATGTAGATAAAAACAGAACAAATCTTAATGAAACTTTTACACAATTTACATAAATATATGCAATTCATTTTCATTTATAAAGCACTGGTTCATAACAAAGTCATTTCAAGGCACTTTACAGAAATACCAAATTAATTAGTAAAAATAAAACATTTCCTGTCTAAGAACCAGCTGATTGGGTTGAATCGTCAACTCAACGCAATCCCCCATCCTGAGCAACACGAGGTGACAGTGGAAAGGAATGACTCCCTTTTAACAGGAAGAAACCTCTAGCAGAACCAGAACCAGAACCAGAACCAGAACCAGGTTTGCAGCCTTGCTATAATATAGCATGTTTCTATATTTCGTGGTTATTTAACTTGAGTTCTGCAGACATCTGGAAGTTCAGAATGCAGCAAGTGGCAGCAGCTAGCAGGGGCGTGTCTAGAAAATCTTTATTGGAGGGGCCGGGTAAGGGCACAGATTTTGAAAAGGGCGTGGCACTTATAGATGGTCCATTGTGGATGGTGGATGGTCCAAAATTATAGATTGTTTATCATAATCTAAGTGGCGACCATAAACCAAAGTGAATTCTCCATTTTTATTACTCTTTTTGATTGAATTTTGAAGGGCACCTTGGGCGCCCCATACCCCACTGGGTCACCCCTCTGGACACGCCCCTGACAGCTAGCTGTCGTACTTCCAGCATTAGGCACTATCAAATTATTTCTACCAGAACAACAGTGAAAACTAAAATTGATGAGAAATGAAGGTTAAAAAAAAGTTTGCTCCTAAAATGTTGTGAAATCTTTAAAAACTGGAGTAACTGACTGCTATTTCTCCAACATGAGGTCTTTAAATAGCAGCAGGTAAGAGGTTAATTGTTAATAAAATGTTTAGAGAAAGTTACTTTTAAATCTGCAGATAAATACACTCATCACTATCACCTCTTAGCACCACAGTTCACTTTTACTTGAGCTGTTAATTCAAAGGTATAAACGTAAACCATAAAGTACATTAAATAAAAGGTCAGGATGCTGCGAGTCGTTAATGTAACACACTCCCACTTGACTCCTGTGTAATTTGGTGGTTCTGTTCTTTGTTGCTTTGCCTCACAGCTGCTCAATAAAAGCTGAAAAATCCTCAGAACCATAAATCACACAAGTGTCAGGTTCCTTAAACAGGCTTGTTAAAAAGCTTCGGAAAGAATGTTACTCTGCATTCATGTATAATCCAAATCTGTGTGTGTTTATATAATCAGATGGAGTGTATGAAGAAACACGCTGCACATGCACGCGCTTTAAAATGACCATCATGCATCTGTTGCAGGTTTCCTTCAACAAACGCACACACCTGAGCAGAGCACCCTGTAATCAACAGGAACAATTAGGCAGGTTCAGACGGCACCAACCGAGCGCTAAAGGAAGACGCAGCAAATACCGAACTGCACATGAAAACGTCTGACGTTCGCTCGAGCACCTGCTTATTAAACAGAAACTTTAAACAATTGTTGCCATCACAACTATTGTTTATACCAGAAGACTGGCAAGAGTTTTATTATAACGTTTTTAGGCATGACGTTGCAGAAAATTAAATTGCTCCAAATACTGCGTATGCTATGAGGGGAGGTACAGTGATGAGGGCCCAGGAAGGTGGAGAGGAAAATGGGAGGAAGACGCTAGTTAAAACGGGGCTTAATGGTTTAACAGGGGGAGGACAGGAAGAGAGAAGGGGTGTGAAATGAGAGGGTGAGAGCGAAGCTTTAGCTTGTTAAAGAGTCAGAGAGAGTGGAAACGGGGAAATCCAGGCTTTACCTCCCAGAAGACATGAGTGGGAGGGGGTGGGGGGGTGAGACAAAGAGGCTGGCACGCAACAACTGCAGCTGATACTCGACTGGCGATGAGGGTCGCCGAGGACAAAAGTGCTTGGCGTCTGCAGCAGCAGTGATTTCCATCGCCTCCTACTCCAGATACAATGAAAATTGTGTCTGAAAAAAATGCCATCTGTGGAGACGAGTGGGAAGAAACGTTGGAGAACCCGATTCAGCTGCTTGGCAGCCGGGGACTTTGTAAAGGATGTGATGTCCTCGTGTTTCTGAGGAAGAACTCGTCAGTTTCATCCCTATGAAAAATCTGTATTTAGTATTTTTGTTCTTATCTCAGGTTGCACGGTGGTGCCTTACAGCATGAAGGTCCTGGGTTTGAAACCAGACGGGGATCTTTCTACATGTTCTCCTCGTGCATGTACGGGTTTTCACCAGCTTCATCCCACAGACAAAAATATATACATCAGGTTAATTGGAAAATCTAAATTGTTCCTGTGTGTGAGTCTGTTTATATGTGACTCTGTGATGAATGGGTGACCTGTCCAGGTGTAGCCCCGCCTCTCAGCCAATGACAGCTGGAGACAGACACCAGCTTCCTGTCACCCTGAACAGGAACAAGCAGGCATAGAGGATGGATGGATGGATGGATGGATAGATAGATAGATAGATAGATAGATAGATAGATAGATAGATAGATAGATAGATAGATAGATAGATAGATAGATAGATAGATAGATAGATAGATAGATAGATGGATGGATGGATGGATGGATGGATGGATGGATGGATGGATGGAGTTGGCGGGCTGAGTGGCTGCTTCAGAGCGCTGGGGATTTTGTTGTCCCTCTAGGGGGAGGAGCTTCCGGAGAGGATTTGGGTGAGACATTTTCGCATCATCAGAGCACACAGGCGGGTCGCTAGCCTGGCATCCCGATGGTTCAAGGCCTTGTTTTGTTGTTGTGGCTGCGGCAGCCACACACACCGGATGTTGTTGTGGTTTTCATGTTCCATATTCCATCGTTAACAAGGTTGAAATGTTTTATCTTTTTATACATCGTCCAGTCTGAGACTCCATCATCTACCCTGCGGGACACCAAATAAAAGCTGCAGTAATAAAAGCTTGTAAACAGGTGATTTATGGGAGGCATCAGTTATCTTCACCTGCTTGTTCCTGTTCAAGGTCACAGAGAGCTGGTGACCATCCAGACACCTGCTGAGATTCAAACCTTACTGTGATGTGACAGCGTCGACCGCTGCACCACCATGAAGCTCAGCTTAAAGCTAAAACATCTGGAGTTGAGCTTTAGGATTTTTAAAGTTTTAAAGACATAAACTAAAAGTTTCCAGTTGATTTATAAATGAGATTTTTGTCTGGCAGTTTGTAATTAATTGGGTTAAATTTTCCTAAACAACTGCTGTTACTCTGATTCTACACAACAACAGGGTTGTAGGACTGACGTTTAAACCGGATCCTGCCTTTCCCCGGTCGTCTTCCTGGACTTCACATGGCCTAAAAACAGTTGCTGCTCTTCCTCTCTCTCTCACTCTCCTTCTGTTTAATTCCACTCCTCATCCTGCCTCTTCTTCCTCTTCCCTCCTCTGGATTTGTTTGTTCTCCGTCTGCTCCCAGGTGTTTTCCTGCGCAGCTCCGCGCTCCGCTGAGCTTAAGCTCCTCTTCCGTTCTGACTCAGGTACACTCATGCTGATGGCTTTCCCTGACCACAACACACACCCCGCTGAACTGTGACACACTTTACATGCTGCACATAATTAAATCTGTACACAGACATTAAACGCTCCCAAAAATAAAACACACACGAACACAAGATTCATAGTACGTCACTCCGTCATGCACACGCGTAGATGCACACTTAACCGCCTTAAAGCAGCTCCTCGTTCTTTCTCACACATCCAACAATAACACAACAGACCTTGTTTCCTCTGTGTGAGGGAACAATAGTAGGATAGCTTTGATGGCCAGAGGTGGTTTATTGTAGATACTCCTTATCAGACCACATCAGCCATAGATCCTGGCAGTATCCCACCGTATACAGCTGTTAGTTTCCCCAACTCGGACCAGGAAGTTGAAACATTTGGATGTGTATCTGGGACCACATGGACCAGACAGAACCAGAGATCCAGCGTTCAGCACCTGTTAGGACTGCGGTTCATTAGTTACACGTTTCTGCTCCGCCACACGTTTCTGTGGCGTTGTCTCACTCGCCGTGACTTTCTGTGATTTGGTGGAGACAAAACTGTCGGAAAATAATGAAATTAATTAAATAATTAAATAAATTTATATTTGAACCGGATACAATGAGTTTTGAGATTGTAGAAAACATCAAATTCAGCCAATTGTTCAAATTTCATCCAGATTTAGACACAAAGTGTCTTAATTTGTTAGGAATTTATACAATTTCGCTGGTCCCGCCCCTAAAATGGCCAGTGTCCAATCACAGAACCGTTACTATGTGAGCAGGTCTGACAAACACCAACTCAAAGCAAGATGGTGAAGCGGTGAGTCCATGTTTACTAACTACTAACTAGATGTCCGGGGGAGTTCGGTGCTGAGGAGCGTCCCGAGAGGTGGCGTGGTCCATCCGTGGATGAGCGTGAGCCGGCTCGGGTTAGCCACTGGTGGGGGCTGAGCTTTAGAGGTGCTGACAGCTGAGAATGCTCGCCAGCTGGCTGCGAGCGGACGGACGCCACTCGGCAGAGTTAATCTGGCGAGAGAAAGGAGATCAAGGCCGATTTGGAGAATGTCGCGAAGGTTTTGCTCCAGAAAAGGTCACTGACATGGAAACACCTCTTCAAGTCATGATAATCTGTCGCACTGGTCGTGTTTGACGGACGTAGTGACAGTAACTAAGGGGGGCGGGACTTGGCGAAGGGATTTTTTTCTGGCAGATTTGTTTACCTTCACCAGCCTGAGGTTGTTGTCAGGTAACTCCTCCCCCCAATCAATTTATCCCCTCAAGTGACTGTAAGACAGGATGAATTTTCATCGTCATGTCAGTCACTTCACATCATTTTATAAGTAAAAAGTATCTGGATTTTCTGATTTTTGAAACTAATTCCTGTTAAACATTGTGATATTTCCTGAAGGGGGTGTAACAGCACCTCCATCTGCTCCACGTGAGTCAGGACCTCCATCACCTTCACAGAGGTCAGTGCTGTGCTGGGATACCAGTGTGTGTGTGTGTGCATGTGTGTGTGCACGTGTGCACTGCGTGGGAGAAAGCAGTTAGATGAGTCATGCATACATACCACCCGGACACAACAGCTCCCCCTGTTGCCCAGGGAGGGAAAGTCCCGGAGGTGTGGGTGTATTGTCTGAGAACAGAGCAGCTGGTGACATCATGGACCTTCTCGCTCCTACGCTGGGGGGGGGGGGGGTGTTACAGGTGGAGGCAGTGGGCTTCCTAATCCCAGGCAACAGCTCATCTCATCACTCATTCCTGCCTTGCAGTGATACTTTGCAGCTATCGTCAGCTTTTAACTTGGAATGAATGACTTCTCTGTTAAAAAGACTCTTTTCCTTCGTGGCATTTAGCAGCAGAACTGACTGAGATGTGATTCCACAGAAAGAGAATCCCTTCTGTTCTAGTGTTTTAGGGTCAGGGTGCTCCAGTGTGTTTGAACGCTTGCATCACATTTTAGGGTTTGTAGCTCGTTCCATGATTCTGCATCCAAATATCCAGGAAACAATTTGTTAAAAAGCAGCAAGATGGCCGAACGGATGTGTCAACAGTTTTCATCTAATTGTGTGACATCCACAGACCTGTGCATCTGTGCACGTGTAAGTGTGAAACACTTTGCATCTCTTCAAGCCTTTGTAACTTTGTAGTATGTTGGTTTACTTCGAGCCAAAACACACACACACAGGACGGGACGCGCGCGTAGACTCTCATACATGTACACGTGCGCACACGCAGCGGGGAGAGGAAACTGCAACACAATGATAAGGTCTGGGAACACAATGGGCCCAGCAGTGCACAGACAGAAGCCAGGACCAGTTTAGCTCTGAAAGGTCAACAAGCCTCTCCAGGCTTTTATTCAGTTCCTCCACTTCGTATTGTTCGACATTATAATGATTATTCTGATGGCCTTTATTTTGCAAATGCAGGAGCTGTCCGGAAATACCAGTGAAATATGAAAATGCGAGCCTGAAACAAGAGGAGGGAAAGAGGTTACTTATTTTGGAAGGTGAACTCTTTTGACGTCAAGTTTCCCATGGAAGGGTCCAACAGCACACTGGACCGGACTAGACCAGACCGGACCGGACTGGACTGGACTGGACTGGACTGGACTGGACTGGATTGGATTGCAGAAAAATAAGACTCCACGTCCAGTTTAAAACAACCTGCTGATCTAGTGGAAATATATTTTAAACATTATTTGCATAAAATTGATCTGAGATAATGAATCATGTTCTGTCCAAATTTTAGCCCCGCCTCTCACCCAGTGACTCCTGGAGATGGTAACCAGCCCCTGTTGCTGTTTGCAGGAGTAAAATGTTCAGACCTGGTGAAACTCCATCATGGATCCATCCCACCTCTTTCAGGTTACCACAGTGACAGTAGACCTTACCGCCTGGTTCACACAACAAGATTTTCACAGAGTCGCAAGAGTTTCAGACCGCACACACACCGTGTGTGGTGTCTCATCATGTCATGTGACCACACATAACACACAGAGTAATTTTACTCACAATACAGATGAGTTTCCCCAAAAAAAAACAGATGAGCAGAAGCGCTTGTGAACAGTCACTGAGAAATACGCACCTGGTGTGAACAGGGGAGCAGCTGATCGCAGCAGCTGATTGCAGCAAGCGTCAGAAGAAAAAGAAGCATCCCGTCACCTCACTTTATGATTGGCTAAACGCTGCACTGAGCTGCTGCATGCTCGGATCTCCTCGCAAGACATCACACAAGGACAGATATCGGGCCAAATAAACAATCCAACATGTTGGATTTCCCCGATTTGCAATCGAACGTCCTTCCAAGTGAACCTGATTGCTCTTAACACATCACACACGGCAAGATTATCAGTTAGGATTATCTTAAGAGCCGTCCTGATAATCAGGGCTTGTCGGACGAGGAAAATCAGCATGAAAATCCTGCCGTGTGAACCCGGTATCAGATTGTCTTCATCCACACAAAAATACTCAAACTGACCAAGAAGCTTCATTTTCTCATTTCTCATTTCATTTTCCACAATCATTAACAAATTACACATTCTGCAAATTTTCACTATTCATTAACTTTCTACAACTTTTTGTTTTACTGTTTCTTGTATCGAGTCTCTTGTCTACTCTTAAAGTATAACTTTAGAAACCATTTCTGTATTTTTGGATTGTACATCACCTGCTGTTCAGGTGAGTTTAAAAGTGTTCAGATATCAGATTTAAATAATTTCAGCTAAAAATGTTTTTTTATTAACAACTCAGTTTACACTCACGTCTTCTTTTGGTCTGAACTCATCTCTGTTTGTATTTTTAACGCCACATGAAAAGATCAGAAATATACCTGCAAGTAGACAATGTTGGTTTGTGAGGTCAAACTGTCCAAAATACCAAAAATCACAAACATGTAAAAGAAGCAACGTGCCAAATAATTTGTTAAAGAGGCCATTCAATTAAAAATGTTTTTTCTGAGGTTTCTGTTGAATATTTTAGCTCCACAGGTGTTCTTACCTTCATACTGTGTGTGAAAACAACTTCTCTTTCAGTTTTAATCTCTCAAACTACGCAGGTGGTGATAAAACCCGAGTTCTCCCGAGTCAGAACGGCCTGTATCTGTTTCATCACAACTCCTTTGTTCGTTAGTATTCATCAGCTCCTGCAGTTGAAACCACGCCTAGCATGCTGCTGGCTAAAAGCTGTTAGCATAAGACGTAACAAACAGGAAGAGAGAACATCTGACGTTGCCATGCGCAGCGTGGCAGGAAACAGTATACCTTGCTCTCATAGGCTAGTTTGTTAGCCAATCAGAGTCCAGCGAATTTGAATAATGAATATGAACGAGCTGCTGCTCGAAGCCTGATGGAAGGAGCCGGAACCACCCAAATTTTAATGCAGACAGATTGAAAGGTCTGTTAATCAGTGTTTCCTGAAGTTTTTTAGATATAAAATGTTTCATATTACTGGTTAATACTTAAGAAATAACCACAAAGTCCTGAAATTTGTATGAAATGACCTCTTTAAGAGTTGGAGGATTTTTATCTGTGAATATTAAACGTCCCATGAGGTCATTATCATCTGAAATCACTGAGGTTTCACATCACAGAGACAAAACGCCCACAATGAGCCGTCATGCTGATGATACGTGAGTTCAGACCACGAGTGGCGCCGAACTCAGAGGTCAGTCTGAGCAAACGCCTGACTGATCCTCCAAGTAGGAACATAAAGACCCAACAGAAAATATCAGCATGGTTACATAAACCCTGTAGGTCTCCATCTTTGCTTTCTCCCCACGCTGAAGTCTTCAAGACAAGTCCAACAAGACTAAAAGACATTAGAGACAGAGGACGGTGCTGACACGCTCAAGCTGTTTCAGAACGTTAGTACCCAGAGAAACACATTCCCAGTTCCACACTAGTTATATTTGTTTGAAATTCTTGCACCATACCATCAATATAACCTCTGACCAGATATTTAGTTTTATTTTGGAAAATAGCTCCAGAGCAAAGCAGATCTCTGGGGACAAACAGAAGCCTGGGACGACGTTACCAACATCTAAAAACAGCCTGATTAAAACACGAGGAATCTTTGTGACAGCAGCAAGTCCTGCTGCTCGTATGTTCTCACCATCCTCTGAAAACGTCTGTGTAGCTGCGTGTCGGACGTTTCCACCTGCATCTTCTGTTAACGTGGAGGTTTTTACTATGATGAAGGTGTTTAAAAGCAGTAATCTCACCAAAGAGACAGACAGCTGGAGCCTTTAAGTGCTAATGACTGTTTAGTGATATTTATAAAAACACTCATCTGAATTTAGACGAGACAAACTTTCTGTTTTATGACAGAATGAATCAGCACAAGTTGAAGACTGTTAGATATTAAATGAAACATGCAGATATAATTTTGTAGAACATTCAAACAGAGTCTGTGTTGCTCTAATGAGATCTTGTCCTATAGGTAACAGGATTACCGGGTTTCTGAAGAACTTTTAAAAACTCTCTGGATGTTTCTGCTTTTTGTTCCATCGTCTATCAAGATGATCATGTGGAGATTTCCAGACACGTATTAAAATGTTGTGGACGATGAGTTCGTGATATATTGATCATGTGCAAAGTGAAGGTTTTGATGATGGTTTATCGTCATGGTGACAGTTTAATGAGGTCCTGGGTGGATCGTGGTCACAGTCTGGCTGGGTCACCGAGGAAGGACTGGTCACACCGGCCTCGGCAGCAACGCCATCAGATAATGACGTTGCATTACGTGTAACATGATCTTATTTAACTGTCTATCAGGATGGATGTGGGACGGGGTGCGACGGTGGATGTATATTATAAGGTCGTCATGGAAACTTGCAGCTGAGATCTGCAGAGTGATGAGTCTTCAGGGGATCGCAGCGAGACTGAAGCAGTCATGAGTCTCAGTCCAACTAAACTCTGATGGCTTGTTGCAGCATGTGATGGATGTAAAAGGGTTTTACTCTAAATGAGTTTATGCTTCGATGAATCAGAAATCTGTAGCAGAAAACATTTTCCAACAAAGACTAAACAGAGAATAAGTGACAAAGCATCAAAGGTGCAACAATAAAGATCATTGGTTATATACTGTAACCTCAGATTCTACAGGCTGCACGCGAGGGGTAAACCCACTAGCATTAAAGGGTAAAGCCTATACGATATTGAACTTCAGATGACCTCAGGAATTAATGATCAAGAAAATCTGACATGCAGCACATCGATGATTTTACACACCCCCTTCTGAAGATTGAAGATGTTTTAATTTTAACTACCCAAGATCCTTGTTGTTCTCCTGAAACAGGCAGAATGATGAAAACAATTCAAATAAAATCAACCAGTTGGTTTGAAACAGACTGTAAAGCAGGATCAATATCCTCCTTATCGGTAAAAACAAATCTGTTCAGAGTATTTCAGAATATATTAGTAAGAAGAACAATAAATCTCTTTGTTTTGATGCACAAATAGAAGAACAGACACATTTTACCATCCAGTTGTTGTTGTTTTTTTTGCTCGCTCATTAAAAGTTTTTTCTCTGATCACCATCTTCAGCCCCCCCGCCACCACCACCCCCACCACCTCCCCTCCTCCTTCCTGCCCCTCTGTCTTGTGCAAGCAACAATAGTCTATTCTGTGCCGTCCCGTGCGACTGGAGACACACCCAAAGCCAAGGCCATGGTGCGAGGGGAGACTGCTGGCCGATCGCCAGCTGGAAGAGACACTGGCTCGATTCTCGTCTGGGAGAAAAGGGGTCCTGGTTCGACACGGAGGAGCAGGGCTGGCAGCGGTGGTCTTATCTGTTTCAGTGTGAATAATAGTTATTATTTAGTCCACTAGTTCTCAACAGGGAGCCTGTCTCATCTGTAACACATAAAAACCACGTGTGATTAAAAGTATTTATCTGGTTGATGGAGCTCCTGAAAGTCCCCCACCTTCTCACTGATCCCTTCCACATCCCACTCTATTGACCCATTATATGATGACAATCACTTTCTATGTGTCACAGCTGGAGCACAACACACACTCACATCTGATAAGACCAAACTCCCTTTATTGTCTGATAACACAAATATGGCACACCAACACAGCGGGTCAGCACCGACCGGCCTAATTATATAATTATCCCTTGTCTGATTGCAGCTGAGACGAGGGAGGGCTTGTGTGTGGCCGCTGGAATGTGGTGCGCTTGGCATTTTTCAGCAAAAGGGCAGTTTTTTCTAGAGGGCAGTGCCAAAGAGAGGAACGGAGGGTGAGATCACAGCTGCTGGTGCCCACTCTTTGTTTTCTATTTCCCTGAGACACTTTCTGTCTGTTTGTATTCTCTCTATCTGTCTGTGGATCTAGCTCTCTAACATCTGGACAATCCCGTCTCTCATCTGTCTTCATTCATTTGGCTTTTTGTTTTTTCGAAGCCTTTTCGATTGGGGCGTCAGACGATAACAGCTGACATGTCACACTCTGCTGCAGAGAAGTCGAGTCGCTCTGGTATCTGATAACTGGCTCGGAGTCGACTGCTCTGCTGCAGGAAAGAGCTGCTTTGGTTTGGACACAAACGCTGTTCCATGGATAAGAAAGAGCAGCAGCAGGTGTTAGTAGAGATTATGGTGCAAGCTCAGGGAGCGAAGGTGCTCCTGCTTGAATCCAAAGCAACGTCTTCTAACACACTTCAATAGAAGATCCAGACCTTTTCTGACATTTACATCAAGGGCCTCTCGAATCTTTGCACATCACCACTGGTGATTTTATGAGTTTTAGTGCTTTTCACAAAGCCTTTTATTCTCACTAATGAAAACAGCAGGGTTAATGGTATTTTGGCGCCAAAGCTCTCCTTCTGAAATTCCTCCGTATGAGCTGCGGTATAATTTAGAAGCATGATGGAGTTACAACACAGCATGCAGAGGAGCATGGGATTAAAATATGAAAATAACAGGAGAAATCTGAATTATATGACAGAGTTTTTATTTTAATCCTCAATCAGCTCGTCAACATTTTAATGTCAATTAAATTTCCCAGAATTAAGAGGAAAATGTCTGTTGCTTTCAGTAAATATGTTTGGAAGTGGAACCTCTGGCAGCACTGTCAAGTAAAAACAAACTAAATAATGGTATTTGTGAAATTCCCATTGAATTCCAAGCCGTCTGGTTCATGTGCCGCTGAATCAACGTCCCCTTCTGGTCATCACGCAGCATGAAGTATGTGAAAGAATGCTGTCAGGACACATGAGGACATCGGGGGCCCGTAAACAAACAATAAAACCCAGTCTGAGGAGCTGATTATGTCAAAGCGTTTTTAGGATAGTGCAACAAATCCAGGACAATATGTTTGAATAAACAGACTTGGATGTGAGTGAAAACATTTTGAACCAGCTGTCAGTGAGACTCTGAGAGCCTCGTTGTTTTGCAGATTTAAACTCAAACCCTGACAAATTGTGCTGAATATGGAAACTCTGACGACACTGGAGAAAACATGCTGGCACAGGATCAGGGAGGCATTTTCCCATCAGTGAAGCCGTTTACAGCCAGCGACTGCTCAATGCTGCTGCTTTTGGGGGAAGCCAAAAGGGGGTGTGGTCACAAGCTGGAAATTATAATGATATCATGCCTTAAAGAGACTCTGACATGCATATTCATGCAATATTGCTGCACAATTTTGAGGCAGGAAGTGACAAAACGCAGGAACGGGAAATGTAAATAAAGTGATTTACTATGTCAGAACATGTAGAATCAGAACCAGAATCTGGTTTCTGCGTGTTTGTCTCTTTCAGAATGTGAAATCAGTTCAAGAGAGGAGACGAGAACCAGTCGAATACTGTATATTTGAGCTGAAACTGGTTCCACAGGCTTCAAGTTCTGCTGATTAAACACAGTCAGTCTCAGTGTCATTGTGGATGTAAATAAACAGATAAACAGTCAGATCAGATCAGAAGAAGAAGAGACCAAAATCTACCCAGAAATATGTCATGCAGTCAGTATCGGAATCCTGACGTGGGCGTGCCGCACTTCAGGTGAGTATTTCTCTGGCTGATCATGTGTTTTTAGGGTGTAAATATTATGACTCGTAAAAATATTCATTCTTCTAAGTGTCAAACAACACAGAGCTGCACAATCATTCAATAAACAAAGATATAATGCCTCTAAATGTTCTAAATGTTTTATTGAGACCTGATGTGTCAGAGATACTTTAAATGTTCTACAAAGCTACAGCAAATATACATAATTTAAACTAATTGCTTTTTTTTAGTTTGTTTGGGTTTTATTGTTGCTTTTCTAAACAAAAAGAGAGAACTGTAGTCCAGCAGCAGAGAGGAGTAAAAGGTTAAACATTATGTATAAAAGCAGGTGGGGTTTCTCTGTCCTATCAGGTTTTAAAAAGGACAACTGGACGTTTCCTTATTACTCACTTCTTGTCCACTTTAAAACAGGCTGTAATAAAACCTCCTCTGGGTATTCACCAGATGTTTCCATATTAAATTTAGTCAATTTGATAAACTTCAATCTGCATCAATGACATTTTTCTATAGTAGACCGAATACTGGAGCAACAGTGACATCATAACAGGTTTTATTATTTGGGCACCTAAAAAGCTTCAAAGCAATACTGTTGTCTTAAAACCTGCGTTCAGAATTCCACATTTACTGAGTGATTTTTGCTTAACAGGAAACAAGCAAAAAAAAAATTCGAAAGCATAAATGATATCTCTTTATGTACCGTAACATCTGAAATGTTTTTCTTATGCTATCATGTTTTTACATCATCCCTCTTATATTCTAATAATCAGCTGCGAGATAAAAAGACTACAGAAGAAAAGGTCACACTTTTCTGTTTCTGAACAGTCTGTCAGTTCATCACAAAGATAAGAGTTTTTATTGAGTATAAAATATCATGTTCAAGTACAAATCTGTTAGATAAACAATAGAAGAAAACAAAATAAATCCTCAAGGGTTCAGAATGTCTGTTTATGAGCATATTAGAAGAATAGAGCTGCTTAAAAACAGTTTATATGGACAAGATTTAAATACTAAAAGCTAATAGTGCCCCCATGTGTTTAAAGTTGTGTACTGCAACATTATTAAATTAATATCTTTCATTGATGAAACTAGAAAATCACTCAGAGTTCAGACTCTCCATCAAGCACTTTAGTTGTGATTTGTTGTATCAACATGATCAGATCCATTAACCATGAAAACACCCGTAGCAACTGGATTGACATTGACCTCATTAGTTCAGCAGTTATTCACAATCCAGATCAGTTCTTGATCCAGATCAGTCCTTGATCCAGATCAGTTCTTGATCCAGATCAGTCCTTGATCCAGATCAGTCCTTGATCCAGATCAGTTCTTGATCCAGTTCAGTCTTGGTATCATGTAGAACCTGTTGGAACTCACCCTGTATTTCGTTACCAGCACATGGACCATTTATTGTTAAGTGACATGCAGATATGTTAAAAACAGCTTCTATCTCACAACGATGAAGAATCATTAAAACGTTTATTTATATGTAAATTAATGACAAAAGAATTACAGTCTTGACAGTCACTGTGATTAAAATACAGTCTAGATAAGCAAATATTTAAAACTTATCGCTCCTGGGATATCTGTGGAGATCCTAAAGTTATTGAACCATTTACAGTTTGTACTCAGGCTTCATGTTTAGCTTGGTGCTTTTAAAGCATACTGGTTTTTTTGTACAACCACATGGGTGCAGTCGTCGTTCTTCAAAGTCATCATTCGTACGATGAGGTTGCAGCACTCAATATGTCTGAATTCAGTCACAAACAGACCATAAAGGAAGAACATCAACATGACAAAAATCCATTCGCACACAGTGGCTCCATATTCTGGCTTCAGTACCACTGAAAGACAGAGTCAAGGAACAAACACAGAGCAGTTCTCCAACACTTTAAACATCTACAGTGGTCCGTGTTCTCTACCACATGCTCCTCTGCAGGGTCAAGGGGAGAATGGTACCCAGGGTCATGAGGGTGTGAGGCGGAGTCACACCTGGACAGGTCGCCAGTCCATCACAGGGCCACACAGACATACAACCACTCACACACAGGGACAATTGACAGCCTCATGCATGTTTTTGGTCTGTAGGGAGAAATCGGACTCCCTGGAGAAAACTCATGCATGCACAGAGAGAACATGCAAACTCCCAGGCCAGTTTCAAACCCAGGAACTTCTCACTGCAACGCAATAGTGTTGCCAACTGCACCACCGTGCAGCCCATGTTTTTGGTCTGTGGGAGGAAAACCCCACAGAGATAAACTACATGCAACCCCCATACAAGTACTTTTCTTGTGTTAACTCCATGAATTCTGTGACTATTTATTTATTCAGCTCATATTAGTTCTTTGTTCTGAAACAAATTTTTACCAAAACACATTTATGACTTTGTTTTGTTTGATTGAAAGGATACTCCCAAAACCTGTAATGGTGCAGAAGACGCAGCAGATTGCCCGTACAGACCCCACCCACTTCTGGTCTTTATAAGGAAGACACTGATAAGTTATATACAGCTGTATCCAGAAGTAGATTAGGCCACAAAGGAATGTTATTATAGCTGCCAGTAAGTGAACTTCATAGGCCACTGTACACTAAAAAGTGACATAGCAGAGAGAAGGAAGGTTTTAGTCAACAAGAGTCTGAAAATCTTGGCTCTATTCAAAATGCATGAACAGATAAAAAATAAAGATGAAAGATGTGGTAACTGGAGGTATGAACAAAAAATAAGAGGAGTTTTTGCTATAGACATGAATAAAATCTAGATGTATAAATATAACACGGACGTTGAAGCCTGAACAAGAAATTAGCTCCCTAGTGGCCGGCTGCAGCATTGGGTTTAAAGAGTCCCTTCCATTAAAACCAGTTTTTCTGAGGTTTCTGTTGAATATTTTAGCTGCACAGGTGTTCTTACCTTCATAGTGGGTGAAAACAGGTCAACAACTTCTCTTTTAGTTTTTATCTCTCAAACTACGCAGGTGGTGATAAAACCCGAGTTCGAACGGCCGGTATCTGTTTCATCACAACTCCTTTGTTCGTTAGTGTTCATCAGCTCCTGCAGTTGAAACCACACCTAGCATGCTGCTAGCTAAAAGCTGTTAGCATAAGATGTAACAAACAGGAAGACACAACGTCTGATGTTACCATGCGTAGCGGGGCAGGAAACAGTATACCTTGCTCTCATAGGCTAGTTTGTTAGCCAATCAGAGTCCAGCAAATTCGAATAATGAATATGAACGAGTTGCTGCCGAAGCCTGACGAAAGAGCCAGAACCAGCCAAATGTTGATGCAGACAGATTGAAAGGTTTGTTAATCAGTGTTTCCTGATGTTTCTTAGATATAAAATGTTTCATATTACTGGTTAATACTTAAGAAATAACCACAAAGTCCTGAAATTTGTATTAAATGGGCTCTTTAAGCCCCACTTCCTCTTTATGAACAATTAGGACATTACTGACTTTACAATAAAAATACCCCTCAGATACACTGCCTGGCCAAAAAACAGGTTATACTCTAATATTTGGTTGGACCACCGTTAGCTTTGATTATGACACACGTTCGCTGTGGCTTGTTTCAAATCTTGTGTGTGGTACAGTAAAGGGAACTTTCAGCTCAATGTCCAGTGAATGACACCAGAACTAAAACAAAGTAGGGCCTGGAAACTGGACTTTCTGGATCCACATCTCAACAATAGAAGTAGGTAGAGATGCTACATGTAGATTTGATTCATGTCGTAGTTACCTCAAAGTTGGACGAGACAGACAATGCAATGGAGGAGATGAATCCAAAATAAACACTAGCAGCATTGGCCTTTCCATGGTAACCATAGTCTTTAACCTGATGAAATCGGATGGTAGCGATCATCATGGCTGCAAGAGACACAGACACAAAAAAACCCTAAAGATTTAAAATAAAAATACCCAGTAAATATAAAATATTAGAGAAAGGTTTCCTTGGTAGATGGATTTTTACCTAAAACAGCTATGATGTTACAGGTCTGGGCGAACAGACAACTTTGAGGTCGTTCTGAAGCGCAACTACTAAAAACAAAACAAGAATCTGGACTCACTTGGTGCTCATTTGTTTTTTGCTGCAGACTCAAGAGCTTCAATTTGTGAGTGCATCAACCAACCTGATGTACGGTACTCCGTTAGTTAGATTGACTGATCCATTCATCACAGCTACTGCACATCTGGTGGATGAAAACAAACATGTATTAATGCCGCAGTGCCATCTGATGGTAACTCAGACTTCAAGATGAGGGTTCAGAAGTCTTCTGTCAAGCTGGGATTTTACATGTGTTTAACACAGACAAGAAATTAGTACAGTTTAAACTGCAACTCTGTTCTCAGATCCAGATGTGGGGTTGTGAGGAACAGCATCAGAGCTGTGTTAGATAACGCTTTGAACAACCTCAGTTTGGAAAAATAAAGATTAGTTTTGACTGAACAGACAAGCTAATAGCTAGTTTGAGCAGAGCAAAGACTACAGTGGATTTCTGACGTCTTAATGGAGCCAGATGTTCTACAGCTAACTGCTGCTACTGCGTTTTAGGAACTTGCAAGAACCCGTTATGTAAAATGGCGCCAAAAGCCTCGTCTCCAAAAATTCACATGTACCCTATTTGTAACCCTTTACACACATTACACAGAACCCTACAGATAGATATTTTCTAGCACAAACAGCAGAGGCAGCAGCTAGCTTTAGCATTTTTGGTGCTTAAAAAAAACTAATGTAATGTGAAACTAACAAAGACAGTGATGTTCAGAAGATGTCCATAAAA
Organism: Pachypanchax playfairii; assembly: GCA_006937955.1. Lineage (NCBI taxonomy): Eukaryota > Metazoa > Chordata > Actinopteri > Cyprinodontiformes > Aplocheilidae > Pachypanchax > Pachypanchax playfairii. The sequence continues at coordinate 3,214,027 of SSNP01000022.1, read as the reverse complement.
CTGCATTTGTGTGAATCACTGTGAAAGTTTTCAGACTGGAGCTGAATTAAGACAAAAGCTAAATACTTTGTTGTGTTCCTGACTGGCTAACCGTTAGCTCAGCTACAGCTAGCTGCTGCTGCTACAAAGTTCTTGCGTTCCATGTCGTCCTCGGAACTCAGAATTCCGAGATAAGTTAGCCGGAAATAATGCAATGACTCATGACGACTGGAACGTACCATCTGTCAAAAGAAGTGTGTAATTTGAAATGAATTGAACTGAACTGAATTGATTGGCTTCTGAATTGATTGGCTTTCTAGTAATTATATGCAATACAATGAGATTAGAGCTGTTCCCAGTATCAGTGCAAAAAAAAAGCTGTTTGAAAAAGATATAGAAAAGATTTAAAAAAAAAAAAGTATAAGAATATTTGCAAAAAATATGTATATACAGTACAGACCTTTTGGTCTGTACTATAAGAAAGTATATACAATGTAAACATGGAGGTGATGTAGAGTGTTTAAATATAAATGTGTTCCACAAGATTGAAGTTTTCTATTGTTATATTATAGTATTGCACATTGGTTAGAAGGAATTGCACAAAACAAGGTATTGCACAGGTTTTGTGTTTGTGAGCAGTGTTACATTAATGAATCATCCAGGTGGGAGATCAAGATAGTTATAGTTTTAGGAAAGAAGCTGTTTTTGAATCTCACCTTCATCGCCGTCACATCTTTGGTGATTACACATTTTTTATAACAGCAGCAGTTCACCTTGTTCTTGGCTGAGACTAGCAATTAGCATGTTAACTTGTTCAAAAATCATTTATTTCTCCAAACTGCAGTTGTTCATAGTTTTATATATAACAGTAAGATAATAATTATTCAGACTCTTTCTACAGAAACCCACTTTAAAAGAAGTTCCGAACTATCTTGATGAAATCTTTCATTGTAAGTATCATGAATTTCCATAGAAATCAACAATGTATCTCTACCAAACTTTACAAAATAAAACACTAACAGCCTTCATGAAAAAGATACTCACACTGTCCAAAGGCCTGCAGTTCCAATGATAGAAAAGCTGAGAGGTAGTAAAGCCCACAGCCACATACTCCTGCTTGGTTTATACTGAGTCACAGAACAAAGGAGTTCATACTGACAGGAGGACAGAAACCATGAGACAAATCACTGTAGATACAATAAATAAATGGAAATAAGACATCTAAAGTCTATTCATGTAAAAGCCTCAGTACTCACCGTGCTGATAGATGGAAGGTTACCAGTAGAAAAGGAGATTGAGGAAAACGCTACAGTAAGTTATTCTTGAATTATCTCCTTTTGTTATTATCACAAGTACATGATAAACTTCATGCCAGTGTTTTGTACTGATGTGGCGAGCAGCCTCCAATCACTGGAATTGTTCGCGATGGTTGTTTACAGGAAGATAAAACCAGAACAAAGAGAACCGCACTATGCTGTGAAGTTACAACTGAAACAGCCTTTAGACCAGTGGGATTTAATTTACAGCTCAAATAAGTTTCATCACCTTTTCAGTTTAATTTTCCTGTAAATAAAAAAAAAAAAATCAATCCCTCAAACTGTCCTACTGACCACATTCAAGCCTCGTGGGTTTAAATATGTACAATGTTTTATCACCTCAAACGCAGCCAGCAGAAATAAAAACACTCACGTTTACAGAAATAAATTCAATCATTGTCTTTATTGAGGTATAAATTACTCTCTTTTCCTGTCAGCATGTGTGTGAATGTTACAGTTCAAGTTCAATCTTGACATCCATCTTGACCTTGTATGGATCCAGCAGGGGGCGCACTTCTTCAGACAAGAACCTAGAAACCTGAAGATCAACAAACAGAAGGATGATGATGAAGATACGAGTCACAGTGACTTTAAAGGGTCAGTTCAGGTATTTATTCATCAGATTCTTCAGTTTCCCTCCCAGAGAAGAGAATTAAAGAACGTCTCCGAGCTTCAGAAGACCTGCAGCTACTCAGATGTCCTTCTCAGTAATGTTTATATAACATTATGGGATTAAAGAATCAACTCGTCTACACTTTCACAACAGATCGTTTTAAAAGGACAAACGTGATGTGAAACAGCAGAGGAGGATCTTGTACCTGCTGTGGAGCACGGCCAATAAACGTCTTGGGGTCCAGGAGAGCGTCCAGCTGCCCCAGGATGGGTTTGAAGTAGGGGTCTCGCTGGACCCTGGCCAGCAGGTCGTTGTCACCCCCCTCCTGTTTAACCACAGCTGCTGCCTCCTGGGACAGAACGCGGATCTTCTCATGGCAATCCTTAGAAAAATACAGGGACAGAAGGAGGGACAGATGCTGATAGTGTCACGTCTCATTGTTCTGTCTTAGATATAAAACCAGACGTGTTACCTGTCTGTTCCCTCCTGACTTCACCATCGCCATAATAATGTTCTCCGTGGCCATGAAGGGCAGCTCGTGGCGGATGTGACGCTCGATGACTTTTGGGTAGACCACCAGACCTTCTGTGATGTTCTGCAGCGTGCTGAGGATGATGTCTGCAGTCAAGAAGGACTCTGGGAGGGAGATCCTCCTGGACATGAGGAACGGACAGCATCAGCACCAAAACCTGATCTTTTAAACTCATTATAACCAGATCTTTGTTCCTGTAAAGGCTCTGGACAACCAGATACCAGGACGCGTTTGAACTGAAGCATCAACGGTAAATGGTACAAAAACAGGAGCTGACCTGTTGGCGCTGTCGTCCAGAGTTCTCTCCAGCCACTGGACCGAAGCCGTCTGCAACGGGTCGGCCATTAACGCCACCAGATGGCGAGCCAGGCTGCAGCAACGCTCTGCACGCATGGGGTTCCTCTTGTAGGGCATGGCGCTAGAACCTGGAAGTCGAGGACAACGTCATGCTAAAGGAGTTTTGGGTATCATCCAGCCAATCACGTGCAAGCGTACCGATCTGCTCCTTCTCAAATGGCTCCTCGATTTCCTTTAGATTGGCCAGCAGGCGGATGTCTGTGCAGATCTAAATCAGAACAGCTGTATTAAACTTCCTGTAAACGACCACTGGATGGAGACATTTCTTCTGCAGTTTACCTTGTGAACGGAGGCTCCCAGACTAGCCAGGCTGGACAGACAGTCGATGTCCACCTTACGGCTGTATGTCTGACCAGTCACCAGGTAAGCTCTATGGAAACAACATCAGATAAGCATCACACACCGAAGACGGACATTGTTCCACCACGTCAGCTGCTGTCAACACATCACTTCAGTGTCTGCTGTCTTAAACATATGATGCCTGTCAAAGGTCAAAGTTCACGTCCCCTTTTTTAATTTTTGACTTTACATATGAATCACTGCATGTAAATATGTTTTACTATTCACCGAATGCAAAATGGGTTTAAAATCAATTTGATTAAAGACTGAAACTGTCCAGATGTTAGAAAGATTAGTTTAAATCAGATCTGAAAGTGAAACTTCGGTAGATTTTTTAGTCTAAAGTCTGACTCACTTTTTAAAACCTGCCATCTCTGTCACCATCCTGTCCAGCTCTTCTACCTGTTAGCAGGAAATAAGAAGCTGCATTTTTCATCCCTTTAGAAGACATTTAAACGTATCTGCACACGTTGCTTTTCCTTCACCTTCTCATGGTCTCCCTGAAAGAGCTGCAGGAAGCTGGCCTGGGTGCCAGTTGTCCCTTTGACCCCACGGAAACGCAGGTCATCACGAGCTCGCTGCAGGTTCCGCATGTCCATCACTAAGTCCTGCAGCCAGAGACAAGCGCGCTTCCCGACGGTGGTCAGCTGAGCCGGTCTGAGCAGAGAGCAGGAAGTCCTGAATGTTAACCAACCCCGCCCCCAAACCCCAGACAGGTGGACATACTGTGTGCACACTTACTGATAGTGTGTGAAGCCGAGTGTAGGAAGGTCGGCGTACTTCTCTGCAAAGTTTGCTAATCTGTCAATGACCCGCGCCAGCTGCAGAAAGAGAGAATTTAACTCAGACTTACTGTATAACGTCCAACTGACATGTAACATTAACACCTGGCTTTTATTCTGAAAACCCATGAAATGACTGTGATCGTTACTTCCACCTCGTTGACTTGTTATCAAACAGCTGAGGCTGAGCTGAGATGTACAGATGGGTGTGTGTGTGTGTGTGTGTGTGTGTGGGTTTGTATTTCTGACCTCCTGGGGACCAGTTTCCTGACTTTTACTATCTTTCTGGGGTCCGAGGGTTCTTGTGGGGACCGAAGCCTGGTCCCCATGGGGGGGACTCCCCTTTTTAGGGTTAGGGGTTAGGTTTATAGGTATGGTGTGAATAGAGTTTTAGTTAGTCTTAGGGTTAGTTATAGATCAGTAATGGTTAAGGTTAGTAAAAGGGTTTGGGTTAGGTATAAATCTAGTTACTAAAATCAATGGAAGTCAATGGACGGTCCCCATAAGGATAACAAAACACACTTGTTTGTGTGTGTGTGTGTGTGTGTGTGTGTGTGTGTGTGTGTGTGTGTGTGTGTGTGTGTGTGTGTGTGTGTGTATTCTGACCTCCTGGGGACCAGTTTCCTGACTTTTACTATCTTTCTGGGGTCCGAGGGTTCTTGTGGGGACCGAAGCCTGGTCCCCATGGGGGGGAATCCCCTTTTTAGGGTTAGGGGTTAGGTTTATAGGTATGGTGTGAATAGAGTTTTAGTTAGTCTTAGGGTTAGTTATAGATCAGTAATGGTTAAGGTTAGTAAAAGGGTTTGGGTTAGGTATAAATCTAGTTACTAAAATCAATGGAAGTCAATGGACGGTCCCCATAAGGATAACAAAACACACTTGAGTGTGTGTGTGTGTGTGTGTGTGTGTGTGTGGGTTTGTATTTCTGACCTCCTGGGGACCAGTTTCCTGACTTTTACTATCTTTCTGGGGTCCGAGGGTTCTTGTGGGGACCGAAGCCTGGTCCCCATGGGGGGGACTCCCCTTTTTAGGGTTAGGGGTTAGGTTTATAGGTATGGTGTGAATAGAGTTTTAGTTAGTCTTAGGGTTAGTTATAGATCAGTAATGGTTAAGGTTAGTAAAAGGGTTTGGGTTAGGTATAAATCTAGTTACTAAAATCAATGGAAGTCAATGGACGGTCCCCATAAGGATAACAAAACACACTTGTGTGTGTGTGTGTGTGTGTGTGTGTGTGTGTGTGTGTATCCTGGCAAACAGCTGAGCCTCACCTTCGGCAAAAGGATGTCAAATCCATCACGCAGCATAATGAGGTCCTGAGGATAAACACAAAACAAAAGAAGAAGAATTCGGTTAGTGGAAGTTCAGGAGTTACAGGACTGTGTTTATCTGAATGAATAATCAGATCTACAGTGTTGTCTCCGACGTAACACGAAGTGGCGCCCAGATGGATGATGGGAGCAGCCGCGGGGCAGCAGTGTGCGAAGGTGTGGACGTGAGCCATGACGTCGTGTCTGAGTTTACGTTCTTCTTCAGCCGCCATGGCAAAGTCGATGTCCTCAGCGTGACTCTCCATCTCCTGGATCTGAGCATCTGTGATGGGAAGGCCCAGAGCCTGAGGATGAAAACACACCATGGTGACAGAAACTCCTCCCCCTTTCAGTTCCAAGCTTTTATCTGGACATAAAACTGATCTGGTCTTCATCAGGTTCTAAAATTATTTTAATCTAAAAGCTCAAATGCACAAAAACAAATTGCACAGTGTCTTTTTTATCAATCAAAATGAAGCCAAAATGGAAAAACTGCCTGAATGAACCACAAGACTTCCCGAACCAGGTCCTGGATGAGACCAGATGTTTACCCACAATGCACAGCAGCATGAAGACCAACCAGCTCCTACCAGCTGTCAGCACGGGGCTCGAACCAAATAGAACAAAGATCCCAAACACATCAACTAATCTACAACAGAAGAAAAGAATCAGGCTTCTGCAAAGATCCAGTCCAAGTCCAGACCAGAACCAGAACCAGAACCAGACCCAAATCCTGTAAGAATACTTCAAAGAACTGAAGCAACATTGTGAAGAAGAGCAGGACGAAGTTCCTCCACGACAACGTGAGAAACTGATAAAGTCAAACAGGAAACGACGACGTTAAATTACTGCTGCTGAACCCGGTTCTGCAGGCCGCTGGTTCTGCAAGCTGCTGGTTCTGCAAGCTGCTGGTTCTGCAAGCTGCTGGTTCTGCAAGCTGCTGGTTCTGTAGGCTGCTGGTTCTGCAGGCCGCTGGTTCTGTAGGCTGCTGGTTCTGCAAGCTGGTGGTTCTGCAAGCTGGTGGTTCTGTAGGCCGCTGGTTCTGTAGGCCGCTGGTTCTGTAGGCCGCTGGTTCTGCAGGCCGCTGGTTCTGTAGGCCGCTGGTTCTGTAGGCCGCTGGTTCTGTAGGCTGCTGGTTCTGCAGGCCGCTGGTTCTGTAGGCCGCTGGTTCTGTAGGCTGCTGGTTCTGCAGGCCGCTGGTTCTGTAGGCCGCTGGTTCTGTAGGCTGCTGGTTCTGCAGGCCGCTGGTTCTGTAGGCCGCTGGGTCTGTAGGCCGCTGGTTCTGTAGGCTGCTGGTTCTGCAGGCTGGTGGTTCTGCAAGCTGGTGGTTCTGTAGGCTGCTGGTTCTGCAGGCCGCTGGTTCTGTAGGCTGCTGGTTCTGTAGGCTGCTGGTTCTGCAGGCCGCTGGTTCTGTAGGCTGCTGGTTCTGCAGGCCGCTGGTTCTGTAGGCCGCTGGTTCTGTAGGCCGCTGGTTCTGTAGGCTGCTGGTTCTGTAGGCTGCTGGTTCTGCAGGCCGCTGGTTCTGTAGGCCGCTGGTTCTGTAGGCTGCTGGTTCTGCAAGCTGGTGGTTCTGCAAGCTGGTGGTTCTGTAGGCTGCTGGTTCTGCAGGCCGCTGGTTCTGTAGGCCGCTGGTTCTGCAGGCCGCTGGTTCTGTAGGCCGCTGGTTCTGTAGGCTGCTGGTTCTGTAGGCTGCTGGTTCTGCAAGCTGGTGGTTCTGCAAGCTGGTGGTTCTGTAGGCTGCTGGTTCTGCAGGCCGCTGGTTCTGTAGGCCGCTGGTTCTGCAGGCCGCTGGTTCTGTAGGCCGCTGGTTCTGTAGGCCGCTGGTTCTGTAGGCTGCTGGTTCTGCAGGCCGCTGGTTCTGTAGGCCGCTGGTTCTGTAGGCTGCTGGTTCTGCAGGCCGCTGGTTCTGTAGGCTGCTGGTTCTGCAAGCTGCTGGTTCTGCAAGCTGCTGGTTCTGCAAGCTGCTGGTTCTGCAGGCCGCTGGTTCTGCAGGCCGCTGGTTCTGTAGGCTGCTGGTTCTGCAGGCCGCTGGTTCTGTAGGCCGCTGGTTCTGTAGGCAGCTGGTTCTGTAGGCTGGTGGTTCTGCAGGCTGGTGGTTCTGTAGGCTGCTGGTTCTGTAGGCTGCTGGTTCTGTAAGCTGCTGGTTCTGCAAGCTGCTGGTTCTGCAAGCTGCTGGTTCTGCAGGCTGCTGGTTCTGCAAGCTGCTGGTTCTGCAAGCTGCTGGTTCTGCAGGCTGCTGGTTCTGCAAGCTGGTGGTTCTGCAAGCTGCTGGTTCTGCAAGCTGCTGGTTCTGCAGGCCGCTGGTTCTGTAGGCCGCTGGTTCTGCAAGCTGCTGGTTCTGCAAGCTGCTGGTTCTGCAAGCTGCTGGTTCTGCAAGCTGCTGGTTCTGCAAGCTGCTGGTTCTGCAGGCCGCTGGTTCTGCAAGCTGGTGGTTCTGCAAGCTGGTGGTTCTGCAAGCTGGTGGTTCTGTAGGCTGCTGGTTCTGCAGGCCGCTGGTTCTGTAGGCTGCTGGTTCTGTAGGCTGCTGGTTCTGCAGGCCGCTGGTTCTGTAGGCCGCTGGTTCTGTAGGCTGCTGGTTCTGCAAGCTGGTGGTTCTGCAAGCTGCTNGTGTGTGTGTGTGTGTGTGTGTGTGTGTGTGTGTGTGTGTGTGTGTGTGTGGGTTTGTATTTCTGACCTCCTGGGGACCAGTTTCCTGACTTTTACTATCTTTCTGGGGTCCGAGGGTTCTTGTGGGGACCGAAGCCTGGTCCCCATGGGGGGGACTCCCCTTTTTAGGGTTAGGGGTTAGGTTTATAGGTATGGTGTGAATAGAGTTTTAGTTAGTCTTAGGGTTAGTTATAGATCAGTAATGGTTAAGGTTAGTAAAAGGGTTTGGGTTAGGTATAAATCTAGTTACTAAAATCAATGGAAGTCAATGGAGGGTCCCCATATGGATATCAAAACACACTTGTTTGTGTGTGTGTGTGTGTGTGTGTGTGTGTGTGTGTGTGTGTGTGTGTGTGTGTGTGTGTGTGTGTGTGTGTGTGTGTGTGTGTGTGTGTGTGTGTGTGTGTGTGTGTGTGTGGGTTTGTATTTCTGACCTCCTGGGGACCAGTTTCCTGACTTTTACTATCTTTCTGGGGTCCGAGGGTTCTTGTGGGGACCGAAGCCTGGTCCCCATGGGGGGGACTCCCCTTTTTAGGGTTAGGGGTTAGGTTTATAGGTATGGTGTGAATAGAGTTTTAGTTGTCTTAGGGTTAGTTATAGATCAGTAATGGTTAAGGTTAGTAAAAGGGTTTGGGTTAGGTATAAATCTAGTTACTAAAATCAATGGAAGTCAATGGACGGTCCCCATAAGGATAACAAAACACACTTGTTTGTGTGTGTGTGTGTGTGTGTGTGTGTGTGTGTGTGTGTGTGTGTGTGTGTGTGTGTGTGTATCCTGGCAAACAGCTGAGCCTCACCTTCGGCAAAAGGATGTCAAATCCATCACGCAGCATAATGAGGTCCTGAGGATAAACACAAAACAAAAGAAGAAGAATTCGGTTAGTGGAAGTTCAGGAGTTACAGGACTGTGTTTATCTGAATGAATAATCAGATCTACAGTGTTGTCTCCGACGTAACACGAAGTGGCGCCCAGATGGATGATGGGAGCAGCCGCGGGGCAGCAGTGTGCGAAGGTGTGGACGTGCGCCATGACGTCGTGTCTGAGTTTACGTTCTTCTTCAGCCGCCATGGCAAAGTCGATGTCCTCAGCGTGACTCTCCATCTCCTGGATCTGAGCATCTGTGATGGGAAGGCCCAGAGCCTGAGGATGAAAACACACCATGGTGACAGAAACTCCTCCCCCTTTCAGTTCCAGGCTTTTATCTGGACATAAAACTGATCTGGTCTTCATCAGGTTCTAAAATTATTTTAATCTAAAAGCTCAAATGCACAAAAACAAATTGCACAGTGTCTTTTTTATCAATCAAAATGAAGCCAAAATGGAAAAACTGCCTGAATGAACCACAAGACTTCCCGAACCAGGTCCTGGATGAGACCAGATGTTTACCCACAATGCACAGCAGCATGAAGACCAACCAGCTCCTACCAGCTGTCAGCACAGGGCTCGAACCAAATAGAACAAAGATCCCAAACACATCAACTAATCTACAACAGAAGAAAAGAATCAGGCTTCTGCAAAGACCAGTCCAAGTCCAGACCAGAACCAGAACCAGACCCAAATCCTGTAAGAATACTTCAAAGAACTGAAGCAACTTTGTGAAGAAGAGCAGGACGAAGTTCCTCCACGACAACGTGAGAAAGGTTCTGCAAGCTGCTGGTTCTGCAGGCTGCTGGTTCTGCAGGCTGCTGGTTCTGCAAGCTGCTGGTTCTGCAAGCTGCTGGTTCTGCAGGCTGCTGGTTCTGCAAGCTGCTGGTTCTGCAAGCTGCTGGTTCTGCAAGCTGCTGGTTCTGCAAGCTGCTGGTTCTGTAGGCTGCTGGTTCTGCAGGCCGCTGGTTCTGCAAGCTGGTGGTTCTGCAAGCTGCTGGTTCTGTAGGCTGCTGGTTCTGCAAGCTGGTGGTTCTGCAAGCTGCTGGTTCTGTAGGCCGCTGGTTCTGCAAGCTGGTGGTTCTGCAAGCTGCTGGTTCTGTAGGCTGCTGGTTCTGCAGGCCGCTGGTTCTGTAGGCTGCTGGTTCTGGGGTTCACTTAGTTTTTCACACAGTTTTTACATTTTTTACTGACTCCAAGCAGAATCCTGGCTGTAAAAACCACCAAGGACACATGCAGGCTGGACAAATCCAAAATGTAAGTGTGTAATCTCTTTGAAGATAAAACAAGATGTTCTGAAACATTTTAAACTGTATGATCTGAAAACAAACACCATGTTCGTGGTTCCTGTCTGTCTCTTCTAAAATCTGGACGAGCATGTGCTGTCCTCGTGAGGTCTTACTGACGAGCAGCACGGAGCTGATAACAAGGAAAAATGGGCCCAACTGTCTGAGCTGACCTCGTCAGACCCGACTGGGTCAAAGGTCAGACTGTAGACCAGTTCTGAACTCAAGTAACAGCTGAACACAGTGAATCCCTGCGCAGCACCGAGTTCTGGTGCATCTTATTACAGAGACATGTTTTATTTCCACACTATGACCAGTACAGAACTAACCCCGCCCACACGGGGAGGGGGGCCGGATCGGCCTTCAGTTTACTCCTCTGTGGTCTTTTATCAAGTTAGATGATTCATTTAAAGGATCTGCAGATGAAGAGCCGCAGCTGCAGAACACTTCCTGTTGTTTCTATGTTCTCTGATCACCTCAAACATCATTACACCAGTTTGGATTGTTTTCAGATTTTCTTCCCTTTAAGCTTTTAGTTGTTCTTAATGAAAATAAATAAAAAAGGTAAAAGTCACGTTAATCATAATTTCTGTGTTTTTTCATATTTTAAATCCTTTTAGCCCCAATTTTAAATAAATAATTACCTTGATGTAAACAACAAACAGCAGTGTGGAACAGAAGGAGGATGAAAACTACATTAAATTATAATGATGGAAAATTGTTGCTGATGTTATTAATCACTTGATTAGCTAAAATTTTATTATTTAGGAAATTAAATATCTCAATTTAAACAGTCACTAGTGATTTCAAGAAACTGAAGGAAAATATTAATATATTTGAACAATTAAAGGGAGAATTGAAAGCTCCTAATCAGTGATGCATCCAGGATTTTTTCATATAGGGCCACAGAAAATTTTGTGGTGGCACCTGTGGGATTGTGGGAATTCGATTATGCTGCTGTTGTATATAGACCAGCCTAAAACTATAGAAAAGTGAGAGTGAAGGAATAACTTTGGTTTATCTGCGCAGTTCACATGTTGAGTTCCACAACAATCCTGTTTTTTATACATGTTTTAAATACAAAGGGGCTGTTACACCAATATATTTGACAGTTTGTATATTTTTGTAAAAAAATCTGTACAAAATTATGCTTAAACAACTTTATTCTTTATTTAATTAAGACGAGTCACTCCCATTCAGCAGATCTGCAGGCTTTGCATTCAGCTATCTAATGTAAGATATCAGTTAGTAGCATATTATGCATTATGTGACCGTATAAGGGGGCCCGCCCCCTCCCGCCCCCTCCGGCCCCCCTTTAAAGCACCTCTGCTCTAAATCTGAAATGCATTGAAAAAGTGAACTTGTTGCAGCAAATGGAAACTAAAAAATTTATATTTTGGTAAGATAATGGATGAAGTGTAGAACCGAGTTTCTTCTGGACTGGGGGAGGGGAGGGGGGTCCTTAAAACTATATTTAGAGCTAGAAACTTGATAAGACTTTCCAAAGGTCACAAAGTGACTTTCACGTGACGTAAAATTTGCAGCTTTAAGCGTGTATATCTGTAAAATAAAATCACAAATTGTGGGTGCAACTATGTCTGCTGCAATCAGTGAGTCGAACCTGCTCAGCTTTGGCCAGGTAGATCCACAGTTTCCTCCAGGTGCTGAATTTCTTCCGGTCACTGAAGTTAAAGGCCATTTCCTTGCTGGCGTAACGGGAAACCAGCGGTGAGCGGTACTTCATGAACTCGTCGGCTCCCTCCATGTTGCGTCCGTTAATAGAGAGAAGTCAACACGGACCGTTCAACTACACGATCACATGAAACAGCTGCAGACTGATTTCAGCTCGCAGCATCACACGAGGAGAAGGAGGTTATTTTACGACAACTGAAGTAGTGAAATAAGTATTACGACACTATTGTCGATGTACGGCAGAGTAGACGACGGCGGGCTTTTAACGTAGTTTTAATATTTACTGCGAAAACACGTAAAATTATAAATAAACTAATTCAGGATGTTTCAGCGGTGTTACCACATTTTAAAAGTACAAATATCAGATATTTATCAGCCACCAAAGCGCGTTAAACCAAGGACGTTAAAAATGATGTATCCTTCAGAAAAGGTTCAAACTGGTAAAAATGGCGCTTTGAATTTAAAGTCAATGACGTTTGTTTTTATCTGCTATTTACAGGCGTTGTCGTGAGTTACATAAGCTTGTCTCATGTGTTGGTATTTATTTTATTAATACCGTATTCACCTACTTTCTGCGTCACTGTGTTTCTCTATCTGCTGGCGTTACATAACTAACTATGTCTGTGTGTGAAACCAGCTGTAAAAACATCACTGCTCTCTCTCTTGTGTCCCTCCCTCTTTCTGTCTATCCATCTTTCCTCCTGACTGCAGTCTGAATACAGAACCGAGCTGCTGCTGCTGCTGCTGGACTCAGTGGGAGGAACATCTTCCCTCCGATTTTCCTCTGAAAAACAATGACGATCCATCCTGAAGCTGCTGCAGCAGGGCTGGATTTGGCATCAAGTTCCCTGCATTGCACAATCTTTTCTGTCTGCTCGAGGAGATAAAAAAAAGAAAGAAAGGCAAAAGAAAGGAGAGAGTACTAGACTAGACGTGATCAGAGAAGGATAGAAATGACCTTTAGTGTACAGAAGAGGTAAAAGATTAGAGGAAACACAGAGAGCTTTTGAGTGGGAGAAGAAGTGGAGACGCTGAAGATGGAGCGATTCACACTGCAGTGCAATGAGGGTTAAAGTGAGAGAAGGAGCCGAGGAGCAGCCTTTCGCACACCAGTCGGCTTTCTGAGGAGGCAAGAGAAGGCATCCACCGTGGAGGCGAGAAGGAGAAGAAGGAGGGGGGCTGAGGAGGAGGAAGCCAGAGGTTCTACACACAAGATGGCTGCTGTGTCCTCTACCTCTGACTCTGGTAAGTGAGTTTTTCTCCTTGGCTGTACACCTTGGCTCCAGCTCCGCATTATCATTTCATCCGGGGCTGAACTCTGAGCAGCGTTTCTCATTTGGCTTCTACTGAAGCAGGAATCTGTTGCACGTTTAGAGATCAGCAACCCACAGAAAGTCTGATCAGCAGTCACTGGCAGCGAGAAATCAATGAACTTTCTGCTGTTCTTCATATTCTCCTCATCTCCTCATCCTCACGGGGCAGTCGTCACATCTCCTGCCAAATATTCTGCTCTGCTGCTGCTTCATGAAAACATTTCTTCATCTTTTACTCATGTTGTCCATACGCAGTTCTCCCAAGTAGCTCAGTGTTCCTCCTCCTGACCTTTTTCCCGGAGGTTAAGGATCGATGGGCGTAAAGAAGAGCAGGATTAGGCAAAGAAGTAATGTTAAAAGACCCAAAAACTTCTTTCCTCCTGATGAGGTGTTTAGTAACGTGTTCCTAAATGTCTTCGTCTTGGTGTAAAACTTTCTGATTCCAAAGCTCTTGTTTTCCTTTAGGAAGTAAATTCTCACCTCTCTGATTGTTTTGTGTTACAACAGGGGAGCACAGGGGTCGCCACCCCCCCGAGCGCCGGCTGCTGATCCTTGGGGGTCCACAGTCGGGCAAGACCTCCTCTGCCAACACCATCCTGGGGGATGAGTTTTTTGATGCCGGGACTGAGACGACACACAGCAACGTGGGTCAGACAGAGATCTACGGTCGACGAGTCACCGTGGTTGACACCCCATCGTGGGCCATCCCCGCCGACCCTGATGACGATGAAGAAGAAGCCGACACGGATGAGAATGCCGGCGCTGAGTTGGACAGCCCGGCTCGTCCCCCTCCCAGCCTGGACAGCGAAGGCCCGTGTATGGGGGCCATTCTCTGCCCTCCCGGACCCCACGCCATCCTGCTAGTGGTGTCGGTCACCCAACCCTTCACTGACACTGAGAGGAGGGCCGCAGAGGAGCAGCTGGGGGCCTTGGGAGGGGGGACCTGGAGGTACTGCATGGTCCTCTTCACTGGTGTGGACAAGCTGACCAAAGGCATGTTTATAGAGGAGCACATCGCCAACACGGGGGAGGCCCTGCAGTGGCTGGTGGAGAGATGTGGAAGCAGGTACGTACGTGTTTAATCTTCTTACACTTCAAATAAAAACACCAGGAGGAAAAAATAAAGACTGACCTTTATTTAAACAAACGAATCAGAGACAGGAAACTACTTTAACAGATTGAAGCGCAGGTGTCTTTTTGAAAAAAGTCTCCTTTTCAACTCTTATCTGACGCTCAGGAAGACGTTTGAGTTCATTTCTGTCGTTTGTGTTTGAAGATCACAGCTGTTCAGACTCAAAGTCTTCTCAGGAGAAAATATTTAATTAAAATGGACTTATAGCGTCTCTGTGGGCCTTTTCTCTTCACGCAGCTGCTCCAGGTGACATCAGACTCAGGGAACTTGGGTTTTACGCCACATGTTCAAAATCAGGTTCAGATTTTGAATCTCAAGGTACCAGATTTATATAAACAACTACGACTGAAACAAAAGATTCATTGGTCTGTCCATCCAAACATATACTTTCTATACCTGTGGGATCCTGTTCAGGGAGCTGGTTTATTTCTCCAGCAGTCGCTGGGCGAGAGGCGGGGTCACACAGAGACAAACAAGCATGTCGTCACACACCTGATACCAGTTAACCTGAGGTGAATGTTTTTGGGAGGAAACCAAAGTACCCTGATAAAACCCGAGCAAGAAGAACATGTGAACTCCACACAGAAAGGTACCAGGTACCTGAGCCTGAGCCTGACTCTTATAGCTGCTCTGGATAAATCTGCAGTCCTTCTCAGGTTTTGGTCTGGCTCATATGACCATGATGGGTGAAAGATGATCCCAGAAGTCTGAAGGAACTGAAACCAGTTTTCATTTCAGTCAAACTACTTTGATTTTTAATATTTATTTATCATTTATTATGGTGTTTAAAAAAACTCATACAACTATTTATATTTATATAAATCAAAAGGATTCAACACCTGGAAAAAATGATCAATACTTTGTTTTGAGGTTTTACGCAGGCAAATGTTGGAAGGGGCGGGACTTGAAGCATTTAGTTGAACCAACCACGAGGGCTCGTTTAGTTAAGACGTATACTTCCTGTGTTTAGTGCTGAATTTTTTTAATCAGCTGATCTTTTAAACTTTCGCTTTTCTTACTTCTAAACATTAAAACAGAATGAAGGAGCTTGTTTTGGTTTTTATTTCCGTTGTGATTCGGGGCTCTTCAAACATCCATCAGTTGTCCTGAACTTAGTGTTAATCAGTGTTATTTATTTGTTTGTTTGTTTTCAGGTATCATGCCTTTGATAACACCCGAAAAGAGACGGAGGAAAACACTCAAGTACCTGAACTGATGGAGAAAGTGGAGGAAATGATCACAGACAACCAGGGTTTGTCAGATTTTCTCCATCTTTGTTTTCAGACGTGACGTCGTTTGTTATGAAAGTCAGCACTGTATTAACCCTCCATGTAGCTTCTGGGGTGAATTCATTATTCATCAGTGCACCATTAAAACGCCTGGGTGAATCATTGATGTGTGTGTTGGTGCAGGCTGGTACTTTGAGGTGAATGAACTGATTTTACTGGAGGAAGAACAGGCCAGGAGAGCTCTGGAGGAGGAGAGGATGAGGATGGAGGAGCACGCCAGACAGAGGGAACAGATGATCGGAGGACCGCCCAGAGGTGTGTGGGAGTTCACATGTGTGACTGTGTCTATTAGAGTGTGTGGAGGAGTGAGTCATGTAGTGAAGGAGGGAGAAAGCAGAGCATCTGTTACCATGTTGTTCACGATAAACAGAAAAAAATCCCTCAGGAGAAACGAGGTAGTTCTGATCAGTGTGTCGGTTTCGTTCACTGTTTATCTCATCGTGTTCATTTTGTTTCCTTCTCTGTCCGTCTGTTGGCTGAACAGAGCTGAGGCTGCTGTTATTGGGCTGGAAGGGCGTTGGAAAGAGCTCGGTGGGGAACTGCATCCTGGGTCGTCGGTTCTTTGAGTCGGGACAGGAAACCGAGCTGTGCCTCAGAAGGCAAGCGCTCGTGTGCGGCCGTCGCGTCACCATCGTCGACACCCCGGGTTGGGACTGGTTCTCCGTGAGGCGAACCCCAAAGCGAATCCGACAGGAGTCCCAGCGTGGGGCCGCCCTCCTGCGACCGGGACCCCACACCCTGCTGCTGGTCCTGCCCGTCGTCTCGTCCCTCACAGCCAGGAAGAGGAGGACGCTCCTGTCCCACATAGAAGCTCTGTTTGGTGAGAGCGCCTGCCTCCACACCATGGTGCTGTTTAGCTGCGGCGACTGGCTGGGACGCACGCCCATTGAGGAGCACATCCTCAGAGGGGGGCGGGAGCTGCAGAGGCTGCTGGAGTACTGTGGGAACTATTACCACGTTCTGGACAGTAAGACCCCCGGGAAGGACCGGAGTGTGTCGCTCCTGCTGGACCGGATCGAGGAGATGATCAGAGAGAACGGCGAGAGGGCCTTCCTCCCCATTCAGGACGAGTGGCGTAAGTCAAGTTTCTACATATTTTACAAACTGTGCTAATTTGTCTCGTGTTGTTGCAAAAAAAAAACACATTAAATTAAATTAAAAATTGAGATTCTAAATCATCTTTTTCCACAACAAATTGAAACTTAGACATAGGAGATTTTTAGAATATTTAAATGCTGCATCAAAGGAAAAATGTTTGGGGCGGCACGTCTGAACTGCCTGCAGAGCGGTTTAGCACCTGAACGTTCTGATTACAGATCAGTGGTTATATAATATACACTTGGGATGTTCCGGTCACGATTCTTTGCCCTGATTTTGATCCAGATTAAGTATCTGATGATACCGAGTCTCAATCCTGACATTTTCATTATTTTGCTTTCTAAAAGTTTTTATTTGGCAGCACAGACATACACTCCTTTAGTACATTAAAGTTAGAAAACTTGATACATGTGAATTGTAGAGGATCACGGTGCAGATTATCTACTCAGATCACAGATTTTGTCACCTTGTTCCTGTAAACAGACGTCTAACATCGTCAGTTTGAAATGTGGTTTTAAACAACCATCAGTGTTTGTAAATGCTCATCACTGATCTCAGTTTATCTGTTAAACACTGCAGCAAAAGGGGAAATACACACAACTTTTCCACCAGGATCCATAAACACCAGCTGGTGATGTTAAAATAGGCACTTTGAACAGCGGGTCTCTGTGACCCTGCTCCTGATGGAAGAGGTTCTTTCCTCCAGCACAGTAAAGAGTCTGGCATAAAACCACATGTCAAAAACAAACATTAGAAGTTGAGTGTTGCTGTTCTGATCCAGTACAGATCAGTAAAAAAAGGCCTTAATCAGGACTCTGATCTGATAATCGAGATGGTTCTGCTGAAAGAGGCTGTTAGGCCACATCGAAGTTTCTTTTTTGTCTAATTCTAGATGGTTTCATGTTGCATGTTGTCAACAGAATTACAGTTTCCTTTAGTTTATCCTGATAGTTTTGAGAATTACTAAATAAATAATGTGGCTCATGTAAATTATTTCCGCAGCACACGCTCCCACCGAGTCACGTGACCCATTACTTTTTTTTAAATTAAATATTCAACTAGAATCAAATCAATATTTTAAATGTGTTTGTACTATTTTGTAGTTTTAGACTGTAACATAATCGTTTTACTTTGCAGTGAGCGAGGAGAGCTCTTATTCCTCTGATAACACCGAACCGGAGGACGACTGTCGAGGATGTCAGCTGCAGTGACACCAGAAGTCTTTAAGGGGACGTTATCTGGTTTTATCATTCTGAGCCTTCATTCGATTCAAATATCACCTCATGTCACTTTAACCTCATCTAGGAATCCTTCTGAAGAGTTTCAGGGAAGAACAAAGAGTTTAAACATTAAAACAGACCATACCCACTGTTCACTCAGCAACACTCACTCTTAACTAACAGTTAATCAATAACCATATCCCAAAAAGGCTGTAAACTAACCCTTCAGACCAAAGAGGGGAGAAGTTCTCTGCTACAAGCGGTTGGAGCTCACACTGTTAAAGAGACCGTGTTTTAACATGTCTGTATATTTACGTTCAATCTGCACTGATTCGCTCGGTAATACGAGGCGAAAATCCGAAATCCAAACGTCAGGTCGTGCTGCAGAAAGTTCGTCACGTGATTTCTGAAATATAAGAACCGTTTCTCTGTGGAAGACCTTTATGATCGTCTCCAGGCGTCGCTTTCTGCTCATCGCTTTGTTTGGATCACTAGCTGAAGTAAAACAGATACAGACGAGGACAAAATTGTTCTTTTCTTTAAGGTAAAGAAAGAAAAATTATTTACCAAGAGTCGAACAAGTTTCCTATAATTTCATGCGTGAAATTGAGAGCAGTCATTCATCTGGATGAGGCTCTACCTTGAAGTCGTTAGGATTTCCTTTGCTAATGTGTCTGTGGATGGATCAGCTGTTCAGTAAGAACGAAAGATGGTAAAAACAAGCTGCTTTTATCAGTCTAGTTTAACTGTTGTGAAAACCTTTTGACTGTGTCGAAGGCAAAACCCAGAAAATTCCCCACAATGCTCATTTTAATTAACTGGTGATAATCAGACATTGTTTTTGAATTGTAGTTTAACAGAATAATTCTTTAAATGCTCCAATGAAACTGACCTGGATAAAAATGGTGGTTTTGTAATTAGCATCAGTCAGTTTGTCATCACTGTGCTGTTTAGTATCATGACGTGCACCACACTGAACATGGACCACAGAAAGGAGACAGCTGATTCAGGAACTTCAAAATAAAATGTGACGGTCCGGTTGAAGGTAAAGACTTTCAGACCATCTGCAACTAGCTGGACGTTCCTGTGACGTCAGCTGCTTGTATTATTCAGATGTTTAAGGTTCACAGAGCTGTAGCCAACCTCCGTGCACGAGGCTGCAAGAGGAAAACTGATGACAGATAATACAAACAATAACCAAAGAGCCCAAAACCACTTCCTGGATCTAATGGAAGACGACTGAGAAGGAGACCACCGCTGCAAAGAAACCATAAAATGAGACTGGAATTTAACAAAATGTTGACGAACCCTGAAGTTTCTGTAGGAACATTCATTAGACTGATGAGACAAACGAGGTTCTAGCTGCTCACATCAACTCGATGTTCACAGAGAGAGAAAAATGAAGCTCCCAGGTAAAAGCAAACTGGACCTACAGTGAAACATGGAGGGGGCGGGGTTTACACGGGGTCTTGAGTCTGTGTTGGAAACGGAAAGCTCAAGACATTCTGGAGGCTCAAAGGTCACGGGTTCACCTAATGACCTGAAACACACACCAAGAATGGATCAGAACCAAACATTGGACTGTTCTGTAGTGGACTTCTTTGAGCCCTGATCTAAATCGTTGAAGGAGCTGAAACATCTGGAGAAGGAACCCTTCAGTCCTGACACAGCTGGAGCAGTTTGTTCATGAGGAGCGGGTCAGAACACCTGTGGACAGGTGCAGACGTCTGACTGAGAGTTCCGGAAATCACCTCAGGTTTGTCCAGTTCAGTTTCATTCATTTGTTTTAAAAGGATTCTGTTTAACACTTAAACATCTGGTTTTTGGTACTTTATTTATTTATTATCACTTTATTTAGTTCCAACTTGTGACTTTGTGGGTTTTTCTTTTCAACAACAATTTGCTCCACGTCTGTATCTGTAAAAAAAATAATGCTGCAATTCATGCTCCTGGGAGGAGAAGTGTGTACATAGCCTTCATGGTATCCAGATGTGAAACCTGTTGTCACTCTTTGATTTCAGGATATTAACATTCTCTTCATCGAAGCTCGATTAGGGTCTGCTCAGGGACTCGGGGTTGAAACGACCCCTTCACGGGGACATTCAGGCACATTTATTGGAACACTGATTGATTCTGTTTGCTGAACTGCAGATGTTGTAAATCATATCGGGAGTCTTTGTGTGACCATTTGCCTTTAGATTGTGTGAAGTTTGTACCCTGAGAGTGTTGTGAACATTTTCTAACACCGTTGATTAGCCTTTATCCTGGAGGAGAGCTGAAGAATTGGGAGTAGGCTGCACTGAAAGTGTGCAGAGTCAGATCCCCCCGGAGCAGCTCGGGCTGGCTCTGCTACTGTCACGCATCCAGCGGAAATATCGACAAAGTTAGATTAATTTAACGTGCCTCAGCATCAAAGCGTGAAAGTGGGACTTCAAGCCCTGCAGCAGCAGAGTTGCATCCTCAAAGCTACATCAGGCTTCTTCATGCTACAGAAACAGAATAACCTCATGAACCATTCAGGCTCACGCTGGGCTCTTACTACCTGCTAACTTTTTCTACACCCGTTCCTGACGTCAGTGGTGATGTTTACAAAAAAACACACAAATAAAGTGATATATAAATGTATATTCAGCTGTCAGAGGCTTGTTAGGACACCGCATGCTAACAAACGAGTGCCTATAAGAAAGAAGGCAACTTCAATTTTTATTCCTCTGACTAGCCTAAAAATTAAACGTGTCAATTTGTAGTTTTATGTCTTGCAAAAAAAAAAAAAATGGGTAAAAAGATAGATTATCTTAGAATAGAATTTGAGATGGAAACCACTGCCAGGCTGCAAAGTTTCATAGAGCCTGTTTCTCGCGGGGCTTCGATGGTCGAGGCTAAACAAAATGTCTGTAAACGTTCATGAGGGTCCTCGGGTGAGTCACGGGTCTTTAGTTTCATGACACTGGAACTTTTAACTATGTAGAGTACAAACTTTATTTCCCAAATTGTTCAAACAAGATTACTTAATCGTTTTGGGCTTCTCAGGTTACGTTATATAAGTAAGAAAGTGGGAGGGGCTTGTGAAATTACACGTTAAAATTGTTTTTTTTTTTTTTAAAAAGGAAGTTTCAGCCAAATTAATGAATGTTGCAGTTAATGTCGTATGTGCCAATTCAATGTAATTCAGACTAAAACTGTTGATACTTTATTTATCTTGACGTTTTGTCTCCGCCAGTCGAAGCTCAGTGAGAAACAGGTTTAGTAAATAATTAAAAACCCGACGCGGCTCCCTCTTTACATTTTACTGACTCTGCTTCTCCTCGTGATGCAAACTCCCTCGGCTCTTAGTGTTACACAGCATGACTTCTAAAAGATGTTCTTTTCTTCGAGTCTCGCTCCAGTTGTGAATATGTTGTATACGTGGTGTATATTTACAGTGTATAATATGTTCAGTTGTTAGCTCTTAGCCAGGCATTTTGCACTGTGTATATTCAGCCACTGTATCGTAGCCAAAATGATGTTACCGGTGTGGTAAATCTTGTTTGGTGATTTGATCATCACTTTGTTCATTCTAACAATAAAAGATGCAAATATATTTGTCCTTATTGTTGCCTCTGATTGTTTTGTATAAACGGGTGGGTTTAACAGTAAAATAAGGAATTTATCTTTTTGGTTTTTTTTACACAGATTTAAATAATTTTGTATATATAATTTATTATTTACTAAACTGAAATATATAAGGGATCATTCAGGTTAAAGACTAACTCTGTCTTTGTTTGTCCTGCTTAAAGTTGCCAAAAACACAAGAGAATAGTTTCCAGATATGAACAACATAATTCCACTGATGAGCGACAGACGTACGATCAGGTTACCGCCTAATTTTTCACTCATAAAGCTGCAATCCAGAGTTTCTTCTCCGAGGAACCGCTGAGGTGAAAAAAAAGTGTTGCACCTTTAAGTCCCGCCCCTCTGTGTCCATGTAACGCTAACCAGCATCTGCTCACCGTGCACACGCGCCATCTCTGTTATGATGGACACTTCATGGGTAAGTTACATTTGTACAGTTTGTTTATTTAAGGTTGTTGCTGCTCCATGCTTCACGTGTATTTGCAGCATTAAACAGCTTGTAAACAGGAGTTCTTCAGGATATGTGCACGCTTGGTTAATTGACAGGTGTACTATGTGGATCGCTAATGCTATTGGCTAATGCTATTGGCTAATGCTGGGCTGCGCTCAGTGGAAGTTAAATGTGCTCCTACTCATCATAGAGGGGGATTTTGAGAAAGAAAAATAATTTTTTATACATTATTACTGCACCGGGTCAGACTGTCACTTTTATGGATTTAAAAATAAAAATCACACGTAACTCCTGAAACTTTTAACTTTTCATCACAAATGTTTAAGTCTGTTATTGACTCGAGATTTTCTTAAAGAACCACAAAAAGTAAAAGATTTCTCACCCACACTAATTCTTCATGATTAAATATCGTCATGTCTTTCACTCCTACCTGTGATTGTTTTAATTCTCTCTAGATATAATTTGGTGGTAATATACAGTTTAACCACTAGGTGGCAACAGACTGTCTGATTATAATGAGTAATTAACATTTAACTGGAAAGAGATTTTACCTTCGGTTTTACGACTTAATTCTGACCTGATACCTTTAACAATGAAACCAGTCACACAGACAGAGTCCACACTGCCAAGTTTTTTTATTTTTTCCCTGGAGAGAAATTATTTGCATATTTCCTCTGCACCATTTTGCCTTTGGCACGCCTCCACTGAAGTATAGATCACCTCTAAGCTTTCTGGACAGCAGCCCAGGCCAATTACAGCGTTCCCACCCGAGGCCCGCTTGTAAGATGAATGTAAGCATTTTTGTGGGTAATGTTGTTTAGACTGCGTAGGTCAGCAGCATCCGCCCGACACTATAACAAATCTGTATTTTTCCTCTAGGCATAAAGCTTCAACTGCAAAAACTGTCTTAATTTACTGATCAGAGTAGAAGCAACATCCACCAGAGTGAGACGGTTTTATCTGAATGGTTCCCTCTGTGTTCTACATCTCACATGACTGTCAGTCAGCTGAACATCATGTGTGCAGTTTGCTGCTGGTCAGGTGAGTCCAGTTTAACCCTGAACAGGCTCCTCAGACCCGGATCCTCTCCGAGGTTTAATTACACAGTTCCGACACGTGTTTGAAACATTGATATAATTATTAATATATATCGATGGTTTAAAAACTCCAGATTTCAAGGGATTCGTTTTTCAGGAAATTTTTAGGCCATTTTTACATCAAAGTACATTTACAGCAAATAGTGGAGAAAAGGATGTTTCTTTGCAGTTTTTATCATTTTAAAATACACTCACCGGCCACTTTATTAGGTACACCTGTCCAACTGCTCGTTAACACTTAATTTCTAATCAGCCAATCACATGGCGGCAACTCAGTGCATTTAGGCATGTACACATGGTCAAGACAATCTCCTGCAGTTCAAACCGAGCATCAGTATGGGGAAGAAAGGTGATTTGAGTGACTTTGAACGTGTCATGGTTGTTGGTGCCAGAATGGCTGGTCTGAGTATTTCAGAAACTGCTGATCTACTGGGATTTTCACGCACAACCATCTCTAGGGTTTACAGAGAATGGTCCGAAAAAGAAAAAATATCCAGTGAGCGGCAGTTCTGTGGGCGGAAATGCCTTGTTGATGCCAGAGGTCAGAGGAGAATGGCCAGACTGGTTGGAGCTGATAGAAAGGCAACAGTGACTCAAATAACCACTCGTTCCAACCAAGGTAGGCAGAAGAGCATCTCTGAACGCACAGTGCGTCCAACTTTGAGGCAGATGGGCTACAGCAGCAGAAGACCACGCCGGGTGCCACTCCTTTCAGCTAAGAACAGGAAACTGAGGCTACAATTTGCACAAGCTCATCGAAATTGGACAATAGAAGATTGGAAAAACGTTGCCTGGTCTGATGAGTCTCGATTTCTGCTGCGACATTCGGATGGTAGGGTCAGAATTTGGCGTCAACAACATGAAAGCATGGATCCATCCTGCCTTGTATCAACGGTTCAGGCTGGTGGTGGTGGTGTAATGGTGTGGGGAATATTTTCTTGGCACTCTTTGGGCCCCTTGGTACCAATTGAGCATCGTTACAACGCCACAGCCTACCTGAGTATTGTTGCTGACCATGTCCATCCCTTTATGACCACAATGTACCCAACTTCTGATGGCTACTTTCAGCAGGATAATGCGCCATGTCATAAAGCTGGAATCATCTCAGACTGGTTTCTTGAACATGACAATGAGTTCACTGTACTCAAATGGCCTCCACAGTCACCAGATCTCAATCCAATAGAGCATCTTTGGGATGTGGTGGAACGGGAGATTCGCATCATGGATGTGCAGCCGACAAATCTGCGCCAACTGTGTGATGCCATCATGTCAATATGGACCAAACTCTCTGAGGAATGCTTCCAGCACCTTGTTGAATCTATGCCACGAAGAACTGAGGCAGTTCTGAAGGCAAAAGGGGGTCCAACCCGGTATTAGCATGGTGTACCTAATAAAGTGGCCGGTGAGTGTATATCAATGGTTTAAAAACTCCAGATTTTAAGGGATTTGTTTATCAGGAAATTTTTACAGCAAATAGTGGAGAAAAGGATCTTTCTTTGCAGTTTTTATCATTTTAAAATATATGTAACAAGATGTTGTGTAGTAGGTCACAGATAGTAAAAGCAGCTAACCTAAGGTTTGATGTTTCAGGTTAATATCAGTTTTATTATGTTTTATTTGTATTCAGTATTGATGTTCTGCTTGTGAAACATTTTGACCCCAGATTCACAATTTCTCTCTCAGATGTGGAAAAAGTTCAACCAAAACTGTATTTCATCTTTTGAGGGCATCTTCAGAAACACCTGCATAACTAGAACAGTTTGTCTTAACGTTCCATCAAAGTTAATCCAAGAAATCACAAACTCATGTTACCAAGACTCTTTATTTACACTGAACATTAAAACATCTCATGACACAGAGGTCCAGATAAAAGAAGCTACATAAGGTTAAATACTCATCTGTAGGAAGCTCATACATGTTTAAAACACAAGACTAGATTGTGGTTTCATGACATGCGGTTAGAAGAAATCATGCTTTATTAAATCTGATCAGTCCATTTCTCACTTCCTGATACGCTCCATCAGTTCATACAAGGTCCTACAGGTCAGCGCTCAGACCCTTCTTAAGCCTCGCCTGGTTAACTTCCTCCATCAGCTCTTTGAGATACTCGATCTCCCTCGCCATCGACTCGGCCTTCTCTGTCAGCTCTACGTTCTTCCTCTCCAGCTGTGTGTGTTCTGTGAGCAGTGCGTCCTGCTCGGCTCTCTTCTTCTGTCTGTAACGTGTTGCAGCTGTTTTATTCTGCTCCATCTTCTTGTGTTTCTTGTTCCTTGGAGCTTTTAATGCCGTCCTGTCAGCTCTGCCTGCAGCCTGGAGGGGCTCGGTCGCATCGGGAGAGGGTGGACCGGATTTGGGTTTTGGCTCAGGGTACGGCCTGCTTCTTTGTGGGGGGGAGGTTGGTGGGGAGCTGTGGATCACTTCGGGTGTGGTGGTGACATCCTTTCTGGGAGCCAGCACGAAAACGATGCGAGTTGGAGAAAGGGAGAGCACAATCCTCGGCACCTGAGGGACCACAGGGGCCACCACGTGTTTCACCTCGCTCTCAGAGATGTCCACCTCACTGCCCAGGTCCAGAGTGAAGGCTGGGGAGGAAGGAGAGTCCACCACCGCAGCAGGGGGGTCTGGAGAAGCTGGTTCAGATTTAATTTCCAACTCTTCTTGAAGATCTGGGACAAAGAGCGAAGAGGATGGAACCTCCTGCCCACCGACCTGAGAGTCAGGCTCATCTACCGTGATGACCGAGGGATCTGAAGCAATGACGGGAGGGGATGGAGGGGGCACGTTGGAGCTTGATTGTACAAGAGTCGGAAGCTGGAAGGAGTCGAGCTCCATGGAACAATCAAAGGAAGCAAGGAGGTCGTCTGAAGAGCCAAGGGACTCTTCAGCAGGGCTGCAGGACCCAATCAGAGAGTCCAGGTCAAAGTCGCTCAGATCCACCCTCTCACCCATCCAGTCAAAGTCACCAAGCGCATCCTCTGGAGAAAAATACAACATACGGTCAGGTCATACTTGATCACAGATGTCAGTAAATTTTTTCATTAAAAAAAAAACACACCTTTGATGTCGCCTGACGTCACCTGGGAACTCCTCAGCTGACCGGGGTGGTCCAACCAAGGGAGGGGGAGCAAGTCAGACTCAGTCCCATACTTGTCCCCCTGAAAGAGACCGTCTGGTGGTGAGGGAGGAGGAGAGTAGAAGGGAGGAGGAGACGAGGAGGAAGACAGTGATGAGGAAGCGAGGGGCGACGCAGCATGAGCCTGCAGAGGGCTTAGTCCTCCTTCCTGCTGTACATCTTCATCACAGTGCGCAAACAGGGACCCCATGGCGTCAGCCGTGGGAGAGGAAGGGGCCCAAAGCAGGGCCTCCATGTCTTCCTGGCCAAACTGTGAGCTTGTCATCATCATGGTCATAATGGCTGTTGTTGGTCACCAGTGGGGTGTGCAATAACTCGAGAGTGGTTATGAACTCGTTTATGCTGTCAAATGCAGCAGTGCTGAAGGTTTTCTTAAAGGACCTGAAACAAAAAAGGAAAAATTTTGGTGAGAATTAAACATTAAGCAGCAATCAGACATCTTAAGATAAAAGTTTCTCTCGTTTTAGAAGAAAGAAATGTTCTGTGTTAATTCATGCAGCAATACTGCCATCTTGTGGTTGGAGTGCGCCAGACTCCAGAGTCTTGTGACTCTGACGTCAGTCCGCCTTCTAACCGGGTCAAGGGCTCCATCATCCCTCACGACCAGCTGCTGCTTTTTGTTTCCTATCCGCCCACTTAAAGCCGCCATTTTGACAAAGAACAAAACACTTTTGGCCACGCTGGCAGTCGGCAGCCATGACACACATTCAATAACCGTTTTAGCTCTAATAACGGAAACAAACAAGACATGAAAACGTCACGTCACGAGATCATCGAACGAAGAAAAAACAATTAATTCAATATGTTGTTTTCGCTTTAATATCCTAAATTGAGGAACGACTACAATACCGACAAAAACGACTAAAATATCTAAATTAAAACCCTTACCCATTAGAAGAATCTCAGTCAAACCAGCTAAACAACTGACTTTTACTAAACGGCCCGTGTTCGACGCATGTCTGTAGGCCTGGAACCGCCGTCAGGGATTCGGGTTAAATAAATCATACTCACGACATTTTGTTGATGTAGAAGTGATTCAGTGCACTGGCTGGATGCACTGTGTTGTTGGTTGCTGCTGGATCGCGGCACTTTTACACTGCCATTTCGGCAAAAGAGCGATTTCCAACGACGTTAATGCTGCTGTTGATCCTCGAAGAAGGAAAATGGCGCACGAGCTGGCGACTCGCTGATAAAGAGCCCCAGCACAGATGAAGAGACGGTATCCTTCCGCACCGTGTACCATATGCATACGCCTTAGAGTGTTACTTCGCTTTTTAAACTTAAAAAATATTATTTAAACAGGAAAAGATAAATAGTTCGACAATATATTATGGTATGACATTTGATGTGTCATTTGTTTTGTTGTAGGTCTGGTTTGATTATATTGTAAGAATAATGAAAATATAAATGTGTTTTAGTCTGCAGTCAGTGACTTCTTCTTTCCTAGTCAATAATCTGAAAAGTGATTTTTTTCAGTCAGAAAATTCCACAAGATATTCAAAATTTACAACTGTACATTAGAACAAACCCTAGTTTAGTCTTAGGAGTTTTTGTCTTTTTCTCTTTTCACAGCTCTTCTGATCCCTTGCTGCTTTTCTTTTTATGGAAGATTTCACACAGTGAAAGATAGTCAAAATAAAACTCAAAAGGTTTGAATTTTATTACTGCTTATTTTGTTTCATAGAAATATTGACAACAAGCTGCATAAATACTGTTTAGGGAAAAAATATTTTCTTGTACAATTTTTGATCAGTTCACACTGACTCCGCCCTCGAGAAGCATCTCATCAGCTCAGTCAGCAGGGACACACTGCAAAATGACTGACAGCACAATGTGCTTTACAAAAAATATTCATCATGTATCACCAGCAAGAAACCAGCAGCGAACATTTTCCAGAAGTAAACAGACTAACAGGTGATCTGCCTGATGTTAATATCTGTAGGGACTTGTACCAAAAGAAAAAAGAAAAAGTTGAAGCATAAACTGGATCCACAAATTACATAATTAAATAAACTGTTAACTGTTCTGTTGTTTATGTGGACAGTGTTGACTGCCTAACATAGAGTATGTGTAAATTTAACACAGAGTAAAGAAGAATTTCATCTGCAGCATCTGCGCTGTGGAATGTGATAATCGAATCGCTGTATTTACATTGTAAAAACATGAAAAACTCGGACCACAAAAAATTTCATTGACCCTTATTGAAACCACAGAGGGATTTTCCAAATATTTTTATAGACTTCAGGTGTTAACCCACATATCAGTTGCTATAAGACATTTTTCTTATACATTCATGCATGTGTAAAATGGGGTGGAAATGTTAAAAATTCTAGCTCTGGAATCTGATCTGGATCTGTTCTACTGAGATTAAGCCGTGAACATGTGATTAATTTATAATGAGCACATGTACATGTCTTCGTCATTAACAGTGATTAATTAATATACACATAAAATAATGGTAAACTATTCTTCACAAGGTTTTGTGTTTGAGCCCTTTTCACAGCCGTAGTCCTCTTCACTCGCCAGACAGGATCAGCAGGAAATCTGTGGAATTATACACCATCTTTCACTTTCTTCTACTTGTAATTTGATCAGCCAAATGCACAGTTCCTAACCATGATGTAGTAATAATGCTGCTGCTCAGGACAAGCTGATAGTTTGCTCGAAGTTAATGGAACCATTTGTTTTCTATCAAAGATGATGACACAAAGATAACAAAGACAAGTGATGTGGTTGTTAATTACTTTGTGTTGTTATTGTCCATCTGTCAAACATTTAACATCAAAGTTAAAACTTTTGTTTCTACAACAAAAACAGAGATGTCACACAGACCCGAGTCCGCAATCGACTGTATACAGTGTACTTTATTATTACATACTTGTTACAAGCTATGAGTACAACATGAGAGGGATTTTGTTAATTTTGTGACATTTAACTGGAATCACAATCTTTAATATTGTGTATAACCATCACACATTAACCTTAGGGCTCGTGCTTGATTGATCATATAAATGCATTAAATCACCTGGAAATCAAATAAATAATCATTTAAATATCTGTATCACACAATCACTTATACAAACATCGACACAGAGTTGTTTTTATAATCAGCTCAACTTTTCCCACATTTGAATCAGATAATTTAGTTCCTCCTGTAGACTTCTGACCAGCGTGGACACTCTGCCCGAAAAACTGCTCTTGTTTGACTTCTTCAGCTTCTGGCCATCTTTGTCTGTGAAATATAGATCAAATTCATTGATGAAAACTTCAAGCAAGCGTCTAGATGTCATCCGACCTGCATGGGTGAGAGACATCTCTCTGTTGCTCTTCATGTTGAGCTTGAACACAGCCTGAGCCAGATCCGCCATCCTTAAGGCATCTGGTTGCGCTCCAGCCCTTTGCAACCTGCCAAGGTCGTGCCTTCGCAGCTCCTTCATCAAACGCAAGATGAAATCCAGACAACGTTCCAGGTCAGTAATTTCAGACATGTAGTCATTTACTAGTTTCTCCATTGTTGTTCGGTCTACCGTCTTCTTGTTGGCTATAGCAGCTTTAGCACCAAAACCTCCAGCACTTGCAGCAATACCAACACCAACCGCTGTGGCAATCAGTGAAGCGCCCATCGTCATGGGAGCCAAGACAGCACCAACCACTGCAGTCACCCCTCCCACTGCCCCTGTGGCGCCCCCAGCAATCCCCATGGCTTTATTTGTCTTTTGAACTTTGTCCAGTTTGTCACAAACAGCTTTGAACTCTTTGATATAGTTCTCCAGGGTTTCTTTGCGTTTCATCATGAGAAGGTTGTAGAGACGCCGGGCCTTTCTCACACGCATGGCTCGCTCAGTAAATAACCTGCGTGACAACAGAGAATAAACCCTGATTCTTATTATCAGGTTACCTTTCAACAGTTCGTCCCAACGACCATGTTTTTTTTTTTGCATGTTTTAACAAAACTACAAGCGCTGAAGGACCTCGCAGCTCCAATGAGAATCCAATGATGTAAAATTTGTTACCTGATTTCTTCATCTATACTGATGCCGTAGAGTGGTGGAGTAAAGATATCCGCTTCTTCTGAAATCAAAACAAATCAATTAGACAGAAGATAGTAACTCCTCAGAAATGTTCTGTCTAACTGAGTTCTGCAACCAATTTTACTGTAGAAATCATCTGCATAGAAGTTGCACCTACTGGACACTCTTTTCAACCAGCGAAGAAGCTCGAAGACGTCCTGAGGAAAACAAATTACTTTCATTTAAATAAAATCAGAAGGTTCAAACTTTTAACTCACTTTAATTACAGAAAGGGAGGAAAATCAAAAAAACTCCAGATTCTGACAAAATAGGTTGAGTACCCGGATGGAAATTAAACTATGTGTTGCAAGGTCATGTGACTGTTTTAAAATGATTACAATAGGAACTGGAGTTCTGAATCTTGTCCCAACAGGTGATGAGTCCACAGGTGGGTGGGCCCATGTCGTCCGTTCAGGCTGAGCCCAGCCGAGCCCCGTGGGCAAAGTCCTGGCCACCAGGTGCTCGGATGTGAGCCTGACCCCCAAGCCTGGCTCCAGGGTGGGGCCCCGGCTGATGACCATACCGAGCAACGTCACGATCCTTGTTGTTGAATTTTTCATTGGGTGTTTCTGAACCATTCTTTGTCTGACTCATCACCTCTGACCTGTTTGACACGGGAGGCCCAACCAGGTGCACAAAGCCCCCAACAACATAGCTTTTATTATTATTCAAGCCCCTCCACCCCTCCACGACGATAAGGTGGAGATTCTAGGAGAGTTATCAGAATAGACACACAGCTGCTGCCATATCATTAAAGAGGCCATTTCATAAAAATTTCAGGACTTTGTGGTTATTTCTTAAGTATTAACCAGTAATATGAAACATTTTATATCTAAACAACGTTAGGAAACACTGATTAACAGACCTTTCAAGCTGTCGGGGTCAAAATTCGGCTGGTTCCGGCTCCTTCCATCAGGCTGCTTCGTCAGCAGCTTGTTCATATTCATTATTCTAATTTGCTGGACTCTGATTGGCTAACAAACTAGCCTATCAGAGCAAGGTATACTGTTTCCAGCCCCGCTGCGCATGGTAACACCAGACGTTCTCTCTTCCTGTTTGTTACGTCTTATGTTAACAGCTTTTAGCCAGCAGCATGCTAGGTGTGGTTTCAACTGCGGGAGCTGATGAATACAAACGAACAAAGGAGTTGTGATGAAACAGATACAGGCCGTTCGAACTCGGGTTTTATCACCACCTGCGTAGTTTGAGAGATTAAAACTGAAAGAGAAGTTGTTGACCTGTTTTCACCCACTATGAAGGTAAGAACACCTGTGGAGCTAAAATATTCAACAGGTGTGACCACACATGGTTAGTTAGGGAACGCTCACATAACTAGGAAGACCACCTCAACGTGATGGAAGGTGTCTGTAGACACATGCTGTGTGTGGACAGGTGGGGTCTTGTTGAAAGACATCTGGATGCTGTCTGAGATCCAGATGCAGGATGTCCTGGAATCCTACCTTTTGGCTCTCTGTGTTATAATACCAGGACGAACACTGACGTCTCTGTCCGTATGAGAAAAGATGCCACTTCAATGTTTTTTTACAGAGAAGTGAAGAAGCTACAGAAGCTCCTGATAACTGAACTAACCCTTTACTATCTGGCATACGCGTCTCTCTTGGTGTGGTCTGACTTGGGACATCAGAACAATATGTGTGTTGATGCACGCATTAGCTGTAAAATTCAGCTACAGCAACATCTTGTTGTCCTGCGTGAACCATGTGACCTTCTTGCCTCCAGGAAGTCCACAATTCAACTGCTGTTTCCGCTGACTGTTGAACGGATAACTCAGTCAGTGATGCCTTCACTTTAGCCCTCTGGCGCTGGTTCTAGTCATGCCAGTTTCTTCCAAATTAAATCATGAACATGTTCATCGCTGGTCTGCATGTGATGAACGTGACATTCAAATCACACCATTTCCTCTGGGCGCTTTTTCATGTTTCTCTATGAGTGAATGTGTTGAGTATGAACATCCTTACGTCTGTGGACAGCTGATATATGGAGCTGTAGGTGCTCCAGTTGTCTGGTTCAGAATGAAGCCGTGATCTTCTCCTTCCCTAAAAAGGTTTTAAATAAATGAAAACTTGATCAGGAAGTTGCTTCCCAGCTCATGTCTGTGTCTGTGTTGAGTGCTCAGGTTCTTACTGTGTTATATTCATCTTCAGGTAAAACATAGATGTATCGAGGTGTCTTTTTATAGTTGATGTAGGTGTGTCCTGACTGTGGATAAGGACACTCACGTGGGTTGAATGAAGGTGTTGATGAGCGATTCTGTAATAAATAAAAGTCAAAGTTTAAAACTGGATCAGATTCAAGTTAGAGGTAACCTCAGAAACTACTGAATGACAAAAACAAACTGCTTTAAATCATTATTATACATAATTTATATGTTTATTTTATTTCTGTTATATTTTTATATTGTTATATTTTTTATTTCTGTAATATATCCATGTTTTTGTACTTCCTGTTGCAGTTTTGCGTCGTCTCTGCAGGGTTTTCTTACCTGCAGGTCTGACACGTCGTACGTTGAGATGCTGCGGTAGATTTGAGGTGGAACTGCAGGTATGTTTGTACCGTCTGTGTCCTGAAAATGAAAGACGTTGTCATGGTGACACTGTGGTTTGATAACACACACTTTATCCACCCCGTTGGCGGTTTCAGACATTTACAGTAGATTCCTGTTTGTACTTGTTTAGTAGAACGAGATTCTTTTCTTGCTGGTGAGATAGTGATTAAACTTTATGAAGACTGCTGAGGTTTCACAGCCAATAAAATATAAAAATGAATAAATACAGAATGGGATCAAATACACAACATAGTTAAGAGAAATGATCTGGATAATTCCTCAGATGTCACAAAGACATTTTATAAACTTCAGGAATCAGTTGATTAGATCAAAAATAAGATAAAATACATGAAATCTCACCCTTGATGTTCGATTAGCTGCTGGATTTGGTCTGTCGCAATAAAGAGGTGAGGTGGGTTCTGGTCGAGGAGGAGGAGGAGGAGGAGGAGGTTTGCTCCTAATACTGTGAACATGAGGCTGAAATAGAAAAAACAAGAGAAAAGTATATACACAGTTATAAAATATTCAAAAATAGATGAACAAACAAACAGAATGTGTTGAATGTGAACATCCTTACGTCTGCAGACGGCTGATACGTTGAGCTGTAGGTGCTCCGGTTGTCTGATTCCGAATAAAGCCGTGATCTTCTTCCCTAAAAATGTTTTAAATAATTGACAACTTGATCAGGTCCTTCCTATGTCTGCGTCTGTTGAGAGCTCAGTTTCTTACTTCTTCAGGTAAAACGTCCGTGTTTTGAGATGTTCTTTCACGGATGGAGTAGGTGCATCTTGACTCTGAATAAGGATGCTCATGTGGGTTGAATGAAGGTGTTGATGTAATAAACAGAAGTCAAAGTTTTAATGATTAAAACTGGATTAGATTGAAATTAGAGATAATCTCATAGATCCAGAACAACTCATTCATGTTTCTGTACTTCCTGTTGCAGTTTTGCGTCGTCTCTGCAGGGTTATCTTACCTGCAGGTCTGACACGTCGAGCGTTGAGATGCTGCGGTAGATTCGAGGTGGAACTGCAGGTCTGTTTGTACCGTCTGTGTCCTGAAATGGGATGTGATGTCAGGTAAAAGTTTAATTCTGCTGTTTTTTAGCTTGTCTCAGAGACTAACATGTAACCATTTCATGATGACAACAGAGGTAAGAAACATAGAACCTCACCCCTGATGGAAGATTATCTGCTGGATTTGGTCTGTTGGAATAAAGAGGCGACGCAGGTTTTGATTTAGGAGGAAGAGGAGGAAGAGGTTTGTTCTTAAAACTGTGAACAGGAGTCTGTAATACGGGAAATAATCAGGAACAAAGCAGAGTTGAAAGGTTAAAACATGTCAGTGTCAAGCATTAACTAAAAACCAAACAATGACATCACTCATGTCTCCAAGTTCTGCATAAAGCTACAGAAATAAATGTTTGAGTTCATTTAAAAATAAAAACAGAAGAGGAACCTGAATCTGCTTTATATCACATTTACAATCATCAATACCTTTGTAGTTAATTCATGAATCGACGTTGCGTAAGGATTTTGTTGTTGTCCGTTGACGTAAGTCGACGACTCCGTATTTTTGCTCCCTGATGGAGGAAGTGGTGGAGGACAGGTGGGGCGAGACTTCTTGTATTTTTTCAGATTACTTGTGTAAATCTGGTCATGAAATGACATAAACTAGCTTTATGTATGCAAACTAACAGTTAGACAACAACGTGTCAAATGTTCTGGACTTACTGTGTTGCCTGATTTGTCCAAAGACTCTGAAGGTTTCGTCATCTTGGTGTTGAAGGTTTGGTCAGTCTTGTAGACGTTGTTGTTTCTGTTGGTCCCATCGGTGTTGTGGGTTTGGTTGATATCAGTCATGCTGGTTGTGCATGTGGTCTGATGGATTCGGGCCTTGCAGCTTCGTGGTAGTGGTACAGGCCTTCCCTCTGATCGGCCTCTGTCTCTGACTGAAGCCTGGCAAACAAACATTATACTGCACGTCAATAACAGGGAAATAAAAGTCTTTAAAGACCCATTCTACTGAAAATCATGTTTTTCATGTTGTGTAACATGTTCTTGTGGCATTTTTCTGATGTTAGAGGATGTATATTAAGAACATTAAGCTAAAAATTGCACTTCTGAGTATTTCTGCATTTAAATTGCTGTGAATCAATAATAAATGTAAAAATGCAGTTTAAAAAAGACTGTTTGTGACATAGAAAAGGTACTGGGCATACCAAATGCTCCTGCTTTGCTATCTGTAAGCTAGCAGTAGCACTAGCATAAACACAGCTCTCAGCAACAGGGAGGGGCGGGGGGGGGGGGGGGGGGGGGG
>SSNP01000022.1:3140863-3178850 GCA_006937955.1 Pachypanchax playfairii | reverse complement strand
GGGGGGGGAATTGCTAAAGAGATATTGCTGCTATGAAGAAACTACATCCAAGAAAACGGGACAGGTTTTGTGATTTTGGGCAAAAACGCCATAATCATATTTTAAAGACCACTACGCTTTAAGATGATTGAAGGGGTTTAAAAAAAATTTTTTTTTTGTTTCACATTCAAAGAGTTTTTGTTTTAAAGTAACTATTAGAAAACTTTCAATCCCAACAAAACATTAAAGCATTACAAAATAATTTTTAAAATTTTAAGCTACAATTTTGAAACTTGTCTAAGTGAATACTCACTGAAAAACATGTTCAGCTTCATATTAGACACTCTGGACCCTTCGATGGTTTTACAATAGACTAAATAACTTCAGTAACTCAGATCTCAGCAGGAAGTGGTGTTCTGATGATTTATGCTGCCCGGATGAAAAATGTCTCCATGATACGAATTAACAACTTATTTCATAACAAGACGTCATCAGAAGTTTATAAAGTATTTTTGTTTATAGTGAGTGTTTCCTGTTAATTATTTAAACATATTTTTATGATCCTTCCCTGATATTTTCTATATAAAAGCCCTCTGGGTCCTTATCGGCCATTGTTGGGTCCTTCTCCTCTGGGTGTGTCCAAACATTTGCCTGTTGCTCTGACAATGTAAAGAAAGTAAAAATAACATCATATTTAGTGTTTCTGTCCTGGGAGAATTTATTTGTAGGTAAAATGTATTTATGGAAAAATATAGAAACAAAAATAAACAATAAATCTGTTTTTTGAAGTCAAGACTGTAGCGCGACACATGTGCAGAAAGAATCGGCAGNGTGTGCACATGTGCAGAACGGCACATGTGCACATGTGCAGAAGGAATCAGTAGCACATCTCAACAGGTAACATATTTCAAAAGAACACCGGCTCCAGCAGCGGCTGTCTGAGACACGGCTGCAGAAAAGTTACTTAGTACTGATTTAATAATACATTACAACCAGTTTTTACCCGGAAGATGTCGGGGTCTTCATAGATGGGCTCCGGGTTTTCCCTCGGGCTGGTGTTGGTTGGTTCCATCTTGGTGATCTTCCTCGGAGGTGTTGGTGGCTTTGGGGTTTAGATAAAAAAGTAACTCTTTACTATTAAATGAATTGAACAATAACTAAAGTCTGATGCTAGTTCTGAGATTTAGTTTCCTCTCTGCTGTATATCTGTCATCAGTTGAAAACTGGAAACACTTGTTATCTTTCAGTTCAGGCGCAAGTTACCGTCTGATTCCAGGAAGAAACAGATTTTACATTTTACTGTAACCAGCTCTGTGTATGTTAGAAACTGTTATTCACACTAAAGAATGAAACCTCAGGGCATAAAGAACGGAGCTGTCATCATGAAATTGTTCCAGTCTAACCTCAAGTTTTAAAAACACATGCCAGATTCCTCCACGTTATTAAGTTTTCTATTATAAATAAATTCCCTGAACCAGCAGCTTCTAGAAACAACTTTCACTCTCAGTCCTTTTCTGCCCGACTTCATCAGTCTCTTACATCATTGGAGGAATTTTTTCATGTTGTTTTTTTCTTTTTTTTCCTTTTTTTTTACAACGTTGCTTCAGTTCATTGAGGTGAACAAACGGCTCAAGAAGCAGGAGAACACAAGGAGATCAGTGATGAACAAAACCTTTACAAACAGCTGACATGGCAACACAAACGAAAACGTACCAAAGGAAAATGTTGACATGGGAAATCAGAGGAGAAAGTTCAAAACCTGAAACTGATCTGAGCAGCAGGAATAAAACAGGAGGATCTAACGAGTGACTCGAACATATACCGAGGAGCGAATGAGGAGCGAGGACAGCTGGGAACGGATCTGGAATACGATGTGACGGGGAGAGAACTGAGGCAGGATCATCTATCACAAGGACTGAACAGAAACCATCAAAACCACGAGCTCCAAAAGGAAAAAACAAAATACAAAATCCAGCAAAGAGAGGAATAACCGAAGTTAATAGCACATCAATCAAAAATAAAAAACTAAGAGCTTTACTGGAAATAAACCTACAGAACATCAAACACTCATTTCTACACAACTTTCTTAAACTCCAACAACAGGATTTCCATCTGGTTCTGGTCTGGACTTTGGCAGAATCCTGATTATTTTCTTTTTCATCTTTTCTGCTGTAGATTTCTTCATGTGTTTAAAGAGGTCATTTCATACAAATTTCAGGACTTTGTGGTTATTTCTTTAGTATTAACCAGTAATATGAAATATTTTATATCTAAAAAACGTCAGGAAACACTGATTAACAGATCTTTCAATCTGTCTGCATTAAAATTCGGGTGGTTCCGGCTCCTTCCGTCAGGCTGCTTCGACTGCTTCATCAGCAGCTCATTCATATTCATTATTCAAATTTGCTGGACTCTGATTGGCTAACAAACTAGCCTATCAGAGCAAGGTATACTGTTTCCTGCCCTGCCGCGCGTGGCAACATCAGACGTCGTGTCTTCCTGTTTGTTACATCTTATGCTAACAGCTTTTAGCCAGCAGCATGCTAGGGGTGGTTTCAACTGCGGGAGCTGATGAATACTAACGAACAAAGGAGTTGTGATGAAACAGATACAGGCCATTAGAACTCGGGTTTTATCACCACCTGCGTAGTTTGAGAGATAAAAACTGAAAGATAAGTTGTTGACCTGTTTTCACACCCACTATGAAGGTAAGAACACCTGTGGAGCTAAAATATTCAACAGAAACCTCAGAAAAAACGTTTTTAATGGAAGGGACTCTTTAAGATCCATGTTCTTTTAAAAGATCCATGTTGATTAAAGCTGCATCAAGCTGGAACACACTGGACTACAAGGTGCCCAAACCATCAACCTCCCGCCACCGTGCTGACAGCTGGTCTGAGGTGTTCCCTGAATCATGGGCAGCAGTAAATACACCTCTGAGGTCACTGCTGATGTCTTTTCTCCTTGTGTGAACCTGTTTGGAATAACGTCATTTAAAGTGACGGCGTTATGCAACGTGGTTGGATTTTCAGTAACGGAATAATCCAATTTATTGCAATTTCCAATGTTACAACGCTGTTGTCATTAGTGAATGTAAAATGCAGTTCGTCACTAAATCGATACATTTTTTTTAGTAACACAGTCAGTAAATTTCTCTGGTAACTAGTTACCTTTTTGCAGAGTAATTTGATTACTAACTCAATTACTTTTTGGAACAAGTAGTGAGTTACTATAACTAATTACTTTTTTAAAGTAAGGTTCTCAACACTGGTGTTAACACACACCTGGATGCTCCAGACCAGCAAACTAAAACACCTGCTTAATAGAGACATTCATATGATGATGATCAGATAATCAATATATTTGATCAGCAGCTCCTGGCTGATACTTTCACTCCTACATCCTGTTAAATCAGCAGGGTTCACTTAGTTTTAACAGATTTTCTGTTGAAGAAAGTTGGCCAAAATAAAATGACATTTTTCTGTCCTGATTTCTTTCTTGAGGATTATTAAACCAGCTGATTAAATAATCAGAAGGAAACAGTTTGTTCTTACCTTCATGGTTAAAAACCGCCACAATCCTGTTTGACTATAATTCCCTTTAAATCATGGACGCTGCTGTCTTTAATATTTCTGCCCTGAAACTACAGAATTGTTGCTTGTTCCTCCTTTTCTCGCCCTCTGACTCGAGCTACATTTCAGATGTAACAGGTGAATGATGAACCTGTACAGTCTCAGAATATTCTGAAAAAGATAAAGTATGTGGGCGGGTCCTGCACCAGAGATCTTTCTCCTAAATCTGAGGCGTCTGTTGTTATCCTGCACAAACAAG
This sequence comes from Pachypanchax playfairii, assembly GCA_006937955.1. Classification (NCBI taxonomy): domain Eukaryota; kingdom Metazoa; phylum Chordata; class Actinopteri; order Cyprinodontiformes; family Aplocheilidae; genus Pachypanchax; species Pachypanchax playfairii. The sequence continues at coordinate 3,175,040 of SSNP01000022.1, read as the reverse complement.
CTAATTCTGGTCCTTATGCTAATGAGTCTCATGCAGATAAGACATGAAGATGATGGTGTGTGTCTGTGTGTGTGCATGCATGTGCATGTGTGTGCGTCACTTCTTATGTCACAGTGTCGGTACTTTCTGCTTCAGGAATTCCATGTGAAACCAGATTAGCAGGTGTGGTGCTTATATCTGGAACAGATTTCATACTGTCGGGAAGTCATTTTTCAGAAGCTGGGGGGGGTGGGGAGGTGGGGGGGGTTGATGCCTGGTGTTTATCTCCAATGACCGCTGGATGGGAGGCGGGGCTACACCCTGAGCAGGTTTGCAGGTCAAAGGACCATTCACACACATAGTGACAAATTAGAAGCTGTGCTGAGCAGTTGGCTCGGCTTTTACAAAGATCTAGAATTTGTCACTGTCCCAGGTCTACGTCTCAGTCCCACTCGGTTTGAGGCCGTCCATCCTAGTTCCTCTCACCCCAGTACTGATGGAGTGTTTTGAGAGACTAGTGCAGAGTCGTATCATGTCCTTCATCCTTCCCACGAGTTCACATATAGGACTGACAGATCTACAGAGGACACCATTGCTGTTGCTCTCCATGACCCACCATGCGCCTGAAGCACCGTGCACCTCTGGTCTGACTTCAACACCATGCTCCCTCACAGACTGGTGTGCAAGCTGCTCTGGGACTCCCACATTCCACCAGTCTATAAAGGACTTCCTGACAGAACACACAGGGTTAGGATGGACCCCCAAACCTCCTCAGCTATCAGCATCAGCACCGGTTCCCCACAGAGCTGTGTGCCGAGTCCCCTGCTTGTTAGGATGAAGGAGCTCATTGTGGATTTCAGGAAAAAGAAACTGACATCAGACCACTTTACATCAGAGGGGACCAGGAGTCCACCTTATGGAGGACCTGACCTGGGGAGTGAACACAGGGGAGCTGACCGGGAGCCCCACAGAGACTTTATTTCCTGAAAGTTCTCAAGAAAAATAGAATCCATCGAGAGCATCTTAAGACCACACAGGAGATCATCAGCTCCCTTGATGAACTGCATAGCGCCCGCTGCCTCAAGAAAGCAGGTAGTATTTTATGACTCCTCCCACCCGACACATTCCAACTGCTGCCATCAGGGGAAAGATACAGGAGCATCAAAGGAGAGATTAACAGACTGAAATGCAGTTTTTACTCCATCAGGCATTAACTGAGGAGAGACCTCGACCAGACCAGCTGCTGAGACAGAAGATCAAGGATCTGAATTATTCATGTTTCTCACCCCTGGTAAAAGGTCCACCTGACAGGTGGAACGTTTTCTGTCAGTTAATTACAAAAAAAGACTTAAAACTAAAGTTAAAATCATTTATTTCCACATGAACAAAGAACTTCTGTAACAAGGTTCTCTGCAGGAGCTTCTCCTGCAGGCAGAGGACAGTAAAACAGATCAGTGTGTGTTTGACCAGGTGGGGAACAGCTGGGTCACGCACACGAGCCTGACTGATCTCAGGTGTGAACAGATTAGGAGCGGCGGTAGAGTTCACTCAGGGGCGTGGCTTAGAACTGGACTCACCTGGAAACAAGGAAACTGGAACAGAAGAATCTAAAATCCCCAGAAATTCATCAGAATCAGTGAATTGAAACAGAGACGGAAGTTCCGTGGAAATACTTTTAACTCTGTATAAAACTATACCAACCCTCCAAACAAGTTTTCCTTCTTTTACTCTGTGCCACACCCTAAACCACCACAACACCTGGGTTGGAATTCGGTGCAAATTCGGAGTTCTGTGGACCTGCATCTTTTAAAAGAACGCACGTGTTCAGAGAGACTGGCTGATCCGTTTTCACCTTTAAAATTCACAGAATCAGACACGAGGAAGTTAGTAGTAAATTGTTCTGTCCGGTCCGTTAACTTTAAGATTTTTTAGGGATTGTGTGGATTTTTATTCATCCAAAGGGTTTAGACTTTAGATTATGGAATACAGGTCTAAATCTGATCTGGATTGAATCCTCGGTTTTTATTCTGATTTCTAAAATCTTTTCTCATCACTTCGCTGCTCCGTGTCGCGCGCTCTGTTATCACTCACAACTCGTGACACCTTCACTGCATCATGACGGTCACACGCTTCAACCAATCAGAACGTCGTGCGGATTATTTTCCACCAATCGCGGAGCTGTTTAACGCGCGAGCCGAGCAGCGGCGGAAAATGCCGAAGTGTCTTACACTGCGGGACGCTGGTTGAACTTGTGAGCTGTTTGTGCGTCCTGGTGCATCGGAAACAGCGTAGAAGTGATTTTTCTGTCAACAGAAGGACCGAAATGAGCCGACTGAAGACGTTCGGTGTTGTCGGGGTGCTGCTGATAACTCAATGCGCCGCCGTCATCAGGTAAATAACCTTTCTCACCTGAACTTGGCAGGTTGAGTAACGCTTGTTTTTACGAAGTTCGTCACAGACAGACTGAATCCCACGTGTTTTCATGTAGCTCCTGGACCTGATGTAATGACGCTGACACAACTGATTAAAGATGTTTTTCTGTGCATGATGGTTTTGAATCTGATGCATGTGATAAATGAAGGTGGGAGATTCTCCGTCCGTCAACCAGGAAGCGTGATGTGCTGGTATGATGCTCAGTCACCGCTCTGACATCTTGATTCAATCTGTCGTTACAGAGTTCCTCTTTATAAAACCAGAACTTTGCGTCGCCTCATGAGCGACAGTGGGCGTTCCGTGGAGGAACTCCGGGCTTTGGCGCAGGTTTCTGGAGCTCCTGACGTCACTCCTTCACCTAAACTACCTGTGGAGAGATTGACTAACTTCATGGATGTAAGTGCACCTCCAGATTTTTAAACGCAGTTTCACCTCTTCATGCCAATAAGACTCTAATCAGGTGGGTTTTGACATTTGGTATAAAAAAAGTCCTGAAGGTAATAAAAATCAGGCACATCTGAGGGCAGCTATTAAAGGGACCTTCCAGGACAGTTTAATGTTCTTCCACAACATGAACCTCTAACAGCTGATGTTCAACCAGCTGATTCTTACAGCCCAGCTGTTTATGATGCAGGTGTTTGGCAGGAAGTGGGCGGAGCAGCATACTGTCAAAACACTGAAAATGTCATACCCCCACTTCCTGTCCAAAATGTGGACATCACTGTCCTCAGTCCTTTACCCTTAGGATGTAGATGTCCTGCGGAGTCCGGACCTGGAGATCTGGCTCTCGTGTGTTTGTGCAGGTCTGAACCCTCTCAGTCTGGGTTTAGATCTTCAGGGTGAACCAGGTTCTGAGGATCCTGTTTGGTTTGAAGAGCACAGGGATGTTGTGTTTGGAGGAAGTTCTCCTGAGTCTCTCAGATACTCTGGTTGAACCTGCTGAGACGTCTTCAGGGATGAAGCTCAGTTCAGGTTTCTGTTCCTAGTGGGACATGTTCAGCCAGATGGTTCAGAGTTCTGATGACGGAACGTTTGTGTTCCAGCTGGTGGTGAGAGTCCAAGAGGAGGTACTGGTCTGTGTGGAGGTTTTCTGAGGAGACGCAGCTTGTTGTCCTCAGGATCTTCTCTGGTGAACTTGATGTTGTTGTTCACGTGTTCAGTGAAGGTATACATCTTGGATTTGGATCCAAGTATCATCCACATGTCTGAACCATCAGCTCGGTGTTGATCGACCACGTTGGTTAGTGATGGAGAACTTTAGATGAACAGAGTTCTAAAGACAAGCAGGACTGAATGTCCTCTGGGATCAAATACTCAGTCACTGTTTGTTGTTCAGATTCTACTGGGTCTAAATATTAAACTGTATTTCTGATTTCAACCAGTCCGTCGAGGTGATCGAGGACACGAACCGTCTTTTATTTAGTTTTTGGCTGCAAATCTTATCAAAGAACATAAAAACTCTGAATTCCAGTCGTATCTTCTGGACTCGTGAGTATTTTAAAGCCGTTTTCAGGTAAATATTTAACACTGTGTTTACATGAGGTTTACTGTGGACCAGGAAAGTCTGGATCAGCCTACATTAGATCAGTTTCCTGTCTGTTCTCTCTTAAAGCTGCAGGTATTTCAGACTCCAGGAAGTTGTCTCAGTCTTTGTTTTGTCCCCCCAGGCCCAGTATTACGGGGTGATCAGTATCGGCACCCCCCCGCAGGACTTCTCAGTGCTGTTCGACACCGGCTCGTCCAACCTCTGGGTCCCGTCCTTTCACTGCTCCTTCTTTGATCTGGCCTGCTGTGAGTTCTGACCATAAAAACTTCATCATCATCGGTTCCCTTCAGACGCTCGTCACTCTCACGAGGTTTTGATTGACAGTTTCTTTTCTTTAGGGGTTCATCGCCGTTACAACTCGAAGAAGTCCAGCACGTACGTGAAGAATGGCACGGCGTTCTCCATCCGGTACGGCACAGGCAGCTTGTCCGGGTTCATCAGCGAGGACACTGTCTCAGTGAGTAAAAGACACGGCGTTTTGTTTGACATCACGTTCGTCCCGTTAACGAGGCTCCTGACGTCGTGCTCGCAGGTTGCAGGTCTTTCCGTGCACGGTCAGCAGTTTGCAGAAGCAGTGAAGCAGCCCGGCATCACGTTTGCTGTGGCGCGGTTCGATGGGGTCCTGGGGATGGCGTATCCATCTATTTCAGTAGGTGGTGTGGTGCCGGTGTTTGACTCGGCCATGACGGCGAAGCTGCTGCCTCAGAACATCTTCTCTGTCTATATCAGCAGGTTGGTTTGAGGAGGAACCTGCAGTACGTCTCGCTACGTGTCACTAACACCGAGTTTCTCTCTGATCGTCTTCCTCAGAGACCCGAAAGCAAAGGTAGGAGGAGAGCTGGTTCTGGGTGGGACCGACCCGCAGTACTACACCGGAGACCTGCACTACGTTAATGTGACGAGGAAGGCCTACTGGCAGATCGGTGTGAACAGGTGAGAGAAACACGGTGATGCTGCAGATCAAACTGGGTTTAAACCTTTTAACTCTTTATTTAGTTTTAACATTTCAGTTCCGTCTCGTTAGATGTTCCAGATGTTCCAGATGTTTCTGATTTACTCAGTGAAACTACAAACGTTTCAGTTTTTATTGAAGGTCACGTGAAGACTCGGTGGTTGGGAGAACTGCAGGTGAGCTGTGTCTCAGGAGGTTTTACTGTTGGACTGATGGGAGGACACGTCCAGTCCCTGCAGGTTTTGCTGGTTTTCTTGGACAGAAGCAGCGTCTTTGCTGTTCTTCTCGACACCAGGTCGTTCTTCAAGTCTCCGCCTCACCGCACGTTCAGATTCACTCACACCTGCTGAGTTATTTCTGCACTGGATCTGGCACCAGCTGTTGGAGATGGTCCTGGTACTTGCTGGACCTTCTCAGGTTCCTTCAAACCTTCTTGAGGACAACTGAATGTCTCCTTGAAGTTCTTGATCTGATAATCGTTTGATCCCCTCTGAAGAGCAGCAACATCCTCACCTGTGAAGCTCTTTTTGTTACAAGCTACAACAGCTGCACCTGTTTCCTTGCAGGTAACCATGGTTACCAGAGGAAGAATGATTATTTCAAGCACAGCATCCATTCTTCTTCTTTACCTGCATCAGCGTATGTCGACTCTCACCTGTGTTAACGAGAATCATTGAGATGATGTCAGCAGGTCCTTCAGGATGTAATTCATGTAGTTCAGTTGAAGAAACAGACGTATAATTTAAAATAAACTTTCCAAAACATATTGACTGTTAGTTTGATGTAAACTGATGGTTGTTGTTTCTGTCTCCGCCCACCCGTCCTGCTCACCCTCCTCTAACCCCACCCGTCCTGCTCACCCTCCTCTCCCCCACAGAGTTGATGTTGGAAACCAGCTGACTCTTTGTAAAGCTGGTTGTCAGGCCATCGTTGACACGGGAACGTCCCTGATCGTCGGTCCTGCTGCAGAAATCCGAGCGCTACAGAAAGCCATCGGCGCTCTGCCTCTGCTGATGGGAGAGGTACTCCTGATTGATCCAGGTTTCGTCCTGATTTGTCTTCCTAACGTTGACTGACCTTCAAGCGTCTCTGTGATCTGCAGTACCTGATCGACTGTAAGAAGATTCCGTCTCTTCCGGTTGTCTCGTTTAACGTCGGAGGGAAGACGTTTAACCTGACGGGGGAGGATTATGTCTTGAAGGTATTTATTCAACACAAACTTTTATTTCTCAAACTGTTTTGAAAAACTGATCATCAGTCCCAACAGAATAAATGTTTAATCCTGATTAAATCTGTTTTTTTTTTTGGGGGGTGGGGGGACTGAAGGTAGACTGAGCTGCACAACAAGAACACTGACGGTTTTACTCTCACACTGTCACCATGTTAGGCTTTAAAGTTTCCTAATAAAGTATCATGATTTTATTTTTATTGATCCTGTTGAAGAAGTTTATGTTTCTGTGTTTGACGCGTCCCAGAGGAGCAGAGGACAGCCGTCTGTACGGCGCCCGGGGGGGCAGGTTATTGATATTTTTTTAAAATTCTGACTTAAAGGCTGTAAACATCTTCTAAACACGGTGGCGGGAGGTTGATGATTTGGGCACCTTGTAGTCCAGTGTGTTCAGTGTTCCAGCTTGATGCAGCTTGAATCAACATGGATCTTTTAAAAGAACATGGATCTTAAAGAGTCCCTTCCATTAAAAACAGTTTTTCTGAGGTTTCTGTTGAATATTTTAGCTCCACAGGTGTTCTTACCTTCATAGTGGGTGTGAAAACAGGTCAACAACTTCTCTTTCAGTTTTAATCTCTCAAACTACGCAGGTGGTGATAAAACCCGAGTTCTCCCGAGTTCTAACGGCCTGTATCTGTTTCATCACAACTCCTTTGTTCGTTAGTATTCATCAGCTCCTGCAGTTGAAACCACACCTAGCATGCTGCTAGCTAAAAGCTGTTAGCATAAGACATAACAAAACAGGAAGAGACAACGTGCGCTGTTGCCATGCGCAGCGGGGCAGGAAACAGTATACCTTGCTCTCATAGGCTAGTTTGTTAGCCAATCAGAGTCCAGCAAATTCGAATAATGAATATTAATGAGCTGCAACCCGAAACCTGATGGAACCAGCCAAATCTTGATGCAGACAGATTGAAAGGTCTGTTAATCAGTGTTTCCTGATGTTTTTAGATATAAAATGTTTCATATTACTGGTTAATACTTAAGAAATAACTACAAAGTCCTGAAATTTGTATGAAATTGCCTCTTTAAAGATGATCTGAGTTCTAAAGTGAACCGTTTGATCCAGGGTTGAAAATGTCGTGATGCTTTTAACAGATGACGCACTAATTTGATTGTCATGTTCAAACTTATTTACATAAAACTGTTAAACTGACGACTCCGTCACGTTTCTGCTTCTTAATGCAGGAGTCTCAGATGGGAATGTCCATCTGTCTGTCCGGCTTCATGGCCATGGATATCCCGCCTCCCGCCGGGCCCCTTTGGATTCTGGGAGATGTTTTCATCGGAAAGTACTACACTGTGTTTGACAGGGCTGCAGATCGAGTTGGGTTTGGAGTGTCTAAGCAGTGAAACGTCTCATTTTGGTGGTTTCAAACTGAATGTTTTTTGCATTAATTAAAACATTAAAACGCGTCTCGCTGCTGCTTCAGTTTAACACGAGAAACGCTGCAATAAAAATGACACAAATCAGTCGATGCATGCCGCTACTGAACAAAGATTTATCTGCTTGTTTATTGCACTTCTGTGTGAAGCTGGTTTATATTCCTAAATTTAACATTTCTTATTTGTTACAGCAGATTCTGAGTCATTTTTTGTTGATTTAATCCAAAGATCAAACCTTGTGACTGTAGCTGGTCTTGTGCAGTTACAATAAAAATGTCTTCTGTTCTGTGTGAATTTCTAATGAAAATCTTTATTGAATAAAACTTTAGAAAAAAAACATGTTTTTAAATGGATTATTAGAAAAATATTTCATTCAATTCTCTTGTAAAAAAAAAAAAGATCAAACTGAGTGTTGTTTTAATGTTTATTTAAACAAAATGCTGAACTGTTTTAAAGACCTGAAGGTTATCGTATATGTGGAAGGTCAAAGTGCTTCAATACAGTAAATCAGTCATTAAATATTAATGTCATTATTTAAATAACACTGGAAACAAACATTCAATAAATTTGTACATTTCTAAATTATCTAAATGTATCACTTTAAATCCTAATATACAAATCTATTAGGTTAAGTAATAGAAGTTAGTGCAGTGTTCACACATTCCTAATGATTTCAGGATTTAGGGCGGTAACCAACTTTTTCTTTTGTTTGGATCTTTTTAAAAAATCAAGAGATAAAACTTTGTAATTTGGTGTGACGTCGTCTTGGTGTTGGTATGAAAGGTCACCTGCTGTTTCAGGAAGTTTCTGCAGCTCCGTCTCAACTCCTGATTCCATCTCCTGTAAAGGTTTCAAATCTTTACTGAAGAAAACCGTCATGTTGAACAAGAATCTCTTCAGACCTGAACTAAAAGCAGCATTAGCCCCGCCCACTGTCACAGATACAATTCAGAATGTACAGCAATGCAGATCATTTAAAAAATAAAATGACACATTTTCTGAAATTGTGATTTTAATAACTGAATGACACATTTAAAGTATTTAATGATTGATTTATTGTGGCACTTTTGGCCCTCCTTAGATTACATGCATCTCAGCATATGACTAGAACACCCTTCAACACTTTGATGTGATCTAATCTGGGTTTTGTTTTAGGACCTTGTGGCACAGTGACATTAATCTGAGCTCCAAAGGAAGACGCGTCATACAGACACAAATCTAAACACACGATGAAGCACATCACGTACTTTATATACGTAAAACTGCATCAGTGAAAATAAATATACACCTTTCTTTTGGTTACAAATGTAGAATAAATACAAAAATAGTCTCCTGTTTCTCTTTAATCTAGATTAATTACACAGATCCACTTGTAAATTATAAAGAACCCAAGTTCTTCAATAATAAGAGGATATTTACTCAGTTTGGTTTGTTTTCACTAAAGCTACAAGTGACACCAAAAAGCAGCCACCAGTCTGTTTAATCTCTGCCTCCTAAAATCACAGACTGCTAATGAAAGCGGACGGAATCTGAAACTAATCCAACAGAAACTTTGGCTGTAAGAGCAACTGTTACGTAACGTGCAAGGAAATCCTCAGATTAGGATTTTAAAATACCTGCTGGACTGATCGTGACTCCAGGTTAACAGATCTGTGCCACTTACACCTTAATCCCAGTCTGGTACAGTCCAGTTAATCTGGGTTTAATGTTGACTCCAGTTTATTCTCCATGCAGGCTGGAGCATCACTGAATACTGAGACTTTAAAAGTTGAAGGCTGAACGAACCTTCAAGCTGATTTGGGTCTTTAGGTGTTTAACTAAAACTTGTTCACTCCTGACATTCAGACCTCAGGAAGGGAAGTGAGAACATGCACTGAGAATCCTAACAGGAAGTTAAAGCGTAAGACCATCAAACAGAAGGGTCTGCTTTAAATATCTGTTTTTTTTTTCACTCAGTTTAAAACATGTTTGTTTTGAATTATTTTACACATGAGTGAGCAGGAAACCCAAAATACATCCCTGAAAGAAAAACAGGCCAAAATCATTTATGAAACATTGATAAAACAAGATGTCCGACTTTTTATTCCATCGTGGTTTCCTTATTCTCTCTTTGAAGCAGCGGGCGTGGACGCTGGAGGTAATTATACACACATGAAACTTCTTAAACACAATACTAATGTCATTATGATTAATTTTATTTTCACAATTAAGAATTTTTCAAAATAAAATACCCTGCAGACCAATTTTTATTAAAATATAGAGATTTTTCCTCCTATGTACCCGGTACCAGCTGATCCACGGACTGGGACTGACCTTCAATGCGGTTCTTGGGGATCTTTGCTACAGTAAATACCACGATCTCTCTGTTTTGACAGATCGTCAGTGCAGTCTGGATTCAGACTTTTATTTGTTGGAATCGAAACTATCCAAGAATTTTTTAAATATCAAGTATTTCCTGTTTTTTTCTGAAGTTGATGTGAGTTTTAAATCGAACCGTCTAGAGAAACAAACTGCAGACGTTTCTAACACTGAATCGAGCCTCCATATTCATGAAAAATCACACGGACTCAATTTAACAAGTCGAACCATCTTTAAAGTAAATAAAGGTTATTCAGAAAAGCGCGTCGTCTCTTTAAGGCTGATTAAGAATTTGTTCGTGTTGGCAGACGTGTTTAATGAGAGATTTTGATTCTGTGGCATGAACCCGTCTTAATAACAGGAACTCAGACGTTCCTGAAGAACCACCTTCACTCCGGCTCGTTTCATTAACACTTCGCTGTATGGGATATAATACTTAGATGTTAACAACATCGGCCTGTTTCACCGAAGCAGTTAAAAGAAACACGGATCAACGACTGAGCAGGATTTTCTCTCTCGTGTCTCAACAGGTTCAGGTCTTGTTAGGGGTCTCGTGGTTCTTCAGTTCTCAGCAGCCCCTCTGGGTCCGACAGGGCGCAGTAGAGCGTATACCCCAGCTCGTCCACTTCCTGTTCAGTCAGCTCACAGAATAAGTTTGCTTTAGGGCTCAGGGCGCACGGCAGCCTCCCGTCCTCCAGGTGTTGGACCAGCGCTCGCAGCAGCTGCAGGAAGCGGTCGGCCAGCGCGTCCTGCGTCCAGTCTCCTTCCTTTTCACTCAGCAGCAGGATGGTGTTGGTGAGCTGGCTGGAGTTGAGTCGGTTCAGAGCTGGGTTCAGCTTGCACACGGCCTTGGCCACCTTCAGGCAGGTGCACCGGCACCCGCCGTCCTCCTGATCCAGCGCCCTGAGCCGTGCCGTCTCAGCCACACGGAAGCTCTGCCGCCACAAATTTTCATGGCGCTCCGCGGCGAGCCGGTGAGGTTTGGCAATGAGTGACGTTCCGTCCTCCATTATGAGCAAAGGCAGGAAGTCCACATAGAGCCTGCGGTTAGTCTCGTACTGAACCTCGAGGGTCAGCGTCTCAGAAGGAACCACCGGGCGGATGATGTAATCCAGGACGCTTCCGATGGCCGGCCAGTTAATGGAACCAGCAACCAGCTTGTCAAAGACCTGAAGGACTGATTTAGGAGAGAGGTAACCTCCCACCATGCAGCGGTCCCAGTAGCTGCTGTTCCGTGGGAAATATTCCAAGTTCTCCCTGCGAATCAGCCAGAATCCTGGAACGTTCATGATGGTGTCCTCTCCTGGAACGGACGACCACAGATTCTTCTCCAAGATGAGAGGCACCATCAGCTGGGCGTGGTCGGCTGTCACCACCTGGTAGGAGGAGCAAAACATCAGGTTGTTTTAAATCAAAACTCCACATCAAAATCTTAAATTAAGTAAATCTGCTGACCTGAAGGTCATCGTACAGACTCCCGCTCAGATACATCTCTCGGAGCGGCATGTCCGGTAGTTTGGCATGAAGAAACACTCTGAGCTCGGCGCAGATATCCAGAGCTGCCTTTCTGGCTAAAGCCTGCTCCTCAGCAGGGATGTTGACACTGGACTGGTAGAACTCCCAGAGACGCTCCTGCAGGGACAGACGCATCCGAGCCCGCAGCAGGTCAGACTGAGAGGCTCCGCCTCTTCCCACAGCTGAGCGACCCACAGCTCTCCTCAGGCAGTCTGAAGACGCAGTAGATGAAAAGGTTCATGATATGTTCAAATTAAAACTATTATTGTTTCTAATAGGAAGCTGTGAGTCTATTTACAGAAGCGGGGGGGGGGGGGGGGGGGGGGGGGGGGGTTCTAATGCATAAAATCACATTCAACTTGTGACTAATCAGAACACTATTAGGAAACAGCTGTGTATCAGAACTGCAGGGAGGCAGACCAACACCCACTGTACAGAAAGAGTAATAATCCTCCCAGCATGCCGTCTGTCAAACAGAAAACACGTAGCTGAAAGTCAGACCGATAAATCTGGCTGATCTCACAACGTGGCGAAAAAGACACGAGACGCCAAAGTGAGGAAGGTGGATTCTCACCTGGCTCAAAGGAATGTGAGGAAGTGGGTAGAGACTGCAGGGACCGGCTAACTGTGGACTTCATGTCATGGTTCAGAACTCGCGGTGACGACCCCATCCAGGCAGGCTCCTCCCAGCTCCTCTTTCCAGTCTTCTCCATCTTGGTAGGACTGGTGGGGGCACTTATGGCGCGGTCATACATCTGCACAAACAAGACGGTGGTTGTTAATTCCACGTGATGTTTACCTGAGGTGTAAAAAGTGGGAACAGATGAAGATCTTCTCCCTCACTCGTTTTACAGCTAGTGTTGCAATGCCGAGCATCGCTGCCCCGCCCACCCCCAGCACAAGCTTGGCGTTAGAGAGCATGAAGTCAAGAGCTGTTCCGATGCCGTTGTCATCTTTCTTTCCTTTGCGGTCTCCGTTCACTCCCGCCATCCTGCCACTGAAAAGCACTATTGTTAGATTCCACAGTGAACTAAAGCGTCTGAGTGTCTTTAGATCGGGGACCCACCTGAGAGATGCACCTCCAGATGGCTCTGACTGTCCTCCTACCCTACATCAGACCACCCAGTCCACTGCTGAGGAAGAACTGACCCCTCCTCAGCGCCTCCTCCTTATCCTCAGGTACGCTCAGGGTCTGGCAGCGTCGAAACTCACGAGCCACAGCCTGACGATAGTAGTTCCTGTCTGTGTACTGAAGGCGACGCCCAGCGCGGAGCAGCGCCCTGTACAGCTCCAGCACGGCACTGCGAGACCAGCTGCCCATTAGGGATCACACATGGAAAGGGGGTAGAGCCTGGAACCTGGGTGAAGGAAGGAAGCCGTTTTGATGCAGCGTGTTAAGTTTATCTGGAATCAGATGATGTGAGAGAAATGAGGCGATCACACTGAATCAGAGGACAAAACAAAGTCTGAATAATACAAATACGTGTTTAATAACTCTTCAGGAACATCTGGAAGCAGTTGGTGGTGAAACACACGGCTTCTTTACCTCCAGGACTAATTTTAAAACAAATCAGCGCTTGTTCAGACTTTCTGAAGATCTGGTTTTTCATCCATTTTCAGTCCAGCTGCTTTCAGATTGATTTATTAGTTTATCTTAATACATTAATTTTATCAGACATGAAAATGTTCCAACACTCCGGGATGAACCGATCCACACATGGCAGATTAAATAAGGCCATTAGCTTAATTTTCACCAGCAGTTTCTCTCCAATTTCTTTTGACAGTTTGACATGATAAATCCTGTTTTAACGATTGTCAGTGTTACGAGTTGAAACCCGGATCAAGTGAAGGACGGCGCCTCCTTCAGGTCCCGTTTCAGGTCTTTATTGAACTGGTTTTAGACAGTTTGTTTACTTCACAACATGCTGTGAAGACCGAACCTGCCATGACGTGGTTCACACGAACCAGTTACATATTCGGACTTTTATCCCGTTTGTTTTCTGTATTACCGTTCTCATCAAATCTTTACAGGTAGATGAATCCAGAGTAAAATAACAGGTCACGCGTCCCTGTAGCAGCTCGTTAGCCGCGCGCGTCGGTTAGCGTTGACCTCAAATTCAAATAGCCGGTAAAATGTCGGAACAACGGCTGAAAGCTGCGACACAAACTTACACAAGTCCAAAAAACACGAGCCAACTGACGTTTCAGTCACCAGAACCGAGAAATTAATCTTCAGTTGGATCCAGGACTCCGTCCGAGCCGGGGGTCAGAGACGTTACTGACAACCGGAAATAAATATACCACTTCCGGGTTGAGACTTTTTTTTTTAACGAGCATTTATTTACACATATATGAAACTAATCTATCAATTGACAGATTCACAGATTAGATCTTTATAAAAGGATAAAAATAATATCAGTCAGCTATTCGTATAAGTTAAAATGACAGAATAATTTGATTGTTTTCATTAATTTTTTTATTTTTTTTAAGTTTTCAATGCTATTCCAATATTTTTAAGGTCTGTAATTCTGACGTTGTAAAAGGAGGATATGGTTTTTTGCCAGCTGATTTTGTGCAGATAGTATTTAGATTAAATTATGATTAAATTAATTACATATTTACTGTAATTAATTTAATAATATTTTTAGCAAAATATTATTTGCACAAAATGATCTGACAACAAATTCTATTTACCGAGGAAATGCAATTTTTCTAGTTTTCATTGGTTGATAAATATGGTTTAGTGACTATAAGAGGTATTTCAAGTTTGCTTAGAGAAATATACGTACATATCTTTGGGAAATATACCTCTGTAAGTAGAACCAAAACAAAGTCACTTTGAAACAACAAAAATATGGTCAATGGTTTCTTCTTCACAAGCACAGAATGTACAAATGTTACATGAAGTTGAAAAAAAGTACAGATGTTTGCTTTTGATGGTTAATGCTTGTGTACAATTTTATAAAAAACATATTTGATGTTATTTACAATAATATATTGATGAGATAATGTAAAGATAATGTTCCAGAGAGCTTGTCCAGGAATGTCCATCAGTGTTTATATAGGAGTAGTGACAAGATCAATCATGTTTCTAATAAAAGTGATGTTACACCTCTTATCTGTAAATAAAATGCCACAAATAGTAGGAGAACTGACTGCTACAGAAAAAAGAAATATGCACCACACTAAAGAAGCAACATTAATTAATTAATTAAATATTCTGAATTTAGTTAATAAACATTTGTTGAAACATGTTGTTATGAATAGTTTCAACCTCACATATAAAATGATTTGTGCTAATTTAACAATACTTTATTGCAGCGACTAAAAATGAATCAAGGGGTTCCTATGATTTATAAGTGTCAAGGTAAAGCAGGATAATTTCAAAATCTATTTTCAGGAAGACATACCTTAAAAACATACCTTAAATAAATTATATGTTCAAGATCATTTTACAATCAATTATTAATTTTTGAAAAGTGTCAACGTTTTAAAAAGAGTAAGTTTATGCCCATTCTTGCAGATATATGAAAAATATTTATCAAAAAACCATCAATGCAGTCTTTATTTAGTTGCATCAAAAACATTTATTGAACTTGACTGTCCTCAAACATGAAATAATTGTTACTACTCTTTAATTCCAACCAGCTTTACGATTCAATACAAAATTGCTGTGAAATGAAGAAATAAAAATTCTCATTTAAAACAGTTGTTACACAATTGTTAACTTTGCACAAAAAATTGTAAACAGACACCATAAATGTCTGTAAAACTCTGAAACAGTGCTTTGATTTAATCTAAATCTCTTTTGATAGAGATGTGTGAGTAGTCATTCATCATCTAAAATGTATTTATAAATCATCACAAAATTGGTAACAAATCAACGATCTCTGAAATCAGAAAATTTTAATTAAAATAAGAAAAAAATACTGAGGAGAAACATAAAAAGGAATTACAATATAAAACTGTAAATGTTATTTAAAGATTCAGTTGTTCATGATAGAACACGTTAGTTTATAATTCTTACTTATTTGCATTAAGTTTCATTCATCAAAATAATTCAAAAACAGTAAGAATTTAATTCATTTTCCACTTTGTAATTGCACTGATACCGTTTTCTCTATAAAGAAAAAAAACGATTTGCTGTACCTCAACTATATTTATTTTTTCATTGAAGCCTCCAGTTCATGTTGCAGGGCCCAGTTCCAATAAGCAGCGACTGAACAACACATCATTTTTCTTCTAGTATGAGTATATCTTGTGATCCCATATTTGGATCCATGTTACACTTGGGGGTCAGAGACCTGTACACTCATTTAACCTAATTACCATAAATGATCACACCTATTGATCTGACAGACTGTGTTGGTGTAATTATCAGGGCATGTATTTAATTCCTTTCATCCTGGGTATGATTTGCATATCTCTAACATCATCATGCTGAAGCAACCAACACAGGTAGCGCTCTGTACCCATGCCCCATCCACTGGTGAGGAGAGGCTTCACATGGCGCATGTTAATGTACCACTTGTAGGACTCCTCTGGCACTGCATGATGCTTCAGAGCTTCTTTTACCATCCCTGGCGTAGAATGACGTTCACCGAGACCCACAGTCTCCCCCAGTCCCAGCAAAAGGTCTGCTGCTTTGGCTTTGCCATGCCCAGTACCTTCCACATATGTCTGGTAGAAGGGAACACCCAGATGGTCCATTTCCGTTAGCCAAACAGCACCACCATACTTTCTTATCAAAACCCGCTCCCCTGTACGAGTTAACTTTCTACCAAAATGTGGTTGGCCATCTTGTACCCACTCTAGGCAGTCAGCAGAGGGCATCATGGAAATGGCCTGATCTAGAGAGATTCTTGGAAGAGCAGTTTTTTGTTCCATTTTACTAAGCAGAGTTGTGGCATGTGTAAGGGTTCCAGCTGTGTTCAGGATTATGTCTGAGTGTTGCTTCAACATGGACTTGGTGAGGTGGACTATGTATCCTTCTGCAATGGAAATTGCATCATCCATGTCACCCAACAATTCACACTCAACATGGTAGAACTGGTTCAAGTGTGTTGCATCTGGATCTTCCCCTCTAAAGCTAGGAGATATGTAGTAGGTCCCTGGTAGGTTGTCCTGAAAGCGCAGAAAGTATTCAAGTACAAACTGCATTGAGTCAGCCAGGTATACATCTTGTCCCAGCAACTGAACAGATACTGGCTCTGAGTCAGATCCCAGGCCCATCGGAGAGGAAATGGTGTCTGTGGTGAGAGGGGTCAACGCATACGAGTACTGGCAGTGGTTGTGGAAATATTCCACTGTGGAGTGGAATAAAGTATTCTGAATCTGGAACAGGTTGTGATACCACTGGCTTTTGATGGCAAGCGTGGAGTGAGACAGAGGATCTTGCCATGAACGTGGAGGCTTGCTCTGGGTGATTTTGGTGTGGATGTTTTTGAGGGTTTCAGAGTCAGCAGGAGGGCCATCCAGTGATGAAACAAATCCAGGGTAAGTTTGGAAGAATTCTCTTTGAAGCTCAAAAGCTTTAGTGCCATGAGGCAAAGGTAACAGGGGGACCAGCTTGGCATGGGCATGGTCAATCTCAAATCCCTCAAAGATCAGTGCAACACTTGAAGCTTTCATTCCTTCTTGCAGCAGCTGAGCAACTTTATAAGTGGCTAAGAGCAGAGCTTCATAGTCAGAATCATCCAGTTTAAATATGTCACTGGGCAGTGGTTTGCGTGGCACCACAACAGTTAGTCCAGGTCTATTGGGGTATGGTGTCAGAAAAGCAACATGTCCATTGTCTTCCCACACTCTCCACTGTTGTTGCGCTCCACATATAATCCGGCTAAACAGGTTATCATCGGAAGAATCACCAAAATAGTCAAAGCAAAAAGGTGCATTTGGTGTTGGCAAGGCATTTCTGATCATGGTTTGAACCTGAGCCAGTGCATCATCTTCCCAGCGGGGACCACTTTTTGAGTTACAGTAGCCAGTATTGTGACCATGGAACTCCTCCTCATTAGCAAGATGGGGTTCCCACTTTGTCACTAAACCATGAAGTGGGAGTAGTCTAATTTGTGCTGGTTTATCGGGAGTTGGGTGAAAAACCAAGGCACAGCGTAGCACCCCTAGTCGCTCACACAGCAACTTTGACACAGCTTTTGCCCCCTGTAACATAGAAATATAATCAGGCATGGCCAACTGGAAGATGCTGTTCACTCCGCTGAGTGTTTTTTTAGTCAGAATGGTTGACCCAGGGGTCCAGGGGCTGGGGTTCAGATACGCAACCATCTCATCTGTTTCCCAGATCACATTGGAGAAGGTCTTCATGGGCCTGAGAACCTCCACTCTTGAAGTGCCACCAGTCACTGAAGCCACAAACATCACACCTGCATTTGTTTCAATGATAGCATCACCTTTGATGTCCACAGCAATGATTCCTGCACATGTGCCTTTCAAATTTTCAGCTATCACTTCCTTGCATGCTTGTCGAAGGTCATAGCCTTTGTTATGGTATAGACTTGCTATTTTCTGTGCCACTGTGTTTCTCAAAAATACGTCGCCATCTCCAGAGCAGGCAATAGCCACCTTGTCATCAGCATATATTCCTGCCCCTACTACTGCCGTATCACCAACTCGCCCTTTCAGCTTTCCCACCAGCCCACCTGTGGAGGATGCAGCAGCCAATCCATTCCGACGGTCCAAAGCCACAGCTCCAACTGTCTGAGGGTGATTGTTTTTGGAAGTGTTTCCAGCACTGAGTTTTCCCAGTAACTCTTTGTGACGTATATCAGTGTAGAAATATTCTGGCCCTACAGGTTTTTCTTTCAAATCCAACCCTTGCACAAACTCTTCAGCGCCGTCTCCCACAATCAGAGAATGTGAACTCTTCTCCATTACACATCTGGCTGCTTTGATTGGGTTTTTTATACTTTTTACACAAGCGACAGATCCTGACCTCATTCCATTGCCATCTACAATTGTTGCTTCCATTTCATTTTTGCCATCTTTGTTAAACACTGAACCTTTACCTGCATTGAACAGAAAGCAGTCCTCCAAAGCTTCCACTGACCTCTGAACAGCATCCAGGCTACAACCTCCTTGTTGAAGTACTTGGGATCCAAGGGTTAGAGCTGTTTGTAGCGCAAACTCAATAATCTCTGTCACTTTGTTGTTCAGCATCATCTCCTCTCCAGCACCACCATGAATCACCAAAGTGTAGTTTGAGCCTGTTTCAGATTTAGAGTTGACAGTACTTTTGCCATTGGCTGGACTCTCTGTGCCTTGAATCTGGGATTCTGTCTTATTGTGGTTGAATAGACACTCCAGTGCTCCCATCTGGCTTGTAATGGCATATCTTACAGCTAGAAGCATTACTAATTTCAAGTTCATTGTAAAGTTTTCTTGCAGCTTCTCCAGAGCTACTGCAAAAGTTCCTTTTCCATTAAGAATTAAGCGCACCTTGTCTGTCTTCCCAAGGTAGGTTACAGCCAGCTGATCTTGGGCATATACATTTCCCACTCCACACTCCACCCCTTCCATCAGATCAACACCTGTCAGGTATACTGATGGACACCCAAAAAGCTCAAAGAATCTCTTCAGTGGGTTGTCGGATGGCAAAGATCGACGCAGAGCAGCCAAATGGGGACCAACACCTTGCCCACTTTTGGTCTTTCTAATGAGGTTCTTGTGCTCCAAGAATGCAACATGGAACAACTGCAGTAAATCATTAGTGTACTGCATTGTGTTATCTGGACAAATGTAGGATGCCAAGACACTAACTAATTTACAAGAATGCACAGTAAGTGAGTATGTGGGATCACAACGACCATGTTTGTAATGCCGCATATGGGTAGGTGTGACAAGCATGTGATTGGCTGCAGATTCTCCAAGAGTCTGCCTCAGGGAGAGTTGCAAGGAGAAGTTGATCCAAGCATCATACAGACCTCTCTGCCCTCTCAGAGTAGAAAATACATCAGGATAGGAAGGCAGATCAAATGTGATGACCACATGGTTTGCTGTTTTTGCAGGGTTCTGTTGGGGGATGGTTATCCCAGGCAAGGGGAAGGTTAGAGCATTGGGACAAACAGAACTAACATTGTTAACTGTAACAGACTTGACCATGTTTTCTGTGTCATGAAGAACTAGGCTGAAGTCAACAGTCTCAGATAGATAGTACACACATTCAGTCACAAGGGCAGCTACCATCCCATCCACAGCACTGTGCTCAAACACCATCCCAGCTGTCCCATCTCTGAAAACCACCAGGTTCATTACCTACAACAAAATCAGGGAGACAAGTTATTTTAGATTCTTAGTCTTTAAAAAATCTGCAAAAATTGTAGATTGTAATCATAAAACCTAAAAAATTCAACATCATACTCATAAAACCTTTGAATTAATTTGAAAAATTCATGAAAATTTGGGAAAAAATCAATTTAGGTGTACCTTGTCATAGTATCTCAAGCACAGATGATCTTCTCCAACTCCCAGCCTCACTGCATTCAGGATATGGGACAGTTCAGATGGTGCATCACAGTCTTCCAGGCTCAGTGTAAGAACAGCACTCTCCATTAGCTCCAGGGATGTCAGTGCCACTCCTCCTTGTTGGAGAATCCTTTCTCTGAATGTAGCCCAGGACTTGCGCTCCAAAGCTGAGAGACTGCAAATGACGGAGGGATCACTCTGGTTCTCCGCTTTAGGCTGATTTATCACTTGAGCCAACTGGTGGTAGATATCCATAAATGACCGAGCAGAAACTGGTCCACCTGTGCTGGGGCGCCACAAGATGTCAACAGGAAAGACACCACCAACACAGGTGATGATTGCATGAAGGCTATCTGGGTATACCTGTGAACGAATAACCCACAAGTCAGTAAAATACACCAAATGATTCATGAGTTTGATAGTGTATTATGATGAAAAACAGTTATGATCAAGGTTATGCTGAAGCATTTGCCATGTAAGAATTAAATGCCCTTAAGCCTCGGACTCAATAACCCATACTAACACATTGTTAGTGTAGCTAACTATATACAGTACTGTTTAGGGGTTACCATGACAACAGGAAGTGTGCTCGAACAACGATATTTAATTTGATCATTTTCTTATTCTTAGTTGACATGATACGTTTGATTTATTTTGTTATGGAGATGTACGGGAGTTTGAAACGTTGTACTTGTCCTTTATTATTGTTGTGAAGAGCCTCTTGCTGTTATCACATTTCGTTGGGGAATATACATGGCTGAGGTCTAGTATCTGTAAAATTCTGTGTTGATCATCACATCTGTTTGGAAATTTGTGGAAAATTTTCTAATTTTCAAGATGAGGCAGCACCTCTACAGCCAGAACTGGATTCACGAATCATGAAAAATGAGAATCAAGGATTCTGGAGTGAAGTGAAATCTTACTTCTGAATTTTTTATACAAGAGACGAAAAAGATGTAAATTGGTTCAATTCATTTCAAATTTCCCTCCATGTTTTCCTGGAGATGACCGAGCAGCATCCTGTCAGCTCATTGGTCAGTCAATGAAACCTCCGCTGATTGGTCCTTGTCTGAGCGACAGCGATGAAAAGTTGAAATTTTCTCAACTTTCTTGGATTGCGTCGTGCCTGCGTGCGTGTGCACGATACATGCACGAAATTTCACATGCATGATTTTTGCATTTGGCTTAGCAGGAGGGAGATTTGCGATTATCGCTTTTTCACACGTCTTATTAAAAATGAATGGAGGAGAGGCGATGTCGCCTCCTGTATGTTGAGCCCCTAAGAAGGAAATTGTCCAAAAATCATTAGTAGCGCATTCTCAGGCATTAGTACCGGTCATTGTGACCAAGTCTTTATATTTACTGCCAGTTGTGCTTTTGTAGTTTTCTCACCTTAATTTCATCCTGATTTTTTCCAGGAATGCGACTGGCAGCAAAGACTTCTGATTGTTGAGTGTGTTCCATAGGAACGCTGCTCTCCAGCAAGTGAGGCTCACTGTACAGCTTTGCTGCTGCCCAAAGTAAAGCTGCTGCCCTCCTCAGCTGGCTACATTCCTTTGCTTTAGATGGAAGAAGAACAACTGGAAGGGCTGTCGATGTAGGCAGGGGGTCAGCACAAGACAGCAAGCCTCTCTTGAATTGCTGCGTCACCCAATTCTCTTGGCCAACAGCAATGGCTGCTAATTTCTGCTGGGCCTCTTCAAGGACACTCTTCTGCTGTTCCAGAGTACTTTTGAACTCAAGGTAAAGATCGGGGCTTAGCGTGAGCTGCAGAACACGGCTCACTTCTTTCAACGTCGCATCCAGCTCTGGAACAGGGTAGTTGAGAAGTGCCATCCTGATAAAATGACGGGGGCTTGAAAGAGAAAGAAAAACAAATATTAGAATTAGTTAGTGGTCATGCAAAGAATTTGTGACTACAAGAATAAAGATCAACACAACAAGAAAAAAAAATCACATGAGAATTAAATTAAATCTGTAGAAATGTAACAAACAGTTTAGCCTTTTAGGTATGTTTGAGTATTAGAGATCTATGAATGTATAAAAATTAAAACAGGAAACTGAAACTGATCATTGTAGAAAACAAAGTTTACATAGATGCTTTAACGATTTGCGTGTTTTAAACTTGAGCATAATGAAATTGTTGGGCCACAAACATCTTGTAGAACATGTTTATGTCTCTTAGTTTAAAACTGTCCTGAGACTTTTTAAGTCACAAGCATGTTACTGGCAGACTAATGCAAATTTTAATTACTAAAGTCTGGGTCATTTAAATAAAACACACATGAGTAACAACACTGTGTAACAACACACACAATTTTCAGTAGCAGCTGCAGCCCAAGTTGTGTGTGTGTGAACACCTGGTTGAACACCTGTTGCATGGACACGCTTCTGTCTATAAGGTTTTGTCGTGAAATTATTTAACAGTGGATGTAAAAAGCCCCATACCGCCCCCCCCGGACCCTGAAGCAGACCATGGAGGAAGCCCAGGCCAAAAACATCCAGGGCTCCCACGAGAGCAGGAGAGTCCCAGGAGGACCACCGCAGGGGCAACCACAGCCCCCACCCAGATAAGATCAGTAGTGACCGCCAGGTCGGCCGCCCCTCAGCCACAGTACAGAGGCCCTAGGGGGCTGCAGTGACTATCCCAAAGGTCCTGCTGGTTGCCAGCTACACCTCAGCAGACCAGGATACAGATCTGGAGACCTGGGATCCGAGGGCACCCCCACAGCAGGGACTTGACCAAGCCAAGAAGGACCAGGCACCACCAAGCAGCCACTGGGAGTGAGCAGGAACACACCAAGTGCCAAACTCCAAGAACCACCATCGCATCAGTTGGTAAGGGCGCCAGAAAGCAACGAGGAGTCTGGCGGGGGAGATAAACCCCACCCCCACTTATAGAGGGGGCTGAGATGTCATAAAAGAAAAGGTGAGCCTGAGACCCCCCCCCCCCCCCATGCACACAGACTCTCTCACACATAGATAGAAACAAGAATAGATACCAGACACACATTTACACTCCTCATACACTCTCTATACTCCCAGGTCTCGGTAGAACAGATTTTAATCTCTACAGTAGACCCCCGGCTTCAAGAAAAAAATACTCATAATCTACACTAAAAGACCACAAATTATTTATTATCTACAGTACAACATGTTCACATGACCCACAGCCTTTCTCACATTAGTGGAACCGGTAAGTTAGTTAACTAGTTAAGGTTTAAGGGGATGCAGATCGTAACACAGATCTCTTTGTGTGTTAACGTGAATGGAATGCATCAGTGTGTGGGACAACCCCCCCCCCCGGACAGAGCACGGACCTGCACGATGACTAGACCCAACTGTTTACACGTGAAAGCAGTTACTCCCTTTTGAAAGCTTAAACTAGCCATTTTTATTGCTGGTTGTCAAGGAAACATGACATGAGATTCAGATTTTGGCTGGTTTGCCCCATCAGTTCAAATCCTCCACACAATGCCTGCTGTTCATCTGAATGGTATAATCTGTCCAACTGCTCCACAACTTTCATATATTACAGTATAAAATCCTTCTGAGATTCTTTAAAGACTATAACACATATCACCAAAAATAAAATTCATAGTTTTATTTATTTGTCAGACCGGGTAATTTATGAACATTAAAACACTTTTTGATCCTTTTGAGCGTTGAATCACCAAACGTGTGTCTCATACAGATTAATACTCAAGTTTTAACATCTCCAAAATAAAATTCTAGTACGTCTGAATAGGCTGTAAAGATTCAATCAAAAAAGAAGTATTCTGACCAGCTGTCAACATGTTACTCCAAAAATTCATCAGCTGTTTTTTTTAGTATTTTAAACTCAAATTGACTCATTTTCTAATAGAACATGAAATTGAAGGTGTAGTATATTATAGTACAGTATAGTATATTACCTCCTAAAGCTGAGTAACGAACAGATCATGGGTTGTGAAACACAAAATGAAGTTCTTCACATTAAATAAAATATAAAAATGATTGACAGAGTAACTTCGTCGTTATAAGATTTTACCTTCATTCTCTTCTTGTCTAATTGGCTCAGTAGTACTATTTGAGTATTTCAACTGGAAAATTATCAGGACATAAACAGGAAAAGAGTTGAAGGCCTGTTTTCCTTCATAGACAAACAAAAACATAATCGTTTTTGTTTCTAAATTATTTCATTTAAAAATACAATTTTTATACCTTTCTGTTGAAATTTGTCCAAGACGTGTCCAGCGGCTCGGGTGGAAGATCGTTGAGTGGAAGGAAAACTTGGGAGGACGTTAATGAAGAGACAGTGACTCCAATTAAAGTCCCTCGCTCTCTTTTCCTTCCACTTCTTTCAGTGTCTCTCTCTCAGGCCTCTCAGGTTTTTATTTCTCTTCTTCTGTTTCTTGTGTAAAACATCAACATTTACAGGTTTTAAAAACATTGTGACATTAAATTATCTACATTTTTGCAGTAATTTGCTTTAAAAAAAAAATATGGTTTTCATGTATTTTTTAACTTTTCTGTCAAAAACAATACATTTTCTAACCCTTTTGTCAAAATACCCCATTTTTTACATTTGTTTTGGAAAATAAAATTATAAAATTAAAACCCTCAGAAAGAAAACACAGACTTTTAAATAATGAGACAAATATTTCATATGAAAATCAGAGTCAGAACTGGTCCTCAAATTATTTGTACTGATGGAGGAAAAAGCACATAATTATGTAACAACTCAAACATGTCATACAGAGAAGACAAATATTTCCACATTTAATTTAATTGTGTCAAATTCATCTGAAAGACAACAAAAGAACAAATTTCTTCAAATTTTATTGTTTCTCTTGGAGCACCTGAAAATTGATTCAGTTAAAGCTGTTATCTTGTTTTTATTTTTTTATTTGGTTTGAAAACAAACACAATTAAAAGCAATTGTATTTTCTGTGTGATAGAGAAAAAAATAAAATAAATTATTTGCTGATTATTTTACCAGTATCTGCTCAAGTAGTCGAGTTTCAAACTAAATGTTTAACATGAATCAGTATCTCAGGCGTCTTCAAGCTTTTTATCAGTCGTTCAGCCTGTTTGAAAAGAACAAACAGGATTTTGAGTAGTTTGGTATGAAGGTGTGCACCACACTGAACATGGAGCAGGTAAAGCAAAGACCAGATCTGATGATTTTAGATCTTCTTGTTTAAAGTCTAATAGACCGTCAGCTTCATGTTCCTTTAACAACAACTTCTTATTTGAGCTTCACTTTGGTGTGAATGTTTCATTCTTCTTCCTAATTGGAGTTGGTTGGACCACAGAAACTATTTTTAATAAACCATTTGTATTTTAAAAGTTAAAAAATAAAATGCTAAACTAATGTTTTGATTGAAAACAAATGTTAATTTAGAAAATTAAAAGAAAGAGTCCTTGAATAAGGACAACTGGTCAAAGTTGTATAAGATAATATATTATGGGAACTAATACTAATGAGACTGTAGCCGACCCCCAGGACATGGACACATGAGGACACATGAGGACAGGTTGATCAGACAGATGGAGCAGATGGTGAAATCCATCAGAAACTCTCCAAACTGAACTCTAAGATCAGGATACATCATGTTCTGATCTCACCATCAGTCAGGTTTAGAACCATGAAGAGAGTGAAGAACCAGGAAGCTCCACAACTTATTGGACTACACAAAAAATCCAAACTAGAATTAAACAAAATTCATGTTGACAAGCAACAAAATTATGATAAAAATCTAATTTGAACGAATGAAACCAAACTGGAGCTTTTGGGCCACAAATGGTTGTTTTTTTAATCTTTATTGTTAAAAAGAACCAACAAATTTAAGCAAATCTAGAAATGCTTGAAAAAAAAAAAATAACGTTGTTGTTTTGATTGAAAAAGAACCTACTTGTTTGTTACAGCAGCACATTCGGGTTCTGCTGATCCTCCGATTTGGACTCCTCTCTTTCAGAAAGATGCGCCCAAATTTCCAAATTTATTTTGTTTGAAATTCAGAAATATAAATAACAAGAGACTAAATAAAAGCTGTTAACTCATCTTAACGTATCAGTGTACTCACCATATAATATGGAGCTTGTGAAAGAAGAATGATGGAACATGAACGTTCTCCGTAAGACAAAAGGAACCAGAGACAGAAAACTTTAAACTGGGTGTATTTATACTCACCTACATGTAAAAGAGCTGACAAATAATCTTTCCTGAGTTTCACAATAACAAGGACGAGTCTTTTTTTAGATTAGACTAAAGAGCATCTCCAGCTGAAAGAGCATGACCGTTTCCATGACAGAAGACATCCTGTCCAGTAAAACTGAAACTTTTGGCTGATTTCATCAACATTTCTGGTAATTCACCTTGATTCAAGATGAAATCCAGACTGGACGAGTCAAACAATATAATAAGTTTAAAGACTTTTCAGCAGCACTGACAGTTAAATTAATCGTTATGCAATCATGATGAATTAGTAGTGAAAAGTTGGACAAAGTTATTTTGTGTTTGGTGCAATTAAAACCGTTTCCTGTTGGAGGGTAAAATAATATTTAAATAAGTGACTTCAAAATTTTCTCTAATCTTTTGGTCATTAAACTGTCAAGTGGGACACAGGAAATAAAATAATGTCCAAACTTTAACACATGAACTGTGTGTGGTCGATGTTAAAAACACCAATTTGTTATAGGAGGCGACGTAATCAGAATGTGTATCATAGAACAGTGGTGCAGCGGCGTACCGTCACCTGGCAGCAAGAAAGTCTCTGGTTTGAGAAACTGGATCAAGAATCTTTACTTAATAACATCTTTTTATCAGTAGTTCGTGTTCACATGAAGTTTGAAGTTTTATCGCTAAAAAAAACAAACAACTTTCTGAAATGTACAAAGGTAGTAAAACAGTTTATTGTACAAACAAATGGAGTAAAAGCAAAAACACAGAAGAGAGCTCTTCTTATTGGGCAAAAGAATAAAACTAGAAAGTCTTGTTCATGGAGGAATCTCCACAATCCCAAACTTAAATCCAGGCACACACATTCTGTCAGAACTGAGTGATACCTGCTCATGAAAAAGTAGGTAAACGTAGTAAAACTGGAATATGGTCAGAAATCCAGAAATAGTCTCATACGGGACAGGCAGAGTGTCTCATATGGGACAGGCAGAGTGTCTCATATGGGACAGGAAGAG
Organism: Pachypanchax playfairii; assembly: GCA_006937955.1. Classification (NCBI taxonomy): domain Eukaryota; kingdom Metazoa; phylum Chordata; class Actinopteri; order Cyprinodontiformes; family Aplocheilidae; genus Pachypanchax; species Pachypanchax playfairii. Next base: position 3,147,983 of record SSNP01000022.1, on the reverse strand, counting down.
CGTCCCATATGGGACAGGCAGAGCGTCTCATATGGGACAGGCAGAGCGTCCCATATGAGACAGGCAGAGCGTCCCATATGGGACAGGCAGAGTGTCTCATACGGGACAGGCAGAGCGTGGCAGAGTGTCCCATAAGGGACAGGCAGAGTGTCCCATATGGGACAGGCAGAGTGTCTCATACGGGACAGGCAGAGCGTGACAGAGTGTCCCATAAGGGACAGGCAGAGTGTCCCATATGGGACAGGCAGAGCGTCTCATATGGGACAGGCAGAGCGTGGCAGAGTGTCCCATATGGGACAGGCAGAGTATCTCATACGGGACAGGCAGAGCGTCTCATACGGGACAGGCAGAGCGTCCCATACGGGACAGGCAGAGCGCCCCATACGGGACAGGCAGAGTGTCCCATATGGGACAGGCAGAGCGTGGCAGAGTGTCCCATATGGGACAGGCAGAGTGTCTCATACGGGACAGGCAGAGCGTCTCATACGGGACAGGCAGAGCGTCCCATACGGGACAGGCAGAGCGTGGCAGAGCGCCCCATACGGGACAGGCAGAGCGTGGCAGAGTGCCCCATACGGGACAGGCAGAGTGTCCCATATGGGACAGGCAGAGTGTCCCATATGGGACAGGCAGAGTGTCCCATACGGGACAGGCAGAGCGTCTCATACGGGACAGGCAGAGCGTGGCAGAGCGCCCCATACGGGACAGGCAGAGTGTCCCATATGGGACAGGCAGAGCGTGGCAGAGTGTCCCATATGGGACAGGCAGAGCGTGGCAGAGTGTCCCATATGGGACAGGCAGAGTGTCTCATACGGGACAGGCAGAGCGTCTCATACGGGACAGGCAGAGCGTCCCATACGGGACAGGCAGAGCGTGGCAGAGCGCCCCATACGGGACAGGCAGAGCGTGGCAGAGTGCCCCATACGGGACAGGCAGAGTGTCCCATATGGGACAGGCAGAGTGTCCCATATGGGACAGGCAGAGTGTCCCATACGGGACAGGCAGAGCGTCTCATACGGGACAGGCAGAGCGTGGCAGAGCGCCCCATACGGGACAGGCAGAGTGTCCCATATGGGACAGGCAGAGCGTGGCAGAGTGTCCCATATGGGACAGGCAGAGCGTGGCAGAGTGTCCCATATGGGACAGGCAGAGTGTCTCATACGGGACAGGCAGAGCGTCTCATACGGGACAGGCAGAGCGTCCCATACGGGACAGGCAGAGCGTGGCAGAGTGCCCCATACGGGACAGGCAGAGTGTCCCATATGGGACAGGCAGAGCGTCTCATATGGGACAGGCAGAGCGTGGCAGAGTGTCCCATATGGGACAGGCAGAGTGTCTCATATAACAGGATGTTAGAGACTGAGAGGATTCCTGATGAATGGAGGTAAAGTGTGATGGTGCTGATCTGAAGAACAAGGGAGACGTGCAGAGTTGTGGAAACTACAGAGGAATAAAGTTAATGTATCACAATGAAGCTGCAGGAAAGAGTCTTAGAAACTAGACTAAGGACAGAAACTAGACTAAGGACAGAAACTAGACTAAGGACAGAAACTAGACTAAGGACAGAAACAAGACTAAGGACAGAAACTAGACTAAGGACAGAAACTAGACTAAGGACACAAGTGAGTATCTGTGAGCAGCTTCATGTCAAGAAAGAGTTAGTGTGGTGGTAGTAGCAGAGAAGTATGTTAGAGTGATGCAGGACATGTAGCTGTAAGGACGAGGTAAGACGTGCTGCAGGTGGGACAGAGGAGTTCAACATGGAGGTGGGACTGCATCAAGGATCTGCCTGGAGCCCCTTCTTGTTGCTATGGTGATGGACAGACTTACAAATGAGGTCAGACAGGAATCTCCATGCATGGACCATGATGTTTCCAGATGTTATCTGTAGTGAGCGCAGGTGGAAGAACATCTGGAGAGGTGGAGGTGCTCTGGAAAGAAGAGGTTAGCTGCAGCAAGACAGAGTCCATGTGTGTAAATGAGAGGGACACAAGCGGGACAGTGAGACTACAGGGAGCAGAGACAAAAAAAGTGGAGGATTTCAAGTACTTAGATGCAGAAGTGTCCAGCTCCAGGTCCTGAGGGTCTCTATCCTGCATGTTTTATATGGTTCTCTGCTTCAGCACACCTGATGCAGATGAATGGGTCGTTAACAGGCGTCTGCTGGACTCACTGAGACATCGCAGATTAGAATCAGGTGTGTTGAAGCAGGAAAACATCTAAAACATGCAGGATAGTTGGACACCCCTGGCTTAGAGACAACAGTCCAGAGCAACAGAGAGTCTGAAAAAGAGGTGAAGCAGGTTGGAATGGGTGGAGGGAAGTGTCAGGAGTGATGTGGGACAAAAGAGTCTCAGCAAGAATGAAAGGACAGGTGGACAAGACAGTGGTGAGACCAGACATGCTTTCTGGTTTGGAGACGGTACCACTGAGGAAGGGACAGGAGACACAGCTAGAGGGATCAGAAATGAACATGTTGAGGTTATTTGGGAGGGAAGCGGATGGACAGGATCAGGAATGAGTCCATCAGAGGGATGTGGATGGACAGAATCAGGAATGAGTCCATCAGAGGAACTACACATGTTAGATGTTTTGAAGATAAAGGCACAGAGACTGAGATGGTTTGGACATGTCCAAAGGAGGGACGTCGGGTTTATCGGGTAAAGGATGCTGAGGTGGGAGACCAAACAGGAGACATATGGATGTAGTGAAGGAGGACATGAGGTTGGTGTGAGAGAAGAAGATGCAGAGGACAGATGGAGACAGAGGACATGCTGTTGAGACTCCTGAAGGAGCAGCTGGGAGGAGAAGATATATTGAACATATTTATTACAATAAGTTCAATTAAAATATGTTAGAGAAGTCAATTATAAAATTAACATTCAATTTACTTTATCATGAACTTTTATAATAAAGAGAAAATGAGAAAAGATAAAAAACACACAAAGTAAAATCAGACATTGAGGGGTGGAAGACATGGAGTAGACATGTTTGCTAATGTTAGCATAGCTATCACAAAACCTTCATCTTCTAATGAGGATGTTCTTGTATCCTGAAGGTTCACCGAGTTAATCGAGTCCATCTCAGGTCTTAAATCTACAGATATGAACACTAACAGTAACGTATGTCTTCTAATAAAGTTCCACCAGAAACACAAGATCTCCATCTGAGGTTTGTCCAAAAAAAAGTTTCTAATGTTCAAAACTGTGTAACAAAAAAACTGTTCAGCAAATAAAGGTTTTCAAATAGTGATCACATGATCCATCCTTCAAATACAGCTGTGGTTGGAAATAATCTGCTTCTTGTTTTTGTATAAATAAACTAAAATNGTTTCCATGACAGAAGACATCCTGTCCAGTAAAACTGAAACTTTTGGCTGATTTCATCAACATTTCTGGTAATTCACCTTGATTCAAGATGAAATCCAGACCGGACGAGTCAAACAATATAATAAGTTTAAAGACTTTTCAGCAGCACTGACAGTTAAATTAATCGTTATGCAATCATGATGAATTAGTAGTGAAAAGTTGGACAAAGTTATTTTGTGTTTGGTGCAATTAAAACCGTTTCCTGTTGGAGGGTAAAATAATATTTAAATAAGTGACTTCAAAATTTTCTCTAATCTTTTGGTCATTAAACTGTCAAGTGGGACACAGGAAATAAAATAATGTCCAAACTTTAACACATGAACTGTGTGTGGTCGATGTTAAAAACACCAATTTGTTATAGGAGGCGACGTAATCAGAATGTGTATCATAGAACAGTGGTGCAGAGGTAACAGTGGTGCAGCGGCGTACCGTCACCTGGCAGCAAGAAAGTCTCTGGTTTGAGAAACTGGATCGAGAATCTTTACTTAATAACATCTTTTTATCAGTAGTTCGTGTTCACATGAAGTTTGAAGTTTTATCGCTAAAAAAAAAAAACAACTTTCTGAAATGTACAAAGGTAGTAAAACAGTTTATTGTACAAACAAATGGAGTAAAAGCAAAAACACAGAAGAGAGCTCTTCTTATTGGGCAAAAGAATAAAACTAGAAAGTCTTGTTCATGGAGGAATCTCCACAATCCCAAACTTAAATCCAGGCACACACATTCTGTCAGAACTCAGTGATACCTGCTCATGAAAAAGTAGGCAAACGTAGTAAAACTGGAATATGGTCAGAAATCCAGAAATAGTCTCATACGGGACAGGCAGAGTGTCTCATATGGGACAGGCAGAGTGTCTCATATGGGACAGGCAGAGCGTCCCATATGGGGCAGGCAGAGCATCTCATATGGGACAGGCAGAGCGTCCCATATGGGACAGGCAGAGCGTCTCATATGGGACAGGCAGAGCGTCCCATATGGGACAGGCAGAGCGTCTCATATGGGACAGGCAGAGCATCTCATGGGACAGGCAGAGTGTCCCATATGGGACAGGCAGAGTGTCCCATATGCGACAGGCAGAGCGTCTCATACAGGACAGGCAGAGCGTCCCATATGGGACAGGCAGAGCGTCTCATGGGACAGGCAGAGCGTCCCATATGGGACAGGCAGAGCGTCTCATATGGGACAGGCAGAGCGTCCCATATGGGACAGGCAGAGCGTCTCATATGGGACAGGCAGAGCGTCTCATGGGACAGGCAGAGCGTCTCATATGGGACAGGCAGAGCGTCTCATGGGACAGGCAGAGAGTCCCATATGGGACAGGCAGAGTGTCCCATATGGGACAGGCAGAGTGTCCCATATGCGACAGGCAGAGCGTCTCATACGGGACAGGCAGAGCGTCCCATATGGGACAGGCAGAGTGTCTCATGGGACAGGCAGAGCGTCCCATACGGGACAGGCAGAGTGTCCCATATGGGACAGGCAGAGTGTCCCATATGCGACAGGCAGAGCGTCTCATACGGGACAGGCAGAGCGTCCCATATGGGACAGGCAGAGTGTCTCATGGGACAGGCAGAGCGTCCCATACGGGACAGGCAGAGTGTCCCATATGGGACAGGCAGAGTGTCCCATATGCGACAGGCAGAGCGTCTCATACGGGACAGGCAGAGCGTCCCATATGGGACAGGCAGAGTGTCTCATGGGACAGGCAGAGCGTCCCATACGGGACAGGCAGAGTGTCCCATATGGGACAGGCAGAGTGTCCCATATGCGACAGGCAGAGCGTCTCATACGGGACAGGCAGAGCGTCCCATATGGGACAGGCAGAGTGTCTCATGGGACAGGCAGAGCGTCCCATACGGGACAGGCAGAGTGTCTCATACGGGACAGGCAGAGCGTCCCATACGGGACAGGCAGAGCGTCTCATATGGGACAGGCAGAGCGTGGCAGAGTGTCCCATATGGGACAGGCAGAGCGTCCCATACGGGACAGGCAGAGCGTCTCATATGGGACAGGCAGAGCGTGGCAGAGTGTCCTATATGGGACAGGCAGAGCGTCTCATATAACAGGATGTTAGAGACTGAGAGGATTCCTGATGAATGGAGGTAAAGTGTGATGGTGCTGATCTGAAGAACAAGGGAGACGTGCAGAGTTGTGGAAACTACAGAGGAATAAAGTTAATGTATCACAATGAAGCTGCAGGAAAGAGTCTTAGAAACTAGACTAAGGACAGAAACTAGACTAAGGACAGAAACAAGACTAAGGACAGAAACTAGACTAAGGACAGAAACAAGACTAATGACAGAAACTAGACTAAGGACACAAGTGAGTATCTGTGAGCAGCTTCATGTCAAGAAAGAGTTAGTGTGGTGGTAGTAGCAGAGAAGTATGTTAGAGTGATGCAGGACATGTAGCTGTAAGGACGAGGTAAGACGTGCTGTAGGTGGGACAGAGGAGTTCAACATGGAGGTGGGACTGCATCAAGGATCCGCCTGGAGCCCCTTCTTGTTGCTATGGTGATGGACAGACTTACAAATGAGGTCAGACAGGAATCTCCATGCATGGACCATGATGTTTCCAGATGTTATCTGTAGTGAGCGCAGGTGGAAGAACATCTGGAGAGGTGGAGGTGCTCTGGAAAGAAGAGGTTAGCTGCAGCAAGACAGAGTCCATGTGTGTAAATGAGAGGGACACAAGCGGGACAGTGAGACTACAGGGAGCAGAGACAAAAAAAGTGGAGGATTTCAAGTACTTAGATGCAGAAGTGTCCAGCTCCAGGTCCTGAGGGTCTCTATCCTGCATGTTTTATATGGTTCTCTGCTTCAGCACACCTGATGCAGATGAATGGGTCGTTAACAGGCGTCTGCTGGACTCACTGAGACATCGCAGATTAGAATCAGGTGTGTTGAAGCAGGAAAACATCTAAAACATGCAGGATAGTTGGACACCCCTGGCTTAGAGACAACAGTCCAGAGCAACAGAGAGTCTGAAAAAGAGGCGAAGCAGGTTGGAATGGGTGGAGGGAAGTGTCAGGAGTGATGTGGGACAAAAGAGTCTCAGCAAGAATGAAAGGACAGGTGGACAAGACAGTGGTGAGACCAGACATGCTTTCTGGTTTGGAGACGGTACCACTGAGGAAGGGACAGGAGACACAGCTAGAGGGATCAGAAATGAACATGTTGAGGTTATTTGGGAGGGGGGCGGATGGACAGGATCAGGAATGAGTCCATCAGAGGGATGTGGATGGACAGAATCAGGAATGAGTCCATCAGAGGAACTACACATGTTAGATGTTTTGAAGATAAAGGCACAGAGACTGAGATGGTTTGGACATGTCCAAAGGAGGGACGTCGGGTTTATCGGGTAAAGGATGCTGAGGTGGGAGACCAAACAGGAGACATATGGATGTAGTGAAGGAGGACATGAGGTTGGTGTGAGAGAAGAAGATGCAGAGGACAGATGGAGACAGAGGACATGCTGTTGAGACTCCTGAAGGAGCAGCTGGGAGGAGAAGATATATTGAACATATTTATTACAATAAGTTCAATTAAAATATGTTAGAGAAGTCAATTATAAAATTAACATTCAATTTACTTTATCATGAACTTTTATAATAAAGAGAAAATGAGAAAAGATAAAAAACACACAAAGTAAAATCAGACATTGAGGGGTGGAAGACATGGAGTAGACATGTTTGCTAATGTTAGCATAGCTATCACAAAACCTTCATCTTCTAATGAGGATGTTCCTGTATC
>SSNP01000022.1:3054778-3137498 GCA_006937955.1 Pachypanchax playfairii | reverse complement strand
CACAATTCAGAGACTATGAAACATTTATTTGTGTACTTTGAGGATCTAAAAGAGGTTTATTGTGTTTTTGACCTGTTATACAGGTCAGGTTTTTTTGTTTGGTTTGGAGCTCGGTCGGAGCAAGGATTGGTCTGCCGTGTGCTGGCGTGCACACTTTCAGATGAGATTCAAGATGGCGAGCCAGACCCGGACTTTCAACTCACCTCCTCCATCGCATCGGTGAGGGAATCTCCTGCGTACGGTAACTCGCTGCCAGAGTGGTAGGAGTATCAGGAGTTATTTCGAACAGAACAGAACTGAACTTTGAACTGATTGAATTATTATTTTGGACCGAAACAAACTGAAACGTTTCATTGGACTTGAAGAATTGAACTCACATTGAACTTGGACTTTTGTTAAAGGTTTCATACTTTTATTTGAACATTGAGTTCATTATTTTGAATGTGATTTTGGATTATTGTGGTCTATTTTGATTTGGTTGTGTAATTTGAAGGTAATTCTTACCTGTAAAAGAAAGAAAAGAGTTAACTCAGGAGAAAAATAGTCATCCTAAAATAGGCATCCTAAATTAGGTTCAATCTAAAAAAAGACTGGTTTAATTTAGTTTAGATTAGCTTCCTAAACAAGTTGGTGATCAAAAGAAAAGAGTGAAACATTTTTTCTTTGATACTTACCTCATTGTCAAAACCCTGCAGGGTATTTTTTGGATTTGTGTACTGTTTTTATATGTGAAAATTTTATTTAGTAAACTGCCGGCCTTTTGTACTTAAAGCAACGGTCTCTGGTCATTATTTGTGCTCCCCACTCCTTAGAACCTAGAACTGGTCCAGTGGCGCAGTAAGTGGAGTGATACTGGTGCTACACAAGGTATACTGTTTCCTGCCCCGCTGCGCATGGCAACGTCATACATCGTGTCTTCCAGTTTGCTACGTCTAATGCTAACAGCTTTTAGCCAGCAGCATGCTAGGTGTGGTTTCAACTGCAGGAGCTGATGAATACTAACGAACAAAGGAGTTGTGATGAAACAGATACAGGCCGTTCAGACTCGGGAGAACTCGGGTGTTATCACCACCTGTGTAGTTTGAGAGATTAAAACTGAAAGAGAAGTTGTTGACCTGTTTTCACCCACTATGAAGGTAAGAACACCTGTGGAGCTAAAATATTCAACAGAAACCTCAGAAAAAACGTTTTTAATGGAAGGGCCTCTTTAAAGAACATATAGTATAGTTGATAAAAATGTCGCATGTTTTAATTTATAAAGATATTCTTGTTTGTTTTAGCCTGTATTGACTTAAGGAATATTTTTTTTAATTAAACACATTTAAAGTCATTTTAGGCGTTCTGGATATTCTGTAAATGTTTGGACAGACCAGTGCTGTCATATAAAACTGGATCTGGACTTCTTGGTTATCTTTAGTGTTTTACTGGTCGTTTTCAGTCTCACGTGATTAATTTTTATCTGATCTTGCTTGTGTTGTAATTTATTGCTGTCTTAGTCAAGATACTCTCATAAAATGTTAATCTCGTGTGAAATTGCTTTGTCAAGTAAGATGAGTTTTATTTACATTCTTCTGTCTCTCGGGGCCTTTTAAAAATCTCCTTCCTGTGTTTTACAGGCTGTTTTTTATGACCTCTAAAAGGAAAAAGTCAAGTCTGATGTTTCGTATCTTACTGAATTTTGGTTTCTTCAATTTGTTACAATTTAAGATACATATGAATTTATGTAAATGTGGTACTATTACAAACTAGTGACAACTAACAATCATTTTCTTACTAATTTAGTTTTAAATGTTTTCTTTTTATGACTGATAAGGAAGAGTTTGTTTATCTTACTGATAAAAGACACATTCGTGCCAAATGTCTGCTCTTCCTGTTAGTAATCAACATTTCCTTCAAGCTTTTTGAACTTGAATTTCCGGTCTCTGAAGTCCTGCTTGAACACTGGTCTCAGGTCAGTGGAAGCAACACTCGTACGATCCTTTAATCTACCTGCATAAAGCTGATGACATCTAAACACCAGTGAAATACTAAATGAAGAGAAACCTGACCTGAATCTTCAATGACTTTTACCTGACTAGATTACTGAAAGGCCAGTGAGGCTCAACCTACTTGATTCCTTCTTCAGATTTTGGGTTTGTTTTGATTCTGTTGTCACTTTCAGCCATTTGAAAGAAGGACTCTGTCTTTTAAAAAATGAGTCTTTAACTACCTGAAAAACTAAAAAAAAAACTGCACTAACTCCTGTAATTAGAGTATTTTTCCCAAATATTTCTACATCTGATATCACAGAACTGACTGTTAGCTGTAATTATTCTCAGTGAGAAAAGAAATGTATTTAGAATAATTTTCGCATAATTTAAAATCTGAATTCAACAAATATAACAAACTTGTAACAACCAGCTGTTTATAACGTTTACTTGATGACTTTCACTTTCTTTTTGTTTTTTGATCATCTTTAGAAAGGAAATTAAAGTTGCTCAAACAGATGTTTATTTATATCTGTAGTACAAAAACTGTTTGATTGGACTCAGTTTAGTTCTCACAAGCTAATCTGAAGCAGGTCAAGGCCAAAATCTGTAGCGCTCATATAAATACTCATCAGTAAAATGCAACGGATCGATCCTGGACCGGATGATACGAGGAACCTGTTGCCTTAGAGCTCTTTGAAGAATCACCACTCCTGCTGGGTGTTGCGCTACATGCTAATCCACCACTTCATTGCTTTTCAAACACCGACACAAAATGCAGAAGAAGCCGAACGAAAAGGGGACGTATATGTGACATCATATGGCCTGTCCAATCAGAGAGATGGAGCTAGAATAAGCCTCAACATTAGCCTGCAAGGGAACAGGCTCGTCCAACAGCATGTGTTGCCATGGTGAATGAGTGAGGCTTGACTTCAGCCTCCTTCGTGGAACCGGAATTGAGAACTTTAAGCCAGGATTGGCCTGATAAGCCTGGTCTATGGAGTAAGCTCGCTTGGTGGAATAGGCCCCTGATGTTTCAGTGTCTGTCAAGTGTCTTTATTCCTGTTCTGTCTGTACTTCCTCTTCGTTTGTTCAACCATGTGTTTTCAGTGTTTGATCTGGTTTTCACCTCTCTGTCTGTCATGTCATCATGTTTCAGCAGGTAGCCATTCTTTTCTTTGTTTTGCACGTCACTGTACCGGTACAGGTCTCTGATTCGCTGATCCAGCTGTGTAGTCCCTCGTCAGTGATTGGTTGTGTGTTCTATCCTTCACCAGCTGGAAACCTGATTGGTCCTAACCCTGTTCTACCAGTATGGGAAGGGCGGAGCTATTTAAATCCAGCTCACCTGTTTGACGTGGTACCTGTGTGTCAGAGTGATCCACCTACCTGGTTATCTGAGAGACTTCAGAAGAGTTGGATTATTATCTGTTATGGTAGTTTTGTTAATAAGTTGATTAAGTTCATTATTGTCTTCGTAACACAGAGATTTTCCGTTTTCTTTTGTAAGACAGGTTTCAAGTGTTTGTAGAAAAGGAGATGTTTTTCATACATGTCAGCAAAGAAAGGTATGAACAAACATCTCAGTCTTTAGTTTGCTGTTATTAAAAGTCATGGATTTATGTTTCTGAGTCTTCAAGTCCTGCCTGCATTTGGGTCTGGATCAACTAATGTTTTTAATGTTTCTATATCATTATAGAAGTATATAGAAGTTTTTAACACATCTGCATGTAACTTTTTAATAAATGATGGTTTAAACCTGCAACAAACACCAAAAGATAGTCGAGAGAATCAGACGGATTTGATGTTCCTTCTAAAGACCTGTTGTTAAATATATTTCAGGGTTAGTGAATCTGATAATGTCGATACAAAAAAGGTGAGATTGTTATTTTTTGGGAACTGAGGTGCTGGTGGAGGTCTGAGCTCTACAAGTGTTTTTCTAGTTATTTTTGTTCAATCTGTGTTTATTTACAACAAACTAAAACAACACAAACAGCAGCTAGCAATAACTTTTGGTGCAACCTGAGATACTTCCAGTTAAAAATTCATCGTATTTCTGCCAGAATTGCTGTGAAATGCCTGTTTGCTCAAAGTCAAAAGGTTTAGAAATTAGTTTTTGTATGTTTCTATGAGATCTTTGAATCAGAACTTATTTTAAAATAATTTTAGTTTTAGTCTGACTTAAACTAGCAGACCTCCACCAAGCTGCTAAAACTAGTAGTACTTTAATTCATTCACTATAAAAACAAACCATTAGAAGTCATTTTGATATCATCATTAGTTCAGTCATTATTAATGGAAAACTATGTTTCAAGAATCCCAAATTCAGTCTTTATCCTGAAAATACTTTCCAGATCTGTTCAAAACTTCTTGTTTAACTAACAGAAACTAAAGTTAACGAAACACACAGAGGTAATTAATCTCTATTTCTCCAAACTGAGATTATTTGATGAGCCAATAGGAAATATATTATAGTTCATTTAACAGAGGATCGTTGAATATTTACTGTAAGAAATGTTTATCGTATCTCTGGAGGAAGTTCTTCATCAATCAGTCTTTTTTTTAACACTTCATGTATATTTTGGTGTTTTTATTTATTTATTTATTTATTTATTTATTTATTTATTTATTTTACCACGTCAAATAAATTACAAATGTTTTGTAATTACACTTTTATAAATGCTGCACCTTTCACTGATTTAATCGTTTTTATTGATAATAAATTCTATTTAAAGTATTTACAGTGTCTCTGAGGATCATCGGCTTCTGGGATGAACTTTCTGACTAAAGGGCGTGTCAAGTGCATAAAAACGGAACCTTTACAGTTCCGGTCTCAGTCTACATCTGGTCCTGGACTGAACTTATTATGATGGCGGCTCAGACTCCTGCGGTGGTCTCCGGTCAGTGGCTGGCAGACGCTATTAAAAACAACCAGATCGGTCCAAAACTTCGTATCCTGGACAGTTCCTGGTACCTGCCCAAAGCCAAACGGAACACGAGAGAAGAGTTTGTTCAGAAACACATACCGGGCGCGTCGTTTTTTGACATAGACGAATGCTGCGATAAGAACTCTGAGTATGATCACATGCTGCCGACCTCCAGCTTCTTCTCTCAGTATGTTGGAGATCTCGGCATCGGGAACGACACGCACGTTGTTGTTTACGATACCAGCAGCATGGGCTCGTTCAGTGCGCCCCGGGTGTGGTGGATGTTCCGGGTGTTCGGACACAGTTCGGTGTCGGTGCTGGACGGAGGCATGAAGCTCTGGCTGGCTGACGGTCACCCGGTGACATCAGAGTACAGTAAACCGGAGCGCAGAGATTACCAGGCGACCCTGAACGCATCGTGGGTCAAGAGCTATGAAGATGTGTTGGAGAACATCAGAACCAAGAAGGTCCAAGTGGTGGACGGCAGGTCTGCAGGCAGGTTCCGGGGTACTGATCCAGAACCCAGAGAAGGTGAGAACTACAAACTCCCATTTTAAACAAACTTCACTGAACAGATGTAAAACAAATGTAAATATTTTTGTATTGCACACGTAAAAAACCTAAACTGGATTAAATTCATTCACACAGCAAAGACTCAGATAATAAACATGTTTATATGTTATTTGGCTAAATAAACAACACTCATCTGCTAACACACACTCCCGGTTGCACACACACACATATGTGTGTGAGAAGTTTGTGTGTATGAAAAATGCTGAGTCATGTCACACGATGCTGCTTTCTAACAGTCAGTATATCAACGTTGGTAAATATTCTTTTATTCTGTAACTTTTTCTGTTCGATGCTCAACCGGTTGGTCTGCCGCGAGGACACACAGGTCCTTCTGGTCCAACTGGTTTTGCTGGACCACGTTCACTGAAGTATGTATGTGCAGATCATCAGTCAGATGAGATGATGACAGTTAAGATTCTGCATTGTCATCCTGCCTGTCATAACACTGGTACTACTTTGTGCAAAAGAATAAAAGTCTTCTTTACGTGTCAGTGTCAACATGTTTACATGTGTGTGGAATAACAACATGTTAGAGAACAATGCAACAAAGACGGACCTCAAACAAATCTCAATATCTTGAACATATACAAACATGCAGGAAACAGAAACTGATGTTCACAGAATAAAAGATGGAGTCTGTTACACGGCTGCACAGTTTGACTTCTCTGTTCTCTGAACTCTAATTATCTGAGGGAGCAATTATACGTGCAAGTGATCCTTGTGCGTGTGTTATTATCACTGATACCCGATAACAATAACATCAATGACTCAGCAACATGAATGACTCAGCAGCATCAATGACTCGACAGTTTAGCTTCACATGCTTGTTTCCTTTCATTCATGTATATATGAAATCAAAGTGATTATAATGTTACATGACTTGATATTAAATTAATAAACTGGTTCTTGGCCTTTACCTTTATTGTAAAATAAAATTTGCATTTCAAAGTTAAATAAAAAGCTTTTTGTAGCAGGTATGTCAAAAACACAGTTTATTTTCCCTTTTCCCTCCTGAAAGGCCCCGCCTACTCACCTGGACACAATTATGGTGTTTCTTTTAGCATCAAATAATTAATTACAAAAAAATTTGAACATCAAGCAGCCAATTGTGAACAAACAGAGGAGGGGGCGGGACTTAAAACGTCTCCTGCAGCCAACCACTAGAGGGCGCTCGTGTAGCTTTAGCTACAAGTTCCATATCTGTTGTTTAGTTTACAAGTTCAGTCAGTAAACGAGAAAATTCCCGTAAGGACAGGGATCCTAAAATTACCATAAATACATGATAATGTGTGCAAGTTAAAAACATATTTTAATTAGGACCAGATCTGCTCTGCAGTCTTGGATCAGAGCTCACACTTTAATATAACAATTCAAATTGAAGAAAGGCTTTAATAAAACATTTTAATTTAAACAGATGCTTTATGTGAAATACCCACATGGTTTCTGGTGGAACCGGGTCATGGGACAGAATCAGATGATCTCTGGAATGTAACCGTGACCTAAAATAAAGATCTAATTCTTCCTTTTCTGTCAGCCTCCTTTAAACATAGAAACCCGTTTCAGTACGTTTGGTTGGTAATATTGTCCTCCTCTGTCTCTCGCTCTCAGACATCCTGTCTGGACATTTCTCCGGAGCCATCAACATGCCGTACCCAACGTTCCTGGATCCTTCTGGGAAGCATCTTGGAACCGAAGCTCTGGCCAAGCTGTTTAAGGATGCCGGGGTGAATCTGGAGAGTCCGGTTTGGGCTTCCTGCGGTTCTGGAGTCACTGCATGTCACATTATCCTGGCGGCTCATCGCCTCGGCCACACTGTCCCTCTGTATGACGGTTCCTGGTGTGAGTGGTTTAAACGTTCGTCTCCAGACGACATAATTACAGAAGGAGAGAAGAAGAAGGAGTGATGGAGGGAGACAGAGAGGATCGATGACATCACTAATATCTTTGTTCTGATACAAAATGTTTTAATGTTACTGAATTGTTTCAGCTTCGAGTGTCATTTATTCAGTAAAAAGCTCATTTCTATCACTACAATGATGTATTTTAGCTTTTGTTTGAGAAAATGCAGAATTATTTACTTTAATGTGAAAAATAAAATACAGTTTCTAAACTAGTGTTTTGGTTTTTTTTGAGTGATGCTTCGAGTGTTTGTTCCAATCAGCAGCATTTTCTATCTCTTCTGTTTAATTTTTCAGATATTTTGAGTTAACATTGAACTTGTAGTTATTGATTAGTGTCAGCTGTCACTTTGTTCAGGTGAGGTTGGAAAGGTGCAGAAATCAGAATAAACGAGAGTTTCAAAGAGGTGAAAGATGATAAAACTTGATCACTTTGTGTTCTGAATACGGTGCTGGGAAGAGTTCAGCTATTGGGTTGATGTTTGAATTGTAAAATTGATGCACATTTATATTTATATTTATTTATATATATATATATATATATATATATATATATATATATATAAACGTGCATTAAAAAGTCTGTTTGTGTTAAATGGATCAGTACAGTTAATGTGTGTAGGGTGAACTTATATAAAAGCCCAGATCTTATGCTGAGTGGTTTGTTGCAGCACCCCTCAAACGTCTGAGAGAACAATCTGTTCTTAAAGTTATGTTTGATACAGGGCTGTTCTAAATTAGGAATTTTTTTTTAAAAGCATGTAAGATTCTAAGAAAAATGTAAATAAGCTCTGAGAATAATGTTGAAAAGAACAAGTGATTCTGAGGTTTTGGAGCTTGTCTTGTGCATCCTAAGGTGGAATAATTTGAAAAAATGTTGGTGCCATCAACATGAAAAAAATCTCCACTAAATGTTTTGCTGCTTTCTTCTGCTGAAAAATGAAGCCAAATAAAAAAGTAGTTTATAATGTTGGGCTGCCATGTTGTACGTTTGGAGTCAGTCTGCACATGACAGACATGAGACTGAGTCACCTGCACACAGTCATTGTATTTTAATTTTAATTAAATGTATTAGAAATGTTATATTCCAACATTGAATAAAACAGTAAAAACTACATAAATGAACTAGAGTCAACATCTGGAAAAAAAAGTTAAAAAGAGTGGAGATTTTAAACAGGCCCTTCCATTAAAAACGGTTTTTCTGAGGTTTCTGTTGAATATTTTAGCTGCACAGGTGTTCTTACCTTCATACTGTGTGTGAAAACAGGTCAACAACTTCTCTTTTAGTTTTAATCTCTCAAACTACGCAGGTGATGATAAAACCTGAGTTCTAACGGCCTGTATCTGTTTCGTCACAACTCCTTTGTTCGTTAGTATTCAGCAGCTCCCGCAGTTGAAACCACACCTAGCATGCTGCTAGCTAAAAGCTGTTAGCATAAGACGTGGCAAACAAGAAGAGAGAACGTCTGATGTTGCCATGCGCAGCGGGGCAGGAAACAGTATACCTTGCTCTCATAGGCTAGTTTGTTAGCCAATCAGAGTCCAGCAAATTCAAATAATGAATATGAACGAGCTGCTGCTCGTGGCCTTACGGAAACAGGCCGGAACCACACGAATTTTGACACAGACAGATTAAAAGGTCTGTTAATTAGTGTTTCCAAACATTTTTTAGATATAAAATGTTTCTTATTACTGGTTAATACTTAAGAAATAACCACAAAGTCCTGAAATTTGTATGAAATGAGATTTCATTCCTGACATGCGCTTTAGCTTCAACTGGCCACCAGGTGTCACTGTTCTTATTCACACTGCCTTCAAGAAATCTGAGATTAAAGTCAATAATACCAGGACAATATATAAAATGTAAGTGGTGAATTACATAAAACCTGGTAAATATATGAAACATAATTTATATTCTCTGATCATGTTTGTTTTTACTTAATTCATACTGTATTTATCTCTGAAGGTAAATTAGATGTTCCAGTAACTCTGTTTCTTCAGAGTCATTCTAGAGGGTTCTATTTGTGGACAGGAAGGATCTCCTGTAGAGGGTTCTAGCTGTGGACAGGAAGGATCTACTGTAGAGGGTTCTAGTTGTAGACAGGAAGGATCTCCTGTAGAGGGTTCTAGATGTGGACAGGAAGGATCTCCTGTAGAGGGTTCTAGTTGTAGACAGGAAGGATCTCCTGTAGAGGGTTCTAGCTGTGGACGGGAAGGATCTCCTGTAGAGGGTTCTAGCTGTGGACGGGAAGGATCTTTTGTAGAGGGTTCTAGCTGTGGACGGGAAGGATCTCTTGTAGAGGGTTCTAGCTGTGGACAGGAAGGATCTCCTGTAGAGGGTTCTAGCTGTGGACGGGAAGGATCTCCTGTAGAGGGTTCTAGCTGTGGACGGGAAGGAACAGCATCACAGTTGTGTCTCCAGTTCAGCCTGTTGTCCAGGTGAACACCAGGTATTTATACTCCTCCGCCACCTCCACTTCTTCTCCATGATGGAAATGAGTTTCGGCATGTTGATGCTCTTCCTAAAATCCACAATCATCTCTTTTGTCTTGTTCACATTCAAGATGAGATGATTGTTCCCACACCAGGCCATAAATTGGTCCACCAGTTCTCTGGACTTGGTCTCTGGTCCATCTCTGATCCAACCAACAAATGCAGTTCTGTTTTTGTTCATTTGGGCCTTTAATATTTCATAATTTAATGTTTTCACAGTTGTATAACTTTAAAACATTAGACAATTTTCATTAGTTGGCTTGTAACTATGTCACATTAATCTCACGATTTTTTAATATTAATAACAGCTTATAGTTTACTAAGTTTTCCAAATCATTATTCAGTTGGCTATTACAGACATGTCTATTTACAAAAAACATAATAAAACTGATAAGACAAACTTATAAGACTTCTCTATTTTCCATACAGGTATATATTCTCCCGCCCTAACTGCACTCCATACCATCTGAACTAAACTGTCATGGCGGCTCAGGTTCGCACAGTGATCTCCAGTCAGTGGTTGGCAAACGCTGTCAGAACTAAAGTCGTCGGTCCAAAACTTCGTATCCTGGACAGTTCCTGGTACCTGCCCAACAGCAAACGGAACACGAGAGAAGAGTTTGTTCAGAAACACATACCGGGCGCGTCGTTTTTTGACATAGACGAATGCTGCGATAAGAACTCTGAGTATGATCACATGCTGCCGACCTCCAGCATCTTCTCTCAGTATGTCGGAGATCTCGGCATCGGGAACGACACGCACGTTGTTGTTTACGATACCAGCGACTCAGGCTCGTTCAGTGCTCCCCGGGTGTGGTGGATGTTCCGGGTGTTCGGACACAGTTCGGTGTCGGTGCTGGACGGAGGCATGAAGCTCTGGCTGGCTGACGGTCACCCGGTGACATCCGAGTACAGTAAACCGGAGCGCAGAGATTACCAGGCGACCCTGAACGCATCGTGGGTCAAGCGCTATGAAGATGTGTTGGAGAACATCAGAACCAAGAAGGTCCAAGTGGTGGACGGCAGGTCTGCAGGCAGGTTCCGGGGTACTGATCCAGAACCCAGAGAAGGTGAGAAGTACAAACATTTTTGTATGTATTTTAATACAACACAGAAGTTTGTTTGTTTACATACTTGATGAGGAACGTGTTAAAGAGCTGCATTTAAAAGTCCCAATTTTACACACGAATTAAAGTTACTTGTACCACAGAAATTTCTCTCTCTACGTTTATTGATGAGTCTGTTTGTCATGTATGTTGCTTGCTGAACTTTGGACCAGAGATCAGAAACTGTTCTGATTCTGTTGCTTTTTAATGGTATAAGACGTAAACACATCTGAACCAGGTCAGATATCATTTAATATTTGTGTTAATGTTCATCCACACCAGCTGTAGAACTTCCTATGGTATTTAAACTAATTACATTCATATACATTCTGTTTGGTTTCTGACCAGCGTTGTATTGTCTGTCTCTTGCTCTCAGATGTTCTACCTGGACATGTGCCTGGAGCCATTAACATGCCCTACACAACGTTCCTGGATCCTTCCGGGAAGCATCTTGGAACCGAAGCTCTGGCCAAGCTGTTTAAGGATGCCGGGGTGAACCTGGAGAGTCCGGTTTGGGCTTCCTGCGGTTCTGGAGTCACTGCGTGTCACATTATCCTTGCTGCTCATCGCCTCGACCACACTGTTCCTCTGTACGACGGTTCTTGGGTCGAATGGTTTAAACGTTCGTCTCCAGACAACATAATTACAGAAGGAGAGAAGAAGAAGGAGTGACTGGAATCCTTTGACGAGGGATCCGTGTGTTGGCTGTGAGGAGAACATCTCTCTGATTTAGTCAAATATAACTTTCCAATTAAAGCTATAATTATGTACAGAGGTCCAGACTTTATTTTTCTAGAATATTGTGAAATAATGAATCCATTAGTTACTTTTCTTTTTATGTTACATACATGTAAAAAATCATTTTGAAATATGTTGTGGAGGAAACATTAACTTACACATATTATCAGCATTAAACAGGCACTTTGTTAAACTGGTTCAGTGTGTTTCTCAACTAAACATCCTTTACTAGAACCAAGTTAATCTGGTTTGGACCAGTTAGATTAGCAGCCGTACAGCACTCATCATTTAAAGAATGTGAAACTATAAGTACGTCTATGTGAAAAAAATAGAGTTACAAAGTCAGGGTTCTGTGTTCGGAGAGTTTGGAAACTTGCCTTAAAATTTTTCACTGATTGCAATCTTCAATTTGTGTTTTCTTTATTTTATTTTAATAGTTCTGTCATCAATACTTTGTTTCAGTTGGATCAGTTTGGGATGTCAGATGTTGCTGTAACAAAACAAACTGAGCAAATTTAATCAACTGGTCTCTACGTCTGCAAACATGTTTGTTTGTTTATATTGTTTTGCACTATTTTTATTTTCCCCATTACGTATTGTTAAGGTCACAACATTAAAACCCTTGAAAATGGTTTGGGTTAAATATCTTTTTTTTTTCAAATAAAGAATTTGTTCACTAAAAAAACAAAGGTATAAAGTGTAACATGTAATAACTTTGTAAAGATGTTGATAAATTTCAAGTCTTCTCACATTTCAAATAAAAATCAGTTATTACTAAGAGATATTTGTTGTTCTTCGTGATCTGGCTGACCAGACTGTGGATTTTTGATTATGAAATTCACCATAAATTGTTTAAAGTTGAATGGAAATTAACAGATAATCCACTCCATCCAAAGTATCACATCATATAAATGATTCTGAGCATTAACATCCATATTTGAAACTAGCATGTTGTCATTGGCAGAAACTCAGGATCTCCAAAAATACACATTTTCAGAAAATGGGAAGAAAATAAAAGGTTCCCTGGGGTGGTTCACAGCAGACCTTGAAGCAGCTGGGACAAGAGTCGGTTCCTCCAAATTTAGTTTACGAGGTTCTCAACAGGACAAAGTCAGAATGGTTGAGTCTGTTTCAAGTGGAAGAGTTTTAGAATCTCTGCATCTTGTTCATGAGTGACAGCAGAAGGGAGCAGGAGATGGAATAACTGATTGGGGCTTTGTCTGCCGTAATAAGGAGGTTTCTTTGGTCTGTCATAACTAAGACTGAAGAGATGCTGCAGAATCCCATATAGCTGGTCTGCACATAACTCAGGGACTAAAGCTGGATTCATACTAACGCAAATGCAAATGTGCTCCCACACGGTGGCGTACAAACGGAGCCAGTTTCTGTTCATATTACCCCGACTCTGTTGCAAAGAAATTCTCCTCCAGGACAGCAGGAGGCGCGTTCCTTACTTAGAGGTCTCCCGGTGCTTTATGTGTGGTTCCAATCATGAGAAGAACAAATAAAAAGCAGGGACTTTACGGCCACCGGCATCGCCACTGCTGCCCTTCAGACCTCTTTTAATGCGGACAAATTTGTCTTCAAGACTGTCAACACTCGCTCTGTTTACAAAAGGGATAGCTACATCGTGCCGGAAATGATGTTGGGTTGTTTGGCTGACCAATCACAGACGTGTGTCATCCGACGCGGCTGTCGGAAAGTTAGAAAATAGAGCGTGACTCCAACCGGGGCAGGAGACAGGACAGGAGAAGAAGATGTTTAGCTTGTTTCTAAACTAAACCCATAGAAGAACGGGTTCAGTTTTTTGGCTCTGGACTTTTAGACTTTCATTTAATTGATCCTATTTCTGCTTAAAGTCTGTAATTCCTGACCACACATCTCCTACATTGTGCTGTTGGAGCTTGCTCTCTAGCTTTTTTCTGTACACCTTCTTGATTGCGTAAAACTAGACAAAAAGTACTCTTACAAGCAGTAGTTATAACAGTGGGATTTTCAGTTGTCCAAATTACTTAAAATGGTAAATGGTGTGTGCTTGTACGACACTTTTTAAGTCATAGGACTCTCAAAGCACTTCACAATACAATTTGTCATTCATCCATTCATGCACATACTCGCATGTTTGATGATGATCAACTACACACAATGACAGAGGTGAGGCTGCCAGACACATGCATTACCAAACCTAGACCACCACCAAACAGATAAAGGCTGTTGAAGTGTCTTGCCCAAGGACAAAACAGCAAGGCAATTTTTTCCATGTGGAGCGAGGATTCAAACTGGTGACCCTTCGATTACCAGACAACCTGCTCTACCTCCTAAGCTGCTGCCATCCAATGTATTTGATTTTTCTACAAAAAGTAGTAATAATCATTTTACTCCATTATATACATGTTTTTGTCTTTTTTTGTATGTGTGTTTTTCTAGTTAAACAGTGTATTAGGGCTTTTCAGCTTCAAAAAGTCTCATTTTGAAGAAATAGACCCAGTCAGGATAGCTAAACAGTCAGACTCATTGAACCAAAAAAGCTTGGTGTTATTATCTTCCAGTTCTATCAAGTGTGCTTATAACTCCTGGTATCAATTATGCTAAAATATAATAACATGAAAATCACAAGTTAAACTGATAAAAGCACCTAATTTCAGGGAACATATTAGCAAAAAAAGTTATAGCCTGCAGAGAAATAGTTGTAAAGTAGCAAGTGGTCAATATAAAGTTGTGTTTCCTTCATTACATTGACCTTTTTCATGTAATTGCAGATGTCTAGACTTTAAAAAAGCTAACCAAACCTTTTTAAAAAATCTGTAATTGTCACACTACTAACTTGTTTGTTTCTGGGGGCTTAACATTCTCCAGCACTCTGTCACTGCTATCTGGGAGCAAAAATTTTACTGATAGCTCTAATTACAAACATAAGATTAGTTGAGCTTATAAAATTGAGTAAACGGTTTTTACCAACTCACTTTTTTCCCCATATATTTACTTTCCCGCCCAAACTGCACTCCATACACTTTTAACTTTACTGTCATGGCGGCTCAAGTTCGCGCAGTAGTCTCCGGTCAGTGGCTGGCAGAAGCGGTCAGAACTAAACTCGTCGGTCCAAAACTCTGCATCCTTGACTGTTCCTGGTACCTGCCCAAAACGAATCGGAACACGAGAGAAGAGTTTGTTCAGAAACACATACCGGGTGCGTCGTTTTTTGACATAGAGGAATGTTCCGATAAGAACTCTGAGTATGATCATATGCTGCCGACCTCCAGCTTCTTCTCTCAGTATGTCGGAGATCTCGGCATCGGGAACGACACGCACGTCGTCGTGTACGATACCAGCGATTCAGGCTCGTACAGTGCGCCCCGGGTGTGGTGGATGTTCCGGGTGTTCGGACACAGTTCGGTGTCGGTGCTGGACGGAGGCATGAAGCTCTGGCTGGCTGACGGTCACCCGTTGACATCCGAGTACAGTAAACCGGAGCGCAGAGATTACCAGGCGACCCTGAACGCATCGTGGGTCAAGCACTATGAAGATGTGCTGGAGAACATCAGAACCAAGAAGGTCCAGGTGGTGGACAGTCGGTCTATAGGCAGGTTCCGGGGTACTGATCCAGAACCCAGAGAAGGTGAGGAGTAACACATCCACTTACCCAAATTCTTATAGTTTAAGACAGAAATATTTATATAACATAGACAAAAACACAGAGACGGTTTGTTCTTCAAAAACAAACTTGGATTCATCAACTTTTCCAGCCTGGATTTTGGTGACCAGATCCAAACTAGTTAGTGAGATGTGTTACATTTGTAAAAAAAGACCACATTTATGCATGTACCGTGTCCCGCAGAGTGATCCTGTGAAACAGGACACTGAAACCTGACACTGACTCGTTCGGTCGTGTTCTCCCATCAGCCTCTCTGGCTGCTGTGCTTTTTTGTTTGGACCTCCTGCTTCAGCAGCGGGAGTTTTTATCCAGGTGATAACAGGTAAACAAGCTTCATCAATGATGTTTCTTCATACAGATTTCACTCCAGGTTGACTGAACTCATTGATATCAGCTGTTCTGGAACCAAAAATGTTGTTTCAGACATGGTTTGGTGTTTATTTTGATGTCTAACTGGTATTTGCAGATTCTTACAGAGTTTGAACACATCACAGTTCTTATCATGATGATTCTGATCAGTGTTGTTGTGTTTGTCTCTCGCTCTCAGACATCCTACCTGGACATTTTTCCGGAGCCATCAACATGCCCTACACAACGTTCCTGGATTCATCCGGCAAGCATCTTGGATCCGAAGCTCTGGCCAAGCTGTTTAAGGATGCCGGGGTGAACCTGGAGAGTCCGGTTTGGGCTTCCTGCGGTTCTGGAGTCACTGCGTGTCACATTATCCTTGCTGCTCATCGCCTCGGCCACACTGTCCCTCTGTACGACGGTTCTTGGGTCGAATGGTTTAAACGTTCGTCTCCAGACGACATAATTACAGAAGGAGAGAAGAAGAAGGAGTGATGGTGCCAAAAAAAACAAAAATCAGCCTTAATCTATAATTTGTATTAAATGAAACATAAAGTTTAACTCGAGGTTAAAACAGCTGTCTGTTGAAAGAACATCTGGATTCAGTAAAAGTTGGAATTTTGACTCACAGCTGGATTTAATCTGTTTTACACAGCTCTAGTTTAATATGATCTGATTCGTCTCCCTGGTGAATTTTATAAAATGATGTTTGTTCCTTTTGTTTTTTATTTTACAGATGTAGCATTAAACCTGTTACTTATTTTAAATGAGGTTTCATGAATTGGAAGAATAAAAGTTTAAAATTTGTTCCAAAAGTAAAAGTTACAAGAACAAACTTTTAGGTCAAATAAAATAATAGGAACTTTTCTTGAGAACCAATATTATTTAACAGAAATATATAAATATAATATATATAATAGATTTATTGCTTTAATTTCTGCTTTAAAAGCTAAGAAGATAAACTAATAATTAGCTGATCACTACATATGCAATTGAGACTTTATATTAAAGCCATTGTCAATTATTTATTCTAATTTTCTATTAATTCAAACTTACATAAAAGTTGCTTTTGACCCAGTTGTGCAAATATTTGAAATGATGTAAAATAAGAGAAAATATTTTTACCTTACAATTATTTATTTAAATTGCTCATTTTTTCCAACAAAGAATGAAATAAAAACTTGAAAAAAACAACAACAAAATGCTGTTTTTAAGTGACTTTATTTATGAAGCAATCCTACTTGGCTCCTGTTGATAACAATATTATCACCAGATGTAACATGATTCATACCTTCCAAAAAGTTCCACTTTTGTCTCGTCGTTCCACAGAATATTTCCACAAATATCTCGGGGATCATCAAGATGTATTTTGGTAAACGTGAGATGGGTCTTTCAGTTTGGAACTTTCCCATGATGCCGTTTTAACCTGGTTTCTTTGTTATTGTTGAACCATGAACTCTGACCTTCACTGAGACAAGTCAGACCTGCAGTTAGATGTTCTGGGTTCTTCTTGAACCTCCAGGATGAGTCTCTGATGAGTTATTGGAGTAGTTCTTTAAAGGTCAGCTGCTGATGGGAAGGTTTGAAGTTAAAACTCTCATTGTGGTTCACTGAAGTCCCAAAACCTTAGAAATGGATATGTAACACTTTCAGACTGATAAATGTTCATCATGTTGTTTCTCATGTCATCTAGATTTTTTAGAACAGAACATGAAGTGTTGCTATTTGAGATCTTTTATAAACTTCATGTTGTCAGGTTCTTGATCCTGACTATAATCAGGCCTCGGTGTAACACTGATCTCAGCAGTGGCAGTTACTTCATACACAAGGCCAAGCTGCTCTGGGTTGCTTTTATTTCTTAATAAATAAAATCATCTTTTAAAATTAGAATGTTGTGTTTACTCGAGTTTCTGTTGATCAGAAACAAACAAAACACTGAAATATTCTGAGGGCAAATACTTTTCATCGCATGATTTTAATGGATTTTCTCTGCTTTACTTGTCAGTTAAACTTGATGTTTTACACGTTTTATTTTATTACTAAAACATTTATTATTTGATGACTTCTTTAAAAATAAGTTATGTCCTTCATTTATAACTATACAATATCTCTACTCTCAATATCGCTGCTCAAAAACGTCTAACACAAATTCCAGAACAGATGCTCACAGCTGATAAACAGTGAGGTGTCCAGTTTACTGCCTGAAGGTCCTTACGAAACAAACAAACCAGGGTCCTTTCTTTTTGAACGCTAGCTGTTGTAGCGGCGTTCAGTCTCGTATTGTTTTAATTAACTTAAAATTTATCCCCTAAACGTTTTCACTCGATTTTAAATAATTTGTAGGTGGTATAATAATAAAAAGAAGCTTCATTCGGCTCGGTCTTTGACGTTCTGAATTAGTTTTAAACGTCGACAGTGGTTTTTCGTTTCGTTCGCCGTCACAGCGGAGCTAACGTTAGCATCTGATTAGCAAACGATCTTACCTTAACAACAACCTCACGCTAGCTGTGGTATTTATTATTTTGATAAAATAATCGGTGAGTTAAGTGTGTTGCATGTAATTCAATAATAATTTTGGTGTAACATTAACTGCTGTGGTTTTAGTTTCGTAACGAAAAAAGCGGCAGTTAACTCACTTCTGTTATTCGTTACATAATCAGTCACATATTACAACAAAACAAGGATAGTTATTAATCAGTTTGTGTTACTGCGTTGGGAAAAGATAACCAGTCAGTGTTTTATTTGAGTACAATATGTTTTGAAATGAGTGATTGTTGCATTGTTTTTCCGCAGAGAGGCGTTGATGAGCAACAATGTCTGGCATCGCTCTCAGCAGACTGTCCCAGGAGCGCAAAGCCTGGAGGAAAGACCACCCGTTTGTAAGCACACGCAGACCACCGTGTCCTGGGTTCAGTTTTCTGATGGTACCTAATGACCTGCGTTTTGTGTGAACCTCTCAGGGTTTTGTAGCTGTTCCCACGAAGAATCCAGATGGAACCATGAATCTGATGAACTGGGAATGTGCCATTCCTGGAAAGAAAGGAGTGAGTTTCAGTCTAACACATAAACATTTAACCCTTTAACTGCCAAAGTAGCAGAACTTAACCAGCTCCGTACTCTGATTAAACATAAACAGGCCTTTAAATTTCCCACTGGTATTTTTAATGGCCACAACATGACAGTAATATAAATCTTTGATTTTACCATAATAGGTATATGCAGTTACACATAAAATATTAGACTCTGGGAAAGAAATAAAAATCTGAGTCAGTGCCGGCGGTTAACAGTGTACTCAAAACAACTTTTAGCTCATTGTAAAACTATCCTTAATCATTAAATTCAAAGATACTTTATGAACCCCTGAAGGTAAATGAGATGTTGTAGTAAGTCAGTGTTTCTTCAGACCATCCATCTCCATCCATCCATCCATCCATCCATCCATCCATCCATCCATCCATCCATCCATCTATCATCCATCCATTTTCTGAACCTGCTTCTTCCTGTTCAGGGTCACAGGGAGCTGGTGCTTATCTCCAGTGGTCAAGCTGCTACCATGTGCAACTCTGCTCTATAATCCAAACAACTTGGTTTTGTGTCACTTTGGGGAAGTCTGTGTTTGTATTTCATGTTTAATGAACGAGTCATCAGTTTGTAAAGAAATTAAGTGGGTTGAGGACGATCCTGATCTATCAGCTGGAGCAGCACTCTCACAGATTTATTACAGGAAGTCGGACCCGGTGACCATTCGGTTCTGCAACCGGTCACAGCTAGCAGACCCACTTCATCAGTCTTACTTTATATTAGTTTTTGTTTTTGTTTTGTCTGTTTGTTTTTGTGTTTCATTAATCAGGTTGAAAAGTTGTGGATGTTTTGACTGTGTTTGTTTCCCTCTTCCATCCTTAGACCTTGTGGGAGGGGGGACTCTATAAACTCAGAATGCTCTTCAAAGACGACTACCCATCCTCTCCACCCAAATGTGAGTATCACTCCTTTATAATCTTTGTACATGGTTTCATGTAGCATCAAAGGGCATGAAGATACATTCAGCTAGTTACTGGAAACAGAGCAGGTCAGGAAATGATCGTTTTGGCCTTAAAGTCTGTACATCAAGTCTTACACGCCTTCGTACAGACCATCAAGCAGTTCTCTTTATATCCCGTTTCTGTGTAACAGCTTGTGTGTGACTGTCACTGTTTGGGACAGTTCAGATGTATCACATGCATGCAGTTGCATTCTATTTCCTCTGCATGCAAACAGTTTGTCTTTCCCTATCAGCATAACGTAAACGGTTTAGATCAGCTGATAAATTTGTGATGTTGACAGAAACATGTGAGAAAAGTTGCACGTTTTTGTAGTAGATCTACACGAGTTTTACACGACTGTGCTCTCACAGATCCTCTTGTGTTTTAGAGACATTGTGTGAATCACTTATTGATGACTAGGTAATGATGGATTTCTACAATACCTACATTGAATTTCGTACCTGAAATCTTTAATTCTACCAAGTCATTTAGTTTCAGGTTTTTACATTCAGACTTTTTATTTTTACATGTTTCTACTCAGGCAAGTTTGAGCCTCCCATATTCCACCCGAACGTCTATCCATCAGGCACCGTGTGTCTGTCCATCCTGGAGGAGGACAAAGACTGGAGACCTGCCATCACCATCAAACAGGTTTCAGTATATTTCTGATTCTAATAGTTTTTGGAATCCTGAGTATCAGGATGTGATGGATCTTCAAGTCCTACAGACTTTATACAAGAAGTGAGACTGTTTAAAAAACATTGATCAGTTCTCTCTGAAAACAACCTCGTGTAACATTTCTAAAGGCTTCGCTCCAGGTTGTAGAGCAGCTTTAGGTTCTTCTCTCAGTAGCTACGTTTACATGGGCACATTTAATCAGAATAAACGCCCAATCGGAACAAAAATTGGTCATGTAAACATGTCAATCAGAATGTTTTGATCCGATGCAGCCTGATCAGAATGAAATTTACTTCCGATCGAGAGGGGTGGTTTTGTCCGATCTTCATTCGGATAGACGTGCATGTATACACCCATACAGAAAGAAAGGGTGAAAAAAGCCCACTGCGCATGCGTACAACTTCAGCGTGACGTCTTTCCGCTTTCGCAGACTCAAGTAGAAAACATAGCGGGAAGTAAACAGAAGTGGTCTGCTGGTGCAGTCATCCTGTCATCCTGCTCTCCTCTCCTGTGGTGGAGGAGCAGTAGCAATATGTATTCAGCCTCTAGCTTGGTTAATGCGACCAGTAAAAACCCAAACATAAAGGTAATCACCTGCAGAAGGTCCATATTGGGGATAACGTGAGTCAGCTCGAGCACACGATGGGGCGGGAAAGACATGCAGAAAGGACGGAGTTTGTTTACTTTTTTTTCTTCCCCCGGAAAGACAACTCGCTGTGCGCATGCTCAACTCATTTAACCTGATTGAGTGCTTGGTGCATGTGTACTCATGGCATGATCAGATCATTTCAGTTAGTGTCCATGTAAACAGGGATTTGGGAATTCAGATCGACCAAGATTTTAATCAGATTGGGGAAATTTGGCGCATGTAAACGTAGCTAGTGTAGACGGCTGACGTGTTAATATGAAGGCAACAAGCTGATGGGGATAAAACTTGACTTAAAAGGTATTACAACAACTCACGAATCAATTCGATTCAAAACTGATTCTCGTTTGTGTTTATAATACACAAGACTCGATCTGCTGTGTGTATGTGAGGTGGGCTTCACTGGAAGTCTGCACGTCGCTGGTAAGCGCTGCTCTGTGGAGTTTGGCCAAAACTTCCACAAGTTTTGTCACTTCATAAACTCGTAGTCTGACTTTCACTCAGACGTGACGGTGTGACTCAGACTCAGTCGTATCATCGTGAATCTGTTTCATTCTTCACATCGCGGTCGGTCGAAGATCTTTCAGAATGAAAGAAGTTATATATTTATGTGTTTGTTCAGAGTCGGCTGGAAGTTTAACAGAGTGCTGGCGTGTGCCTTGGTCAGAAGTTCGTTGCGTTTGCCTCTACTTTTACCTCCAGTGATGGTGTAAGATGTGAGCACGAGCATTTGAAGTTTTCACAAAGAGCTTTTCATATTTCAGATTTTACACACTGAACACAACGCTGCCTGACAAACAGCATGTCCAGCGAGTGAGCGAAGAAATGTCTGGAAAAAGTTTCATTATAGATACAAGTGTTAACTAGAAAAGCGCAGACTTCTGCTAAATCTAGACGGTAATCCGGATCACCCCCAAAATGTAACTGATTGTTCCTTGGGTCATTTCTGACCTTTCCTGAAAATTTCATCAAAATCCATCAATAGGTTTTTGCGTTAAAAGACAGACAGACAAATAAACAAACCCAGATGAAAACATTACCTCCTTGGTGGAAGTAAAAACAAGCAAAACAAACCACAAAATGCAGCTGCTGCCCAAAAGTTCCAACATTTTAAATCTGTAAAACCAATCTAGAGATCAAAGAAAAAGGTTCAAGCTGCTGTTCATTACCGTCACCATGGTAACCACGCACCTGTCTCGCTCACTGCTTGACTGTAGAAGCGTCAGTGTTTATTTGTCCTTGGCATTTTGTGGAGAAATAAAAGCAGGAGAAACAGTTTGACTGCTTTAAAGGACCCTTTACTTTAGATACAAAAAGTCAGGAAACTTTTAGACAGCTGAGAGTTAAAAGTCAAAAATCTTCCAAAAACAAATTAATAATTGTCTCGGAAACAGAAGAATAACTACTGAATAATAAGGATGGACTTCTGTTCAAATAAAATCACATTACTGACTCTAAAGAACTCAAATATTTAAAATGATCCTGTAACATTAAACAACATATACAACACATACAAATGTACAATAAATTCATTATCCATACTACAGAAAAGAGCCATAAGAATAATTCACAATGCCGGCTATAGAGATCACACAAATCCACTATTCTTAAAATCCAGAACATTAAAACTCACTGACATTATTCATTTTCAAACAGCACAACTCATGTACAAAGCAACACATAAGGCACTTCCTGGTAACATACAAAAAATGTTTTTCAATAAGGATGGGAATTATGATTTGAGGGGGGAGCACAATTTAAAACATCAATGGGCACGTACAACATTAAGAAGTTTTTGCGTTTCTGTGTGTGGAGTGAGGGTGTGGAACAGGTTGTGTGTGGCGCTCAAGCAATGTCCAAGCATGATCCAGTTTAAAAAACAATATAAGAACATGGTTTTCACTGGGTACGGGGAAGAGGAAGGGGCCTTACCAGCGGGTGTTTTTCAATAATTCTATTTGTTACTTTTCTATCTGTTTATTCTCTTTTCTTGTATATGTGTTTAGTACTTAATTTATCATGCAATTTTTGTACTTTGTAGTTCATAGAAATGAATTTTATGTTAAAGGAGAGGAGAAGAGGGGGTAGGATTAAATAAGCTTATGCTTCATCCTACTCCTTTTCGGACACATTAATGTGTATTATTGTCTTGATTATTGTTTGTTTGTTTTTTTTGCACTTGTTCGAAATAAAGCATTCAAAATCAAATCAACATGGCTGAAATTTTAAGACTTGCATTGTGTAAAAATCAACTTTTACATGTTTTATGAAATAAGAGCAAATAAAGAGACTCGATCACAAAGAGCACTGCGACAGTAACAAGTCAAACACGAGCAGGTAAAAGTTTCAACCAGTTGGAGTCGTGTTTCTAACCATCACTGTTCTGTTTAATGAAACTGGTTCTGTTCAACTCTTCCTGTTCAGATTCTGTTGGGGATTCAGGAGCTGCTGAATGAGCCCAACATCCAGGACCCAGCACAAGCAGAAGCCTACACGATCTACTGGTAGGTGCTGTGAAGATCCAACCTGCAGACAAACACGTATCACAGTCTGATCGCTGTATCACTGTGTTTCAGTCAGAACAGGATGGACTACGAGAAGAGGGTCCGAGCACAAGCCAAGAAGTTTGCCCCCACATAGGAAGTGGGTGGAGCCACTCTTTGACCCCGCTGACCCCTGAAGGACCACTCCCATAAGAGTCAAGTTTTTGAGTATTATACTGTTCCACAGATGACAAGCAGGCCGCTTTTCTTTATTCTTTTGTAAACAACAACATTCTATTGATTTATTATAAACAGACTCTCGATATCCCGTCGTTACTCGTGTGTAATCCGCATCGTAAACTCACTCATCCTTTCGCTCATGTTACAGAGCTGTACAGACCAAACCGGTTCCCATGAAACTCCTCTAGTTTTTTATCACATCAAAGAAATAATCTGGTTTTATTTTCATAAGTGTGAAGAAGCAGAATGGACGTTGATTCACATCCAAGTTTGAAAAGGTTTGATTGAACTAAGAGACGATCCTGCTGCTTGTTTAAAATAACATTCTTCCTCTGGAGTTAAAGAGAAGCAACATGAAGCAGGAGGAAGTTTCATGTTTTATTTCAGCTGAAAGTGTCGAGTGTACAGGATTGTTGTGTGGATCCTCCTGGAAGTGAAGCTGAGTAACTTCCTGAACCTCCATCATCATCGGTGTGTCGTCTTCGTCCAGACGTATGAGCCGAGGAGTTTCCAACCAAAACAAACCAAAAATACTTCCATCGGTCAACGTAAACCTGATGTTCCAACAACCCTTAAACTACAAAATCAGAACACTTAAGAAAGTGCACTTGAGAGTAAAAAAAAAATCTTTTTGTTTGTCTTTGCCTCTAAATATATGAAGGCATGTATATAATATAAATAAGAAAAAACTGTGGAAGTAATGTTTTATATTGTTTTAGTTGATATTGTGTGTGGTGTGGTAACAAAAATTGAATTACATGGTTTCAAATTGTGAAATAAAGTTAAATAAAACAAAAAAAAATCGTTTTTTCCTTACTGGGTTGCAAATAAGATATTGGGACGTGAGAGGAAGTTGTAGATGGAACAAACATCCTGTACCTGATTGTGCAATAAGTTTTAAGCCCCGCCCTCTCATGAACAAAACATTTAAAAATACATATCAGGTAATTTTTTAGTGTTTCCTGTTAATTCACACAGTTCTCACCTTGATGCATGTTTAGATATACGCATGTTTTCTAATATGTTTAGACGTAGAATTGTGCTTTTTTGGCAGTTTACACATTTTTTGACACTATTGTTGCAGGAGCTGTTTGTAGTTCCAAGGTGATGTAATTTTCTCGGTTGTCTTGCAGGATATTCTGAAGAAATGTAACATCTTTAACGCCTATTGTGTTGTTTTTACTTCGCTTCTCTGGTGGTTTATCATCTCAGCATGACCTCATAAGACCAAAAACACACCAACAATGACCAAGGTGTGAAGACCTGTACTTCTCTCTTCTGAAGCGTGCGTGTGAAGTGTCATCAGGATCGTTTCCTTTGACCTGTGCTGAGCTTAATCTTTGTGTTCCATCGAATCAAGTTATTTTGAGCAGTTTAATGAGCTTCTGTAAACACGAAGCAGTGCAATCAATTCCAAATTATTTCTATCTTTTATTTTGTTAAAAATGAAAAATTCTGCAATTATATACTTAAGTTGTTCTTTTTAAAACATATCAACACAAATGTTTAACAGTTTTACATGTTGAAGACGAAACACAATCCAATAGTTCAAAACCTTTTGGTTGTATTTTCAAATTTTACAAAACTTAATACATTTTAGATGGAAAAAGGCAAATATTAATACTTTTGAGTTCTTACTAAGTGATTTAACAATGTATTTGTGATTTAATTTAAAAAACATTTTTTCAACCAATCAAATTCCTTGTACAAATTAATTTGACAATATTTTTTCAGTCTGGTTATTCAATTTAAATTTTGGTGTTTTTATTTGTATCTTTGCTGTTGATTGAACTCAGTTTATTTTAGTTTCATTTCCTGCTCTATTTTGAAAGTGGTCCTTGTTTATTAAAGTTTGGCTTCCTGTCTTTTCTCACCCGTGATCTGTTATCAAGTGTCACTCCTTACTCCCTCGTTACACGCACATGTGCGGTTTTCAGCTGCTGCTCGTTCAGCCACAGATTCATTTTTTCTGCCTGTTTCATATTATTCAGAATCACGTTAAATATGTATGAAGATGGACAGTGACACGAGACGT
The DNA here is from genome assembly GCA_006937955.1 of Pachypanchax playfairii. Taxonomy (NCBI): domain Eukaryota; kingdom Metazoa; phylum Chordata; class Actinopteri; order Cyprinodontiformes; family Aplocheilidae; genus Pachypanchax; species Pachypanchax playfairii. The sequence continues at coordinate 3,111,692 of SSNP01000022.1, read as the reverse complement.
GACACACTTATCCTCTGATCCATCTGCTGCTCCAAACGCCTCATCAGAAGAAGTTAAACTACTTTATAAAGATTCAGTTTGACAAACAAACTGATTATCATCACTAATGTGGGAGAATTTCGGGGTTTCACAGGATCAGAAAGTGAGTGATACAGAGTTTAATCTTTTTATACAGATAGTTTAGACTCATCTGCTCGTGCAAACACACACTGAGAGACACAGATCATAACAACTAGAGAGTAAAGCATCGTCCTAATGTGCAAACATCAGTATGACCAACTCATTCATACATGAATTATAATAAATCTTTCTCCTGTTCAACTCATTTCAACTCTTGGTAAATAATTTTTATGCATTAAAATGTAAAGTTTTCTTTTAGGGTGGATGAAAGTGTGTGTTAAACACGGCGGAGGTGCGGTCATGGTTTGGGGTTGCACAACAATGTTGTTGTTACAACATTCTGCACCAGCATGTGAAGGAAGGAAAGGAATCCTCAGTAAAGCTCATAGACACTCAGATTGGTGCTAATTTCACTTTAAAAAGTTACACTAATGCGAGAAACGCAACAGTAAGAGATTTTCCTTTTGTTTTGACCGTTTTCTTAACCGAATAATAACATCCGTGTTGTTGAGCCAGTGTGCGTGTGTATCGATCCACCTTAAGATCTTTTCTGCACGTTTTGTGACGATGTCTGTGTCAAACTTTGATCATATTTCCCAAACTGATGATCAAACACACAGTATCTTTAACATCTGAGTGTTCGCAGCAGCTGAGATGGATCAGTGTGTGATACGTACAGGCAGCGGAGTCAAATCGGTTTCAACATCAACCACTGAAACTTGCTTTACTGTCACAATCTGCTGCCTCTCCTGTTGAGTCTTCTGCAGTAATCTGATCCATTCTTGAGGTTAGACAGATAAAAGAGGTCAAGGGGACAGTTTGAAGTTGCATTCACGGTCTTGCACATCCTGCTGAATTTAGCTCGCTGCTGAGGCCTTCAGTCTGCAGCGATCTAAAGATAGATCTGTTTAACCTCGTTGGCTAACAAAGAGTCAGTATCAAGTTTAAAACACTTCTCACATTGTGTCAAATAAACTAAAGATGTAGTAAAATATGTTTTGATACTAAGGGGTGCAGTTTGTAAAGTTACACAGTCAAATATTAACAGCAATATTTTTGGTTATTTAGCCTGTCATGGGGAAAAAAACGAGGTTCATTTTTCAAACGCATATTTTCACCTTGTTATTCATTTATTTATAAATGTTACATTTACTAACTCCATATTTAGTCAGCAAACTACGTAAATATTTATTTTCAAAATTAAATATTTAATTTACAAACTAAATATTTAGGTCTGACCTAAATAGTTATTTTCCAATCTAAATATTTTGTTTCTAAATTAAATATTCAGCTTGATAGCTAAATAAATAAATAACCTAAATATTTAGCTCCAACCTAAATATTTAACTCTACGGGGACGCCGTCATCGTCGACGATGCCAGGGACCTTGTTGTGTTTAATCGAACATAGCTTCCGAACCATAAAAGATAGAAACTTACTTTTTTTCCCCTCTAAATCGGGAGAATCCAAGCTTTCAGACGGTAGTTCCGGCATCGCTCTAGCCCATTCACAAGGGATACAGTGTCGTGTCAAAATCGGTGTTCCAATCAGAGCCTTTGTCTTTTGCGCATGACGCGCGGTTGTCAATTTTTTTTTTTCTTATTCATTGATATTTATTGTGGGTTTTTCTTGAATAAAGTGTGATATTCTAATTTTTGCCTAATTTTTTTTGTATTTTTTATTCTAATACTCTTTATTTCAAGCAAAGGAGCCTCATTTACACAGCAGTTTAAACAAGGTATAGGGCATTATGGGGCATTGAAAGGTGGTGTTTTAGTAGCATTTAAACAAAAAAAAAGTTAGGCGAGGTTTATTTCTCCAAAAAACCCTTGGTCCCCAGAGGGTTAAGTGATATGCAAATTAACTTGCCAATAAGTTGAAATGGACTAACAAAATAAAAGCTGGACCTTGCAAACTTTTATTGTGAACATGCAGACAACTGCCTCAGTTTTCTTTTTCATCCAAGTATCCCACAAGTTATTATAACTTAAATAAGTGAAAGGATGTGCAACAGAACTAGGATTTTGAATTATATGTATTTTGAAGTTGGTGAAACTAAGAATTGTATGTAGCAGCTAATGGTTTGGGGGTGTTTAGTGAAAGAATGAAATCCAGGAAAGATCAAACTCCCATTTCAAACATGTTGAACATGAGTCCAGAGATCTTTGGAGGAAATGATGATGTCATCACCATAGGTAAAAACAGATTGGTCAACCACTTCCTGAAAGACATTGAGTCTCACCTGTGTGCCGCCTTATAGAGGATCAGGTTTTACTTTAACCCAACAATGCGAGTCTGTCCTGAAAGTGTTCAGGAGGATTTCCGGCACAGAGAACAGAACTGGTTCCGTCATGGTGGTTGTTTTATGAAGAACATGAAGCGCGAGATCCTCACAAGAACCTGAACCTGCAGAGAGAGTTTTGAGATTGTGGACAGAAGCAGATGGATTCGGTGTTGCTCTGGAGTCTTTAAACACTGTTTGACAGCACAGTGGGAAACAGGAAGTGGACTTGAACACTTGGTTGTGAAGAGGATTTAGAATTTCATGAGTGACTCAGTGCTGGGTTTGGGGGGAAGTTTAGCGAGTTATATTTATTAGTAGGGGTGTGCATCTCTACCTGCCTCACGATTCGATCCGATTCCGATTATCTGCCTAAAGATTCGATTTAATTCTGAAATTCATCACGATTCTTCGCACTCAATTTTTCAATAACTTACTACAAGCAGTCGGATATTGTTTTGAATTCTTTTTTATTACGGTATACCTGACAAAACATAAATCTTTCCACTGAAGTGAACGACCATTTTTAAAGTGTGCTGCCTATTACTTAAATAAAAAACATGTATGTATAAAAAATAAAATTTTCAGTACAGCAGCTACAAGACAGGATGTAGTATACCAAAACAAATAGCATAGGCTTAGCCTGTCTATTTAAAAGTGCAAATATTCAAATAAAACAATTCCTTGTTTTTCATTCAAAGTGTGCTGGATAAAACATTTTTAGCAGCTTAAAGACAAGGACACTTGAGAACCTGGATTGAGTGGGAATCACGATTATGTCACATGCTGCATCGATGCAGAATCGTGCACGGCCGAATCGCGATGCATCTTAGAATCGATCATTTTTCCCACCTCTATTTATTAGTACTTGTTTTCATTCAAACTTTACCTGGTTTTATCTGTGTGCTGTTTAGTTTAGGTTTCCTTTACTTTCCTTGTTATTAGACTCCTTGAGTTCTGGTTCTGGGTTTTGGGTTCTGGTTCTGGGTTTTGGGTTCTGGTTCTTACCTTCTTGTATCTTCGTGCTTCCTCGTGTTTCTGGGTTCACCGTCTGGTTACTGCAAGCACTCGAGTCTTCCTCGGATTCCCAGTTCTCCGTCTGTTCACACCAGCAGTTCATCCTGTTGATTACCTGCAGGGATGTTCCGGTCCTCGTGTCCCTGGAGTCCAGACTTCTTTCACCTTGTCAGCTTTTTGTTTTCTTATCATGAAACTTCACTTTGATCCTCGAGTTCATTGTTTCAGTCTGGATTGTGCAAACACTTCGTTATGACTTCATCAGGTCCGCTGAGCTTTAAAGGTTCAGGTTTGGTATTTTGGTATTATGGACTGATCTGAATGTCTGAGCTGCATCCATCTGGTTTCACCATGTTGGTGTGAATAATCTGTCTGCAGCTTGTTCTAGATGAACTGAATCAAAATCAAGTTTTTACTGCAGAAAAATCTTTAACTGAGAATCAAATATCAGCACCAGAACTTTGCTTTTTTTCAGACCACCTGTGAACTGCTCGTGTGGTGGACTCCATGGCTCATGAGGGGGTTCTGGACTGGATTGACTAAAGTTTACTGATTTAATCAGTAATTAGTTTGAAGACATGATAAACGTTCTGTTGATGGTGTCGGGTCCAGATCACATGATAACTTTGGTTGACGTGGCAGCAGCAAATATTTTATTTGATTCATGATATAAATACATACGTGCAGTGTGTAGCTGATGTAGCTGCTAACATGGGCGTTAGTTAACTTGGTAAACTGGTTTGTGCACATCAAATTGGTTTAGTATGAAGTGTGAAACCTAACTCATTTAATACGGAGCCGTTTGCTTCACAGGATGTCGAGTTTAGTCATCTCAAGCTGCACTTACAGGAAATATCTGTATTTTACAGTTTACGTTTGCATTTGATGAGTCATTGTTCAGGATAGAATTCATGCTGCTGACAGTTTATCCAGTTTAAACATTTAGATTTATATTATTAGGATTCTAAAGCAGGTTGTTTGTTTCTGGTTTATCTTTGTTGTTATGTGTTGACTTATTGTTCTCACCTCTTCCCCACTTTGTACACCTCCCTCACCCCCTCCCTCACCCCCTCCCTCCCACACACACACACACACACACCAACATGGTCTCTGCAGCGTTTTGCCTCAGAAGCAGCAGACTCTGACCTTTCGGCGAGCGCTGTAGGCTCTTCCTCCTCCTGAAGCTCCTCTGCACATAAACACCTCCACCTCGAGCTCACGCCGACACCCTTGTGCAGGAACTGTAGGCGTCAGATCGCCCTCTGGCCTGCCGCAGGCCCGAACCCGGTCTGGCAGATAAACTATGCAGCTGCTAGATCCACAGATCAAACATTAGGTATTGCAACAGTTGCTGTTTTAAACATGTGAAAATGTGAATGTCTGTGTGACACATGAGTGTAGAGGCGTGTTATGCAATGGCCTCTCTTTGAACTTTTAGGCTGAGATGAACTTTCCTAAAACCGAGTTTAGTTAAAGCCCCCCCCCACACACACACACACACACACACACACAGGATGGAATTTTATTATATAAATAGATTTTTTCTTTTAATAAATTCAGGAATCTGATTGATCTGAACAGGTTTTAATCTTTTTGCTGCATGTGGATGTTTAATCTTCTATATTCTTGTTGTTTTTCTTGTTTCTTGGTTAGTCTGACTGCTGATGAAGACTTGTGCATCTTTTTGGGGCTTCTCATGCTCGTTGCTGTGGAAGTGAAATGTTGGGTGACCACCGGCTGACGAGCGCTGCATCAGCTCTCAGTCACTTTTTGTTTCAGAAGCAGTAGCTGCCTGGTCGATGTGCATCTGCAGTGGTTGTGGCTGTAACAGCAGCGGTTTTCCTTTTTTACAGCTCAGTGTGTTTCACAGAGAACATGATCTCATTTCTGTTTAACCCCAAAGATTCTAAATCTGGCAGCTTTTAGCCCCTTTTAGTCCTTTGAGTCGCTGATTCAAACCACTTCATAGAACAACCAGCTTCTCTCCTTACAACCCCACTTTGTCTTTTTTACATTGTCATTGAAACAGGATGTGGTGTTGCTTTGTATTTCTTGTTTTCGGTGCAATTATTACAATCTTGATGCATGTGATGGGGCCCAGGTAGTGGATGCTGCTGGTGGGGAGCAGCAGGAGGAGGAGGAGGAGGTGCTATGTGAGGCCAATCATCACCAACACGTCCTCGCTCTCTCTCCAGCCCGGCCCGTCCCCTCTCACTATCACTCAGCGCTGCATGGGGCTTCCTGTAAGATCTACCCTGAGACCTCAGCTGTGGTTTCAAGTGGAAAATGTCACTGGGCACTTAAAGAAGACGGAGGGGTGAGAATGAGGAGAGAGAGGGATGAGTGAGAAGAGCGTTCGCACAAACAACGCAGGTAGTTATGTTTGAGTAGACACAAAGAGAAAATCAATTGAACCTGCTGATCAGTCCAGACGAGGATGCTGATCACCTGCTGCCGGGACTCATGAGGTACTTCATCACTTATTCTCCTCAAAAACAACCACATTATTGAATAAAATCCAGAATATTTACGCTTTAGTATGAAATGATTTGCACAAACTTTCTTTAGATGTGTAACTTCACATGTGACTGACAGTAACAGAACTTTTTACATCATCTACAGTAAAGTTTTAATAAAAAAAACAAAAAACTTAATGACTCAATTTGCTTCTCTGTCATGGAAAATTACAAATTACATCTCAACCGCAGTCTGTATTACAGTTAAAGGTCAAACTGTCCCCTTTGTTTTCTGTTTTAGACGAGGTCGTCTCCCCGTCAGGGTCCCTTGACGTCCCTGCAGTGTTTTTATTTAGGACACTCTCAGGCTGAACAGCTGCACAAACACAACAGGGTTTAACATTTTAATAAATGTTCCAGTTCTTTATTCTGTTATTTTGTGTTTGAGAGACTTTCAGATTATATTTAACAGCTTTTCTACAACAAAAATACAGACAAATTAAACTGAAGTTAAATAAAGTCCTTTAATTGAGCCAAATATAAGAGTTTAGTGTGATACGTCGTCAGTTTCAGTGTTTTTATTCATGTTTTATCGGTTCTTTCAGAATGAGTGAAACAAAAACCATGTTGCAGTTTCAGATTTCCAAGTAACAGAATGAACATCGTCAGTTCTGTTTCTAATCGAGACTTTTTATTGATGTATCTGCCTGAATGTTTGTATGATGTCTGATTACAGTCGTCATGGCCTTGAAGATGCTGCGGTCCTTCTGCATCCTCGTGTTTCTGCTTCCATCACGTTCAGCTCATTCTCACAAAGGTTCATCTGCTTCACGTGCATTCAAACATTTTCTGTGTTTTCGTTTTGTTTCACTGCAAAAAGCTGCAGTAAAAACAAACTCATGTCTTCATTTTGAATTTATTATCAAGTCTTTTTAGAATTTATCATCCTGTTTGACATCACTGACATCGGTCTAATCTTTTATGCTCGTGTGATTTTCTAAACAAGGACTCGTCTGTACAAATGACTTCGTCAACAGTGTCAGCTGTTTGTGGACCGGCTCGTTAGAAGGTTCTGGAGAGGACTGTAGGATTTCTGGAGAGAAGGAAATCTGGAAAAAGACACAAGTTGAAAAAATGATGTAAGAAATAAACATATTTTCTGTTTTATTTCCCACAAAACAAAAACACGTGATTTCTTGTAAACAGGGACGGAGCAGAGCGGCGCTCACTCAGCTGGGCGGTTTATTTTAAATGTGAGTTTGTGTTTTCTATTTTTGTTTTAGTCGAAGCTGCAAAGTGACACAGAGAGAAAATTCTCCTCCAGGCTGCAGTTTAGTCTTTGAAAACACTGTAAGTTCCCAGTTTATATGACATGTGATGAACTTCACCTGAACACTTGTTGGATTAAATGTAAAGACTTTTAATTTATGGTTTAATGAATCTCTGCAGGTATTTTTTACTTCTGAAAAGATTCCGAAGATCCAGATGACGTGTGACGGCAAAATAATAAAGAATCTCACGGACTTCAAGCTTCAAGATCACAGTGAGTTTTTCTCCTCAACAAAACGACAAGTTCTAACTGATGAAGACTTTGTAAAGACTCATCAGACATTTGAATATTTGGAAATGTTTTTTTCTGCATGTGCGTCTTCATGGTTTTGTGTGTGTGTGTGTGTGTGCAGTTAAAATGCATCCTCCTCACACTCCTCACATCAACATCACTGCTAATGTCACCATCATCTCATGGAGTCTCGGTGATTCCGTCTCCTACTTGTTCAGAGATGATTTTGAATTCCACGTTCAGATCAGACAGAGAGGCGAGTCGTGGGAGGTGAGCATCACAACATTTATTCACCCTCTTGTATATTATAAGTAAAAAAATCACATGATGATTAAGTTGTTGATGCTACAAATATTTAGAACTGTGAAAGACCTCATGATATTATACTATACAGCATCATTGTATCAGGAGAATCATCTACTGGTCCTGGATCAGTCCGTTCCTGTGAACAGCTGTTGCATATGGGGTCAGATTTCTGTAAAAACTGTGACGAGTCACAGAACTGTTCAACATGAGCTGATTTTATTCCGTTGTTTGCTGCTCGGTCGTCTTGTTGAATTTAACAGATTAATATTATTAATGTATTTGTGCTCTACTAATAATCCCGTGACCTCCTCACGGATTCATATTCAGCCTGATGCTTCTTGTTGTTTTCAGAAAGAAGAATTCTTGTTTTAATTGTTTTTTTTATACAAAATAAACCTCTTTGTATATGATCTGATAGAAATAAACGTTTTTAAGTTGCTAGTTTTGTAGGAATTTTGGATGAATTATAATCTGACACCGTACTTGTGTTGTGAAACGACCTGCACCGAATCTGTTTTGTCTAGTTTGAGGTGAAGGTTTCTTCACACCTGCTGCTGCAGGTTCATATGCAGGTGATGTGACTCTGTGCTGAACTGGAGCTCTGAGGCTTAAAGAGGGGTGCGAGTACGATGCCCTGAGGTGCTCCTGTCCTACTGAGGCAGTTAGAGGTGGCTGTGGAGGCACCTTCATCTGTTTTATGGCGATTCAAGCAGAAATGTGTTGAAATCATCGGAGAGACCGAATAACTGTACAGATTTCTTTGTTCATAAGATCAGACTCGCCGAAGATGTTTTATTGTTCCATCAGTTCCTGCATCGACTTTCCAGAACGTGATGTGGGATGACGATCATTAGGTCTACAGTCACAAAGGGTAGATGGATGAAGGAATCTTCTCCTTGTTGTTTTTCGGTCTCTTGCAGATTTATGACCAAAGTGCAACACAAGGTGTGTCAGGACACCTGTGTGTCCCAGGGGTGCAAGGGGGTGGAGCTTCCTGCTCACACTTTAACCAGACTTCCATCTCAAACATCCGTCCATAGAAGAGACAATGTGTTTGTGTCCTCAGCATCGCCCTGCAGGGCATCACCAGCTTCCCTCGAACACCTCCTTATGATGCTTTAGCTCATAAAAGTTGGATTGTGGGTGGATGTGAAGCAGCAGAACGAGGTTCTGCATCACCTAACAGAGGAAAGACAGTAGAACATTATACATTCATCATCATTACAAAGAGTTTAATTAATGTCAACATCTGGAGGAGTAACAGCTGAAACCTCCACGGGTTGTTATGAACACAGTCGCTTCCCGTTCTACTGAAACAGACTGTCAGGGTTTTAGCTGGTTCTCTGGTCACCGCAGACGGGAGGAGTTTATAATTCTGCTCGTCACTCAGATTTACACGCTTGTTGAGAAAATATGCACCAATTTAAGTATTTTACTGAATTTTCTTCCTTTATCAGAAGTCCAAAGATTTCCACCCAGATGAGCCAACGTTGAAGGTGTTTGATCAGGATCTGAAAGACCTCCTGGAGGTTCGAGTGAGAGTCAAACCTTCTAACAGAGAGAAATGTCACTGGAGTGACTGGAGTCCTACAGCGTCCTGGTTGGACCCCAACAGGAAGAAAACATCTACTAAACAAGGTAGAAAAAAAGAAAAGAAGGATTTCATTACAGCAGCTCTGCTGAAAGCTGTAAGTGGGCGGAGTCTGGTAAATACCTGCGTTTAACAAGGTGTTTGTTTCAGACTGGTCGCTCGATTGGATCTTGCTGAAGGTGACGGGAGTCGCTCTAGCTGTTGTTGGACTGTTGTTGGGTTGTTGTTGTGTCCTTTATAAATTCTGTAGGACCCACAGGTGAGTAAACTCATGTGCTGATTGTTCACCTGTCTTGACCCAAACTAACACCTCACTTCTTCATTTCAGGATCCTAGAATGGAAGCCGCTGCCAGACCCCTCCAAGTATTTCCAAACTCTCCACAAAGGAGATCAAACGGTAAAAATTCTGCTCTTATCACCTGATGTTGTGCACGTGGCTCATGCGCATAAACTTTCAGGTGTTAGTCTGACATTATTCTATATTTAAAGAGGCCATTTCATACAAATTTCAGGACTTTGTGGTTATTTCTTAAGTATTAACCAGTAATATGAAACATTTTATATCTAAAAAAACGTTAGGAAACACTGATTAACAGACCTTTCAATCTGTCTGCGTCAAGATTCGTCAGGCTCCAGCAGCAACTCGTTAATATTTATTATACAAATTTCCTGGACTCTGATTGGCTAACAAACTAGCCTATCAGAGCAAGGTATACTGTTTCCTGCCCCGCTGCGCATGGTAACATCAGACGTTCTCTCTTCCTGTTTGCTACGTCTTATGCTAACAGCTTTTAGCTAGCAGCATGCTAGGCGTGGTTTCAACTGCAGGAGCTGCTGAATACTAACGAACAAAGGAGTTGTGATGAAACAGATACAGGCCGTTCAGACTCGGGAGAACTCGGGTTTTATCACCACCTGCGTAGTTTGAGAGATTAAAACTGAAAGAGAAGTTGTTGACCTGTTTTCACACCCACTATGAAGGTAAGAACACCTGTGGAGCTAAAATATTCAACAGAAACCTCAGAACAACCGTTTTAATGGAAGGACCTTTTTAATGTTGAAACCAGGTGTTCACGTCTAAAAGTTCAGGTAGTTTTGCTTTTGCTTCATTTTAGCAGCTGAATTTACCAAAAGTCTATTTATGTATCTGAGTTTTTAATTATTTTTAATAAAATATAAAATGTTAGCTTTTGGTTTTTTTTAAACCCAAACTGATGTCTTTTTGATGTGTTTTATTTTTTCACAGAAATGGCTGAATCCAGAGTCAGCGACCGAATCCTTCTTTGTGGCAAAGTCATGTGACAACATCTCCCCAGTGGAGGTGTGTGGGAACTGGGACGTGGTGGTCTCGTCCCCCTATCCGTCCTTCAGTTCCACTAGTGCTCCGTTTCATGTCCAGGACGGCTCAGACTCCGGCAGAGTCGCCTACAACTCGTCTCTGTCCAGCTTCTCTAACGTGGGTTATTTCATGTCCAGCTCCTCTGGAAGTTCGACTCAAACCAACTCCAACCCGGCCTACTTCACCTACAATGACCATGTCCACAACCTGCCGGTCCACGTCTTTCACCCCGCCCTATGCGATGAGTTTACCTCTTATCACGACTATGAGAGTCTCAAGAGGGAACCAGAGAGCCCTGATTCAGGTTTCGGCATCATGAAGGAGGAAGAGAATAAGGATCCTTGTTGCATAGAACGAGAAGTGGTTTTAAATCATCAGAGTTCTTCATTTCACATCATTTCTCTACATGTTCCCTCTCACACCCGCCCCCCTTCCTCCCCTCCTGCTCCTCCTCATCCTCCCGCTGTGGCTCAGATTCCCTCTGACAGCCAGCAGCCGGGTGTCTCTGAAAGCACTGCTGCCATGTCCAGGTCTTCCTCCATGCCTCCAGAACCCTCAAAAACCGACTACATGACACTCAAAGAGCTGCAGACAACGTTCAGCAATAAATCAATCTAAAATCCATTTCAGTCAAGCTGCTCTCAAACAACTTGACTAACTATTAATTATTTTATTATTAATAGTTAATTATTATTAATTAACTCTAATCTGACGGCATGATGAACATCCAGAGCTTTCTGCTAGCTGAAAAATATGTTGTTTCTTTTCTGGATATTTAACCAGAGCTGAAAAGGACGAAGGTGAAAACATATCTAACTTTTACAGCAACTTTTAAAATGTTGTAACTGAAAATGATCTTTGAGTTTTAAACAGATTAGCATTCAGCGCTGTTGATGCTAAATCACAAAGCTGCACTGGCGCAAGGGAAAAAGAAACATTAAACAAATACACACAAATACATATTAAGGGAGCTTTAACATCTACCATATTATTCTGATAAGTTAACATGCTAGAAAACGCTAAATAAAACATGTATAACTGAGCATTAGTAACTCGCATCGCATCAATGACGCAGAAACATCACAAGCTTAAGTTTCAGTCTAATTCACTTTTTCCCTTTGTTAAAGTTGTGATATTGAAAAACTCATGAACAATTACTGTCTTTTGTAAATAAACTGAATGATTCAGCTTAGAGATTCAGATCAGTTTGACCAGCTAGCAGCTAGTGGTAGCAAGCTAATAGCTAAGCCAAGACTAACATGAATAACTGTCTTATTAAAACTATTTCAGTTTCAAAAACAAGGATTCATGCAAATGCATTTGTTATTTACCAGTCCAGTTAGAAATAATGTGTTTCTCCAAACTGAGGTCGTTCAAAGAGGTTTCCACATCAACACAGAGCTAATTCCTTTAAAAGTATTGTCTAATAAAACGACCCTTTTAAAGACCCAGTCCAATCATTTTTTGAGTTATTTTAAAATGGTCTCAGTGGCCTTTAAATTATGACTATGGCGTTTTTACTCAAAATCTAAAAACCTGTTGGTGAGAGCTTTCTTATTATGCTAGAACTACTGCTAGCTTATAGCTAGCTTACAGCTAGCAGAGCAGGAGCTTTTGGCCCGCCCAGTGCCTTTTCCACATCACAAACTGACCCTTTTTTCAACCGTATTTTTGCATCGACTATTGATTCACAGCGATTTGAATGCAGAAATACTCAGAAAAATGCAATTTTGAGCTTAATTTTCTTACGATATGTCCTCTAGCATCAGAAAAATGCCACAAGAACATGTTAACAACACGAAAAAACATGATTTTCATCAGAGTGGATCTTTAACAAGCCGTGTTTTAGTTCTTCTGTAGCCTAATTATCTTTTTTTAAACTTTCTGTGTTCAGGTACAAATGGTACCACTATTTTAAAATAAAAACAATCATAGCTTGCTTCTTATCTAATCTGATTTTTATGATTATAAATGCTGTAAGAGCCCATTAAATTACCAGTTTCAGTTTACAATGTGATGATTTGCAAAAACACAAATTCTTTCCTCTTGTGGGAGAATTTGGGATTTCGAAAGCAGCGAAACGGGACTTTTGATGCGCTTTGATCATTTAAATACCAACAAGTTTGACACAATATCACTTTCAGATTGAGTAACAATAGATTTTGGAGGGTGATGTTGTATTACTTGCACCGATTTGCAGAGAGAAAAACACTCCTCTTGAAATGTTTAGGTGTCAGATGAGATGATTTGGACTGTGACGTGTAAAGCAGCTGTTTTTTTTGTACATGTGGGTGTGTGTTCTTTCAACTTGTTCCTCCGCACATTGTTTTTCTCCAACAAACAAACAAACAAACGTTTGAATAAATCAGCAGCTTTTACAGTTTCAGCTGAATGGTAGCATCAAAATCAGCAGAGTCAGTGATAAATGCTGCCTCCATTGTCTTTTTAATTGTCTTTCTACATCTGCAGCATGTTTCTGTTGCACTCAGTGACACATGTACAGAAAGACCAAACAAAATAAAAGCTCTGCTGGAAATGGGTCACCCTTGTGACTTCCTGTGTCGTTGTGGAATGAGGGCTGAGGGGTGGGCATGTGTGAGCTCGCTCGAGAAAGAGTGTGGGAGACAGTCTGAGGTGTGTGTGTGTGTGTGTGTGTGTGTGTGTGTGTGTGTATTTCTGACCTCCTGGGGACCCGTTTCCTGACTTTTACTATCTTTCTGGGGTCCGAGGGTTCTTGTGGGGACCGAAGCCTGGTCCCCATAAGGGGGACACCCCTTTTTAGGGTTAGGGGTTAGGTTTATAGGTATGGTGTGAATAGAGTTTTAGTTAGTCTTAGGGTTAGTTATAGATCAGTAATGGTTAAGGTTAGGAAAAGGGTTTGGGTTAGGTATAAATCTAGTTACTAAAATCAATGGAAGTCAATGGACGGTCCCCATAAGGATACCAAAACACACTTGTGTGTGTGTGTGTGTGTGTGTGGGTGTGTGTGTGTGTGTGTGTGTGTGTGTGTGTGTGTGTGTGTGTGTTTACATGTCCTGTCAGGTGGTCCTGGTGGTGTATGTGTGAGTAAGTGCTAGTATTAGAGTGTGGTTTGACATTTAACTCTGACACAACCTGCAACATCCGCTCACCTCACGGAGAATTCACAATATTTAGCCAAGTCAGCTTGAAAACACTCGATGAGTTTTTTTCTAACTCGATCTACGATGGAACAACCCAGATGTTTACATTCTAATCCAGCTGCTTGTGTTGAATAACTCAGAATGTAGTTGTTTTAACTTATATGCAGGTTAATCGTCACATTTCATCAGCAGCTGTTACAATTTACACGATTAAACCGTTTCAGTGGAGAAACATGTTTTTCTTTTTCTTTTATTCAATAAAAATGTCTATAAACGCATTTTATTTCATGTAATCAAGTAGAAACCAGGTGTTAGAATCAGCAGTTTTATCTTATTTTAATGGTTAAAGAAGTTTCCCATTACAAACTATAAACTGGTTCACATTTATTAATAAATAACAACTAAAAGACACAAAGTAAAAGTACATTAACGTTATTAATTTAGTTTCAATTCAGCTCAATTTGATCCAATTTAATTTAATTCAGTTATTTTATGAATAGCTCCAGTTTATAACAAAAAGTCCAATTCACATCAAATTTAATTTGAAGTTAGTTTTATAAAAACCTTGGTAAATGGTGTGTACTTGTATAGCGCGTTACTCGGGTCCTACGACCCCCAAAGCGCTTCACACTACAGTATGTCATTCACCCATTCACACTCACACGTTTGGTGATGATGAACTACACACATGTTTGTAGCCACAGCTGTCCTGGGACAATGACAGAGGCGAGGCTGCCAGATACTGGCGCCGCCGGACCACCACCAAACAGGCAAGGTGGGTTAAGTGTCTTGCCCAGGGACACAAGGGCCAGGCGATTTCTGGGCAGAGCGGGGAGTCGAACCAGCGACCTACCGGTTACCAGACGACCCGCTCTACACCTGAGCCACGGCCCCCCGTAATTACAAAACCTTGTAATTAAAACTAAAAAAAATTAACCCCCCCCCCTAAATTAAAACTCACCTATTCAGGCTGGCTTTTAATCAGTTAACTCAGTAATGTGGTGGCATTTGATTTGATTTGATTTTGTTTTTTATTATTTTTGATGCATTTTTGATTATTGACGTTTTAATTGTTTGAATTTAACTGACTTTGGTCACCTTGGAGTGTTGTAAAGGGCTTTATAAATAAATGTTGATTGATTTAATTAATTGTAAATATCAGGTTAACTAAGTTATAACCTGCTAATCGGTTTAAAGTTTACCAGCAGATTGTGTTGAATCTTCTTTTCTATTCAGTTTCAAATAGAACCAGGACGAGACCTTCTGCCTCGACCCACTGGGGTCTGAGGGGACAGGAAGAAACCTCCAGCAGAACCGGAACCAGGACGAGACCTTCTGCCTCGACCCACTGGGGTCTGAGAGGACAGGAAGAAACCTCCAGCAGAACCGGAACCAGGACGAGACCTTCTGCCTCGACCCACTGGGGTCTGAGAAGACAGGAAGAAACCTCCAGCAGAACCAGAACCAGGATGAACAGCTTTCTGAGAGTTTCATTAAAATCCATCCAATAGATCAATAGATGCTAACACACACACGAGCGCACACATTCTCACCACCTGTAATATTCACATTCTCCAGCAGGGGGCAGACTACACACATGATTCTACACAGCAGGTTTTACAGGAACATAATAATCCTGCTAAAGCAGCAGAACCTAAACATGCAGATCAAACACGACCCTTCTGCTGTTACAGGGTTGTGAAGGTTGTTTTGTGGAGTCAGTTCCCTCGTGTGTTAGAGATTAATAACTCTAAGATGTTCTGAGTTGTTTCCAAGCCCGAGGGTCCAGATCACAGCATTAATCATCAAGATGTCAAAGCAGTAGAAAAACCTGGGCGCTTGTTCTGGATCAATCTGAAGGGTGTGTGAGAAGAGTCTGATTCACACAGTTTCTGTGGAGAGATGTTGTGATGAGGAGGAGGCAGCGCTGTGGCCACAAACACCACAGGGGACAAAACGTTTCTCATAAACAAACGACACATCCTCCAAACAAAATAAGTACATTCCTGCTTATGAAAAGGAGAAAACAATATGCGAGCAGTAATTAGTCCTGTTTTTCTGTCAAACGCTTCGTCTTCATATCAGTTCTTTGTTTTCCTTCTGAGCCGAACCACAAAAATGCTCTTTGTTTGGTTCCGTTTGAAAGATCCTTCTCGTCATACAAAACATGTTTCACAGAGAGAATTAAAGGTAAGGTTGTTTGGGAAAAAAAAGACAAATCCATTTGAGAGATAGCTCCAGTTTTTAGACAGGAATGTGAGTATTTGGTCTTCTTGACAAAGTTTTTTGTTTTTTTTTGTGGTTTCTCGTGTTTTGTGAGCTGTAAAAATAAGCTGCTGTGCTGTGGTCAGTGGTCATCAAACTCAGAGGTAAACCAGCAAATGATTTGCATGCAAAGGTTAAATGTCAGAATCTTTGGTTTTCAAGAGAAAAGCATGATTAACAAACTGTGTCAGGTGGCGTCAGACTCATTGTCTCTTCATGTTTTACTTTGGCGGGAAAAGGAATGTTTCCATGATGTAACAGCGTCTCAGCAGCAACATCTCTATCTGCCTGCAGGTCACACGGGGCAGTTGTTCTGAAAATAACAACAAAACTTTTTTTTTTTTAAAGAAATCCTGTTGCAGACTGACCTCGTGGTGCATCATGGAGCGGTTGTTGGTACCGTAGAGATCTTCCTGTCTGGAGTTTGTATGTTCTCCCTGTGCACGTTTCCTCCAACAGACCAACTACATTTAAGATGGTTAAAAATTAAAGCAGAATTTTTTTTTTTTTTTTTCCTTATTACGTGTGTTTTTGTCAAGAATATATATATAGTCATCACTGAATGTATTGCTTTCATGCCTTAAAGGTGATATACCTGATTTCAAATAGCCTAGCTTAGAATGTCAACAAATATAAACAAAATCACAGACCTCTCAGCCCCTCCCGTCAGGTAGAATTCCTAAGCCACGCCCCCCCCAGGTTTGGAACACGCGTAGCCCCAGAAGACGACCGAGTACAAGACACTGGTCTGCAGTTCATTCAAGTACCGTAACATGGTGGAATCACCGGTAAATGAAAACAATATAACAACAAACAACTGACATTAATTGTTACTTTGTCCTGAACCTGACGCGGAACCAGCCGGCGGCTGTTTCTCCTGCTGTGACATGGTAGAGCGGTGAACACTCCCAGCAGTGGTGTTCTGCAGTAATATGTCTCAGTTTATTAGGAGCACAGAAGCCAAATAAATGCGGAAGTCCGCATGTCTGGAGAGACTGTCCAATCATTCCTTTTGGACCGAACCATTTGATTAGTTGATGTTTTTAGACAAATACAGGGGAACCACTTAATTATTTTTT
Source organism: Pachypanchax playfairii (assembly GCA_006937955.1). Lineage (NCBI taxonomy): Eukaryota > Metazoa > Chordata > Actinopteri > Cyprinodontiformes > Aplocheilidae > Pachypanchax > Pachypanchax playfairii. The sequence continues at coordinate 3,094,554 of SSNP01000022.1, read as the reverse complement.
TTTTTCGTTTTTTTTTTTTATCTTCACAACATATTTTTCTCCATTCTGTATTAAAACGTTTTTAATGGGCATGAAAAAAAATATGTTAAGCTAATTTGTTATGCAAATGAAGTATAGCAGCTTTAATTCTTCTGCAATTGCCTGCACACTGAAAAACAAAATATATACACTTCTTTGCTAAAATGCAATTATATTATTATTATTATAAGGAAAAGGAAAAACAAAAGTTCTGACATCTCTTCTAACAACAATAAAACAAAACAAAATTAAGCATTTTTTTTCTTTAAGACTGTAATAACATAGTCTTTAACACTAAAACCATGTGACTGATTAATCAGGTTCCAACATTAAAGATTTACCTTCTTTTGTCTTTTTGTGACATAAAAATCCCAAATATTTTTCAAAAGGACGTCAAAATATGTCAGTTTTGATACATCTGTACAGTTTTTAGTTCAACAGAATGTGAACATCTTTATGTTCTCCTGAACAGTTCAGATTGTAACCTACAGGTTCTCTCCTGTCAGTTTCATTCCTTCAATCCCAAATCAAACTCCAAAGCAACACATTCCTAATCCCCGTCTTTAAATTCATCACAGATGCAGGATTTTTTTCTTTCTTTTTCTTGCAGCTGGGCCAGAGGAAGTTTTTGCAGGAATTCAGAGGAAGGGCGGACTCCGGGGGGAACGAGCAGGAGTTTTCCGTCAGCAGGAGTTTGTTTTTGTCTCTTTTTGTCCTGCTTTGTGACTTTAATATTGTATTACATGGATTATCTGATCATCTGACTGATAAGCTGTTAAAACTGTTAACAGCTATTTAAACCTGCACATCCTGCCTTTACATTCACAGGAGCAGAAAGTTTGTGCATCCTTGTCTGAATCTGGGCTCGATCATCCGTATGATGCTGAAAACCCACATGAAGGAGGAATAAACAGAAAGTGGGATTTCCGTTAAAGGTTGAGCTGCTGACGGAGGAATCATCTGCTGCAGAAGGACGAGAAGCTCTAATAAAGAATTGCTGAGCTGCAGGTAGGACCTGAAGCTAAATGCTGATTTTTAAAGATTTTCTGATAAATGGAAACAACCTGATGCAATCTGCAGGAAGTGATGGAGGTTATGTAATCTGGTCAGTGGAGTCATTTAAAACACATTAACAATCATCTGTGTTTTCTCCTGTGGAAACACAAGCTGCATGTTTTTAATAGAAAATTAAATCTGAGAAAAAACAACTTTTTATTTACAGGTTTGTTTGGACAGCTCAGCTGTAAATCTGTGGTTATTAAACTTTACGCTTCTCCAAACAATCCAAACAGATCCGTGTTGTATGAGGAACGTGTTCATGTGTCACAGAATCCATCACATATATATGTCTGCTGTCCTTTTAGGAACAGTCATGTTGTCTGTCCTCCTCCTGCTCTCCTCCTCCGTGGTCGCGGTGCCTCCTCCTCATGGTCCCTGCAGACAGTGCTGTGACCACCAGGGGGCAGCAGAGAACAGCGGAGACCAGCCGAGTGTCGGCGAGTTCAGCCGAGTCCCAGAGATCCGGACCCACATCGACCTGACCATCCTGAAAGGTGTGTGAACTTGATTATAAATCAATTTTAATCTTATTTTAATAAGTCGATCAGATCACTGGAGATAAAAACCAGAATCTTTACTCCGCATTCATCTGGGAAAAAACTAAATATTTTTTATGGACAAGAAATAGTTCAAATAAAACATCAACATCCTGCTACAGGAGCTGTTTATGTCATTTTTAATAGAAACATCTAGTTTGTTTTTCTACATGAAGCTCTGAGAGTTTGTGTGAAGTTGGTTTTACTTGCTCATCGTGTCCCGTTTCGGAGACGTTCCTCCTGGAGTTGTTTACTGTCATACAGGAATGTCCACTAACAGAGAAGTCTGTAAATCTGTGGGACAGAAAGAATTTAGAAGATACAAACCGTCCAATCAGTGAAACTTCTCATCAAACAGGTGTCTGAGCAGTTTTACAAGCTCCAATTTTAAAATCTAGTTGTNCCCCCCCCGCACACATCCACATCAACCCACTTGGTGTTTTTTTTTCCCCAACTCAGGATGTTTAATCAACTTAAATTTAATGCATGTGTAAAACAAATGCACATAAAACAATTATTCCACAATTTATTCAGTGGAAAAAAAAAATTCAAAATCTTTCCTCAACAAATACTGGTTGTGCTTAGTCAACCACGTGTGGTCTTTTTCCCACTCTTGTCTGTATTTTTGTAATCGTCTTTTCTTCTTTTTGGGGGGTGTCGTCGCATTACTGCTTGTGGGAGCCTCATTGTCATCAAAAAAGCGCTCGGAGTCTAAGCCGGCAACATCCATGTGCTGCTTTGTTTCCGCTGTCCCGTGTTTCCAGTAACAGTGGCCCACCTTGACCAATGAGCTGATACGACACGTTTATTGATCCACCCCCTTCGAGTGTATTGTTAGCTCATTGGTGACCAAAACGAAAAAAAGAAAAAGAATAAACAGAGTGACAAGATTACCGTCCATTTACATGACATTTATTTATTTTGTGAGGAATATTTAATTCTCTCGAAAATACGGAACAAATAGCGTTCCTTATCAGTTCAATATGGAACGTGTAACATTTTTTCTAAATAAAGGACGATTCCGTTTTTTAAGGGACGGTTGGCAACCCTAGTTGCAGCATATAATATGTGCTTGACAGACGGACTTACAGGTGTTATCGCTATAAATGGCCGGGAAACAACACACGGCGGCAGGTGGCTCCTGGAGATTTTCGGGAGGGGCACTGAAATTTGGGAGTCTCCCGGGAAAATAGGGAGCGTATTTATTAAATGTATTTATTACAACATTTGAGTTACGTCTCTGCGTCTGTTACAGATATGGAGGCCATGTGAGACTCTGAGTCTCTCCAGGAGGATCCAGTTAGGACCTGGTTGACCTCCAGATGTTGATGAAGTTTTAAATCTCTTACCAAAAAAGCTAGAGATGTTTTACACTTACTTCCAAGATGTCTGCTCTTAAATCTGATAATTAGAAGTCCATTCTTGTTTAGGAGGTTCTTTTCTCATTAGATTTTTTTTACCCATTTTATTGTCTGTTAGCAGAATAATTCTAAAAGTTTTGACTGGATACGGATTAACATTCAGGATAGGTTGGGAGTAACATAAGGAAATCCGTTTTCTTCAATAATAATTAAAGGAACTACTCACCAACAGTTTAATGTCCCACTGATGTTGAAAGTCACATTGTAACAGATCTGGATCTCAGTCAGCTGGGTGGTCTCTAGTTTCTGTCATTTTATAAAAGCTAACCCGGACCAGAATCATGATTTACACGTCCAGACTTCCTGGTTCCATAACGAATCACATGTGAGTCTGAAAGGCTGCCAAGTCTTCAACACAAGCAGCTGGAATTCTACAACGAGCAGCAGTAAAAAGTAAAAAACCACCACATCCTTCCAACTGATCAGCAGAGCTGCACGTGATGGGGCGTTTAAATGCACTTAGGAAAACTCAACGCTGAACAAACAGATCTTCAGACATTCCCAAAACTTTAACAAATAGAAAAGAAACTAAACAAGAATCAGAACTGGCAACCCAACAGATAAATCAGGGAGGGGAGGGGGTGAGTGGCTGAGAGCGGGCGGGTTTTTTTCTACATGAACTGCAGGATTTGAATGTGACAACGAGGTCTAATTCTTACGTACTGTACCTTTAAACTAATCAAACCGACTCACAGCTGATGGTTTCATTAAATCCAAGAATGTTCACTATGAATGTAGGATTATTAGTTTCATGTTTAAATATATTACAGGATAAACAAAAGGTATTTACTCTCTGACTGTTTTCTAGTTAAAATTATCACCATCAAACAAAAAGTTCAATAAAATGATTAAAGATTTTATTTAGTGTGTCCAGATGTTAATGCTCCTGCATGTACAGACATCATGATGTCGTGTTATTACTTCTTCTCAGGGGACAAAGGAGATCGAGGGGACAGAGGAACACCAGGTAAAGCTGGACAGGAAGGCCTTCCAGGGTCCCAGGGCCCCATGGGGTCAAAGGGCAGTAAGGGTCAGGCGGGTCTTCCAGGAGATCCTTGTAAAGTTCAGTACTCTGCTTTCTCTGTGGCTCGTCGTAAATCCCTCCACAGCAACGACGCCTACCAGACGCTGATATTCGACACCGTCTTCGTCAACCTGGACGAGAACTTCGACATGTTCGAGGGGAAATTTCACTGCCGAGTCCCGGGGATCTACTTCTTTAACGTCAACATTCACACGTGGAACTTCAAGGAGACGTACCTCCACATCATGCAGAACGAGATGGAGCGAGCGATCGTGTACGCGCAGCCAAGCGACCGCTCCATCATGCAGAGCCAGAGCCTGATGCTGGAGCTGCAGCTGGACGACAAGGTGTGGATCCGTCTGTACAAGAGAGAGCGTGAGAACGCCATCTACAGCGATGACGTCGACATCTATATCACCTTCAATGGATACCTCATCAAACCCACAGTGGGATAAAAGGCTCATAAAGATGGAAACAGCACAAAAAATCATGTAGGTGTCTATTATTTGTAAATTGTGTATTTTTTAAATATTCAAGCTTTTCACTACAAAGTAAACTTGCATTCAAAGTAATTTAGTTTTTTTATCTTTTGGTGTGAAGTTAAACAGTTTAATTGTTGTTTGCTTCCTCTTGAAGAATTATTGTATGAATAAGTGTATAAAGAAGTGAGAAGTGGCCAAAGACTTTTGCACAGTGTTGTATCTCCTTTATCATTCTGATAATCTTGTTTTAAGTGGAAAAATAAAACCAGTAAAATTATATAAACAGTAAAAATATAATTTGTTTATAGAGTTATTAATCTGTGTTTAATTTGATTTAAGTGTCAAATTACAACTGTTTTATTAACAGACGGAGCAAATTTCTACTAAAACATCAACAGATAAGTTTATTTTTTGTGAAAATGTTTCATGGTAGTCAGTGATTGTCTATTTGTGGTTGGACTATTGGAGTCACGTGACTAAATAAAGACCTTTTCAAATATTTTTACACTTATCTTTTTATGAACACCGCTGTAGTTCCCAGCTCCGGCCGCTAGAGGGCAGTGAAAACTTCTTACTCATTATTCTGTTCTTTTTTTTGCACATTATTTATTTGTGAATAATTGGGCTGCGTGGTGCCACAGCTGGTTGCTCTGTTGTGTTCATATAATTCCTGGGTTTTAAATTCAACATGAAAAAAGAAATATCATAAGAACATGTCATTAAACATGTAAAATGAATGAGGTCAAAATGTGCAAAACAGATTGTTCCTTCTTACAGGACTGTTGCCATGGTGACAAGAAAACTGGACAAACACATGAGCAGATCAGATTTATTTAAGGCCGTCTGGCCCTAAAAAGACGAAGGTCCCGTTTGCTAGAAGCAGCATTTAAACGGTTTTTATTGATTTATTTTCATTTACAAGCCATTCTGTCTTATTATTTCTATTTGTTTGCACTTTGATGTGAAAAAACAAGATATTTTCTGACGGTGAAGTCAGACTGTCGCACAGAAAACAACAACAAAGAACATGAACACGAAACAGAAATTACAAATGGAGTTCCAACAGCACGCGCTTTTACGATGGGATCCGAGGTCACATGACTACTGTTGTTTTCCTTAATGATAAAACACAAACAGTACAGAGACAACACCTGCACAGACTGTGTACATTATGTCTGACCCACTGAAAAGTTCTGTGTGATGATTATTAATCACTGAACACAATCACAAAAATGTCCAAAATAAAATAAAATGTCACATTTCTGTCAAACTCCCACCGAAACATTTCAGCTAAAAGTCTTTCTGTTGGTCCCAATAAACATCACAAGACAAACAATATATCAAATATACCTTGGTGTGTTTCAAATGTCGCTCACTTTGTTGTGTTTTAATTAAAATTAAGTCCTACAAAAATACTTTTTAGCTAAAGTGTAAACTTTTGCAACCAAAGGCACTTTCTTCTCTTTCCATTAGTCTGTTATTAATAAATAACGTGATCCATCAGTTCATCAGCTTGTTGTCCTTCCTTTAAACTAACACCGATCGTTGTTTCCTTCTGCATTTATCCTTTTTAAAATATACGTCAAACCAACTTTGATGTTTTGACAGCGTTGAAAAGACGAAGAAAATGTAGAATTCATAAAATTCAAATATTGAGATTCAAGTTTCAATGTTATTATTTAAGTGTTGAGATTTTTTGTTCAAACTTTAGAATTTAAAGGCATAATATTTACAATTTTCAATATTATGCTTTTTAAAAATAAAGTAATACCATAGAGAGCTAAACAACATATGTGCTTTATTTTTACATTAAAAAGTTATTGATCCCTTTTTAATTTTTTGACGATCTGGCAAACTTGTGGTACTTTCATCCACCACTAGAGTGAGTATAAGCCAGTTATTGGCTGAGTAATAATACTCGTTTCTGCCACCCTGTGGTGGTTAATGGAACTGACGGGGTTGTGATTTGGCTCATTACTGTCACCTGGTGTTGGAAATAAAAGCCATTATTTTCTACATATTATACCTTTAAGTTAAAACATTTGGATTCAAATTGATTTACTTTGAAACGCTAAGATTCTTGTTAGAGATTAAAGTTAAAGTCCCACTCCGATCATATTTTGAACTTTTTTAAAAAATTCTCAGAGGTCATTAAATTACGTCTATGGCATTTTTACCCAAAATCATAAAACCTGTGTTTTCTATGAAATAGTTTCTCGATAACAGCAGTAACTCATTAGCAATTCGCCTCTCTGTGGGTGGAACCGCTGGTGCGGAGGATAACCCCGCCCCTTTCCCTGTTGTTAAGAGAGCTCTGTTCATGCTAGCGCTAATAGCCCGCCCAATCTATTTCAAACATCACAAAAACCTTCTTTTTCAAACCACATTTTACAAATTACTGATGAGTCACAGCAATTTAAAAGCAGAATTTTTCATTGGAGTGGGTCTTTAAAACATTTAAATTTTTGTTTAAAATTTTGAGATTCAAAATGAAACATTAAAATTCTTGTTAAAAAGTTGTGATTTCAGTTGAAATTAAATAAAGGTGGAGTCACCCTGATACACCATCACAGTGATGCATCGTCACAGCTGTTGGTTTGAAGTGATGCTACAAAAACAATTTAATGCACAATGTGAAAAATGCTGCCTTAAAAAAATCAAACATCAGGTTTGTAAAACGCTTCAGGTCCAGAGTTACTGAGTGTAATTCTGTGTTCAGAACTGCATAATTATCCAAACAGAAAATCAAAGACTGATGGCAACATGAGAAAATCTTCCCTTTTATCATATAAAGTACACGGAGGCACATCTGTGCACGTAGAGTTTAACTCAAAGAACAAGTTCACACAAATCCATTTAGTCAGTCATGTGCAGCCGGTTGGAGCTGCTGTGCTTCTACACGGTCTCGTGTACGGTTTAAAGAACGCATGCTGAAGCTACGCAGAACATCCGAAACAAGCAGCATGTCATGAAAATATTCTTTATGTTTTAACATGATGTATAAAAGAGTTCCTGCTACTCAAACACCCCCAAAAAATTCCCTTTCATGCTTTAGAAATGTTGCACTTAAACAATGAAAAATAAATTACTGACAATGCGTCTTTTTTTTTTGTACCGAACATTCCAGATTTCCAGAAACATTCCACGTGTGTTGTGACTAAACGAGGTTCCTGTTGGAGGTAGACCGACAAATTTTTTCATGTTTTTGTCAGAATCGGCAGAGAAATATAAGACAGGCATATCTGTGGGCAGCACAGCGACCCTCTGGTGTCAACGAGTTTCCTGTGGTGGGGTCTTCAATGGCAAGGGTCCATTTTTTTTGGCACGACACCAGCAGATCCCGAAGGAAATGAAACCAAACAATATGCTAATAAATGAAACATATTTACAGTCCGTGGGTCCAAATCAGAGACAGTACATAAAGATGGACAATGTGTCTTTGTCTACTTCAAAAAGGAAGCTAAAATATCGCGTATACAGGTGCTTCTGTTTTGTATTTTTGAAGCCAAAATCTGCAGATGTGAAGCTGAAAGTTCTGCTTTCCCACCCGGACTCAGTCCAGACTCTCACTCCAGCTAAAGGAATTAGAAACCTACAAAATAAGTCAAAATCCCCAACAAAATGATCTGAGGGCAGGGCTGAGCGATATGGCTTAAAAATAAAATCTCAGATTACATTTTTTCAAATTCGATTTCAGATTTTTTTTCCGATTTTCACTACTTATTAAGAAAAGCAACAAGTACAAGCAACGGACAACTTTAAGCGACCGCTTCGGTGATTGTTCTCCACCTTTCGGCTACAGTTAGATGTTTTTAGTTTTGTCGGTAACTGCGGTGTTTGTTCGTCTCAGAGAGATGGGCGTTGTCTATGTTCGGCTGGATGTCTCTGTTTCAGGTGTTAGAATGAGTTTGTGGTGCTGCTGCCTTTGACTGCGATGGGCTTTAGGTAAATGTTGCAGCGTTGGGTACTGAAACTCCGGGAGCCAAAAAGCGCCACTACACAAAAACTAGATTGTTTTTTATTTAAATAGCCCACAACAAAAAAATTCAAATAAATTTATTTAAGCGATTTATTTCCCAGGCCTATCTGAGGGTAACCTTTATTTTTCAGTTGGGAAAATATTCAATTTCTTTAAAGGGGGCGGGGCTTTAAACTTTTACTGCAGCCAGCCACTAGGGGGCGTTTGTTTTGTTTCAGTTTTCATGTTACATTTGTGTAGTTCTAAGTATCCTGATGGTCCCAACCAAATCCAGTTCCTATTCTGGGATAACTTTTTACCCACAAGCTCGTATGAACAAAACTGATTATTGCAGTAAAAATTTACCCCAAAACAAAAACTGAAATACAGGTAGAACATTTTTTTACTACCTGGAACCTTCAAGCTGGTTAACAAAACACGTCTGGCACGTCACAGCTGCCATCTGTCAATAATACAAGTAATTAAACAACTTAACCCTGACGGAGACTGTTGGAGATTATCTGCAAACTGCATGTTGGATCCCCTGAATATTAAACATGTTTAAAACATATTTAAACGTGAGAAAACTTTAGGATTAGAAACCAAATCAGGAATGAGGACGGACTCAGACAGCGCTGACCTCCACCAAGCAGCTCCAGATCCTGATCCTGATCAGTCCCAAAATCTAACCCATTGGTCCGTAAACCGATCCTGGAAATTTCTCACAATGTTTTCAGTTTGTTAACAAATAAATAAACTAACACTAACGGAAGCGTAACTTCCTCCATAGAGGAGATAAAACGAGGGTAAAAAAATTACATATCAGTGTCACAATTGTTGCAAAATGCAATTCAGTAAAAATGTGAATATTTTATGAGAAGTCCAGTAAGAAACGAGATCGTGTTTCTGGGTCATGGAGCTCATCACACGCCTGTAAGCATCTGCCCAAATTTCCTTTAAACCCATGATCCAACTGACAAACTAATCGAGATTATCAATCGGCTGATTAATAAAACTCATCATCGGCTCCATGAAACCCGGATCAGTCTACCTGGTTTCTGTCCTCAGACAGCCCGTCTTCGTTTAGTGAAAGTTTTTTTTTAACACTCTGCTACCAACAACGGAGCGCACGGCAAACACATGAGTTAAAATCAGAGTTCTTAAAGAAGCGCCGACGTTCATCCTGTTTCCACAGACTGAAACCACGTGCATCAAACTGACACGTCAAAAGACAAAATAAGAGCGTCACGTCGTCACTGTGCTTCCTGTTGTGACTGACAGAGACGTGGCGTCACTCGCTGAGGAGCGAGTCCGGCCTGTCGTAACCAAAAAGCCTGAAGTCGGGCTCGTAGAGCTTGTACAGTTCTCTACGAGCCTCGACCGGGACTGTGCTGAACCAATCGGACTCCCAGCTGCTGGCTGTGAGATTCCTTTGTGATGTGGGAAATTCCACGACGTTATCCACCCGCAGCAGCCGCAGGAGATGCTCAGCATCGTCCTCTGCCGTCTCCAAATGTCCCACAAAGTCATACTGAATCTGGCACGGGTGGCACAGACGGTACACCTGCCTCCAGTGCTCGTTAAACGGCATGTCCTTCTCTGTCCGAGGGTCCAGAAGGTACTGGATGAAGTGTGAGAAATTGGGACGGATGCCCAACGTAAAGGCCTCGTCCACAGAGGTAGGAGGTGCGGGCTGGTTGGCGTAGCGCCGCAACATGACCTGTGCAAAGCGGCGGTAGAAGTCCTCGTTACGCATCTCAAATTTATTCCTGAAGGCGGAGATGAGACGAACGAAGGGGTCCCGCACGAAAAGAAACTTGGTGTATTTCTTCAGCTTCACCTGCAGAAACAGATTCATAAAGTTCAGTTAGACACAGAATTCAGTTGGACAGAACTGATAAAACAATCCTCCTCCTCCTCCGAATGGGTCTGACCTGCAGACCTGAAGACCTGCAGACCTGAAGTCCTGCAGACTTGCAGACCTGCAGACCTGAAGACCTGAAGACCTGAAGACCTGAAGTCCTGAAGACCTGCAGACCTGAAGTCCTGCAGACCGGCAGACCTGAAGACCTGAAGTCCTGCAGACCTGAAGACCTGAAGACCTGAAGTCCTGCAGACCTGCAGACCTGCAGACCTGAAGACCTGAAGACCTGCAGACCTGAAGTCCTGCAGACCTGCAGACCTGCAGACCTGCAGACCTGAAGTCCTGCAGACCTGAAGTCCTGCAGACCTGAAGACCTGAAGTCCTGCATATCTAAAGTCCTGCAGACCTGAAGTCCTGCAGACCTGAAGACCTGAAGTCCTGCAGACCAGCAGACCTGCAGACCTGAAGACCTGAAGTCCTGCAGACCTGAAGTCCTGCAGACGTGATCATGGTGATTTATCTCTTTTGAAGTGACAGCTTTGGTAGCAACATGATAGTTTTTCGTCTCTGAAGAATGGCAGATGTGACAAGGATTTCAAAATAAAAGCATTTGAGAAAAGCAACAAAAACTCAAACCAGCCCGAATGTCAGACCTGGTTTGTATGAAAACTCAGATCTTTAAACTGCACAACATCTACATCAGGAAATGCTGTGAGCATTTATTTATCAGCTGATTGATTATGGTTTCTATAATATTCTTACATTTCTCTATAAGCTATAATTAATATCACTGTTCTTTAAAAATGTACAAATCATCCAGTATAAATTATAATCCTTCAGATTACTGAACAAATGGCAAATATTTAATAAGACAGTGAAACAACTGCCACAACAATAACAAGCAAATTATATGTTCAGTAAATAGAAACATTATTATAAACATACAGCAGGATGTTCTGAGATCTGGAACACGAGGAGGGTATAAACTAATTAATATTATGTCTTTTTCTGATTTTGAATTTTATTGTGAAACATTTTACAGAGACCAACTTCCTGTCACTGTTCACACAAACACCCATTTTTCCTGGTGCATTCAAAGACAAATAATTCACTGAATAAACAAGTTGGATCTCTGCAGCTTAGCAACTAAAAACATGATCAGATGGAGTAAAACACAGTAACTCCAGTCACATGCTGATTTTAAACATCTGTAAGAACGTTCATGGAACCTAAATAAGGTTCTAAAGCATCTGATTCATTTTTAGCCATTTTGTACTTTTAAATATCCTAATAAAGTTGTTTTTTTATTATTTGTGACTCTTTAAGTCTTTCTAAAGATCAATAAACACATGTAGATTTTTGGAACAGACCTTCATCAGGTGCCTCGCAAAGTTTCCGTAACGTTTCCAGAACTTGTTGAAGGTAAAGTGCATGCTGCTGTTGTGGACCAGGTCTTTGGGGATGGCCAGCGGGTCTCTCTGGGGAACGCCGTCCTGCTGCAGGCTCTCGCTCAGAACGATCATGATGCGTTTCCAGTTGCTGCACGCCACCTGGAATCACAACACAGTTCAGATTCACTGCAGACAAACAGCTGGAAACCATGAGAACCAGAAGCCGCGTGGCGTCGGGACCCTGACCTTGGGAACGTAGCAGTAGATCACGCCGTGCCTGTCGTCCACGATCAGATGGTCCAGTTCCTTGTTGGGAATGTCATCAAACGAGCGGTTTTTGCCTGGAAATGCTACGCTGTCATTGGTGCAGATCTCTTGGAGAAGCCGTCGCCTCTGCTCCTGGTTAAACCAATCAGAGAGCAGAAGTTAACATGCAGACGTTTCCTCAAAGCAACATGATTGTAAGACTCAGATGAACCTGTCTCTCCCGGAGCTCTGCTGCGATCGGAGTCAGGTGTATTTTCCACTCCTGCCTGGGGATGTACCGCTCCTCCTTCTCTGACTGGTTGCTGGTGTCAGCCGGGACGATGTCCGTGGGCTCCCCCGTGCCCGGCTCCAGGAACTGGTTGACAAAGGCATCGATGTCATTCAGGAAGGAGGGAGTGCGAGGGGTTCGAGAGGCCTGGGGCTTCGGCGGTGGGGGAGGAGGGTGAGGGATTCTGGGGCCCGGCGATACGGGAGTGTGCAGGTAGAAGTGGGCGGCGCCGACGTCGTCCCAGTAGATGATGATCAGAAGAATCATAAAGGCCGAGCCCAGGAGTACAAAAATGCGGAACATCCTGGTTGTTCCCATGGCGACGGTTACTTGCTACAGAGTCACCATAGCAACAGGCTTATGACTTAACAAGGCGGCTACACACCGTTGCCATGGCAACAAATTAAAACCATCACCTGGATCCTTTTTGTGCGTTTTTAATGTGATGACCAGGACAGACTCAGATCTGGAAGGAGGAGGCTACAGGGTTACCACGGTAACAGAGTTCAGAAGCTCCATCTCACCATGGCAGTAAACAGCCTGAGCAGAGTCTGTGGTAGGATCAGGCTTACCATGCTGCTGCAGTGCAGGAGTGGACCTGAGGGGTTACACACACGCACGCACGCACGCACGCACGCACACACACACACACACACACACACACACACACACACACACACACACACACACACACACACACACAGTGTTAAACTCTTCTTATGTTTTATTCCCGTGTAAACTCACATCCAGTCATGATACCCGACACGTTCTCAGAGTCTTCAGAGATTAAAAAGGAACTTTTAGGTTGCAGCTCGACCTCCTCAGACCTCCTCAGACCTCCTCAGACCTCCTCAGACCTCCTGAGACCTCCTCAGACCTCCTGAGACCTCCTGAGACCCTGAAGGAGGCCCCTGTGAGAAGTTTCACACCCCTGAACCGTGATGCATTCTGCATGTGAGACACACACCCAGACAATCACACACCCTGTTAGCCTGGTAGATTAAACAACACCATTTAATCTGGCATATTACTAGAGGTTAGATTAGTTTAGCTCCAGTCTAAAGTCACAAGGTGTCACATTTCGTCTAAATTTGGAGCTCGTCTTCACTTCCTCTTTCCCTGAAGTCGAGCAGGAACCACCGACACGGACTGGAGAGGCAGACGGCTCTCCTCCTCCTCTCACACCATCGTCCTGTTAACACGTTAAACGACGGGGAAACAAAACAACAACTCATAAAATCCAACTTTAGTCCCACAAATATGATATTAAATGTAACTGATTCACAAACACATGGAGGGTTCACGATACAGCCGCCACATTATAAACACATTTACTACTAAATGAAGAGAACTATGACAGAGTGTCGGTGCTGCTCCCGCCCAGCGAGACGCCCGCTACGATTCAGTGACTCCACATCATATTGATTTTTAATCATTATTGATTTTTGAAGTGAACCTGTGAGACAGAAACCCAGAGACACAGAGACAGAGACTTCCTGTCCACAGGAACCTCAAACTGCTACCGAGCAAAAACAAGATGTTTCAGAGAAGTTCTAGAGAGTCGAACTCGCAACCGCAGCGTTTCTACAGCGTTTTATATAAAAGATACACCCAGATAAAAACAGCTGAGAGACGTTTACGTTCTCTGAACGACCGACACAGAAACACCAACATTCTGTTTAAAGAGCTCGTAAGTAGAAAAATTCATTTACAAAATGTTTTAACTTTAAGTTTTATATTCAGTAGAAAAAAAATCACAAAAATCAAAGTGTTTCTGACACAATTTAAATAAAGATTTGTAATATTTCACAACAAAGTGAGTTTCAAATTTCCCGCCCCACCATGCACTGTGTGATGTCATCGGTTGAACAAAACAAACATCCTTCCTTTGTTTACACTGTTTGTTGTTTTGTCCAAAAAAGAAACTCGTATAATTTGTAGCTAATTTAATCCACAATAAAAGTGCTTCTACTGATAAATAAGATAAATGTTAGATTTAAAATTTTCTTACACACTCTGAAGACGAGACTCAGACCACAGGAGACGCCACAACTGGACAGAAGAGGACTAGAGAGAGGGACAATCTGAGGAGGAGACGTATTTTCATCAACAACAGGAGAGGAACCGTGACGAGATGCCGCGGCACACAGACACGGCGTGAAGCCGACAGCAGGAGAACTAAGAGGGACGTGTTGTAAACTCAGAGAGAACGTGTGAGAACCCAGACGGAGACAGAACGATCAGATGACTCGGACTTTTAATTAAAGTCTGTATCTTCATAAATTGATTTAATCTGATGTTTCTCAGGAGGATCATCCAGCTGCTGAACACAACATGAGGCATAATTTAATAAATCCTACATGTTTAAACAAACTCCTTTTATTCAGAAATATAACTTCATTTTTCTCTGAAATCTGTTTGTTTGTTTACATTTACACCAACAGGTTCATCCTATGACGTCACAACGTAGCAGAAGGTTTTTCACTAACCTTTTCAACTCGAGTAGATTTATGATAATCTCTTTAAATCAATCCATATTAATTAATAAAACATGAAAATGTGTTTTTGTTTTTGTCACACTGAAGCATTTTTATTCTGGGTCTTTCATGTTTGTGACAGAATCTTTTTAACTGTAACATCTGGATGTCAGCTGAGTCGTGTGACGTCAGATCTTCTTTAAACTTTCAGCTCCGAACCCGTTTCAACAAAATCTCATCGTTTCTATAGAGGAAATGTCTCAATTTATCTGGAATGCAGCTCGGATTTTCATCTGCAGTTTACAGAAAGAAAAATCACAGTGGATTCTTTAAAACAACCGTCCAATGGATCTGCTGATTTTTTACATATTTAATTAGAAATTAGGATTTTATCTGTCGGATCCTGATTAAAGGAACATGATGAATAACGTTTTCCAAACTCGTTTTTTTTTCCTGTAAAACACCAGAAACAAATCCTGTACTTTTCCAGACTTCTGAAGATGCATAAGAACCCGGTCGTGTCCCGGTTCCAGCGGCGGTTTCACCGTTTAATCGGGTTTTTTTAATAATAAAATTCCCGGGAAGAACCGGAGTAAATCCCGCCGCGTCCAGCGGCTGCAGACCGGACACAATGTGGTCTTTGATGGGCGGGAGGAGGCTGTCCTCCCCACCGGGAGCTCCCCGCCTGGGAGTCGGTTCATGCCACACACATTTACGGTCACACGAACGATGAAAAAGAAACACCGAGTCCGTTCAGAGGGTCTCACCAGGTTTTACTACCTGAAACAAAGTCCGTGTTTTTAAACCAAACACGCACGTTGAACCGGGATACAGCTCATCTAATGTTTCCTTACTTTACATTTTTAAACAACAAGCGCAAAAACAAATAAAAAATAAATATTTTACCTCTTCTTTTCCATTCCAGCTCTCCGCGCCGCGTCATTCAGTCTGTCCGTGATGAGAGACGTTTTCTCCAGCAGGGATGGAGCGAGATCCCGCAAAATGTCGCGAGAGTTCAAGTTGTTGGCAAGCCGATTTGTCACTATTCCAAGTTTCATGTAATTTCTTTGTTTAAAGTATCTTTGACATGCGATTTTTTTATATCGCTACTGCTTAATTTCAATCAGTATTACACTTATGCTCAGAAGCAAAATTTCCACATAAATTAGCGCAGATTTCCAGTGATAAAGTCTCAAATATGCATATCAAAGGTGGAATATGGAACATTCTCATAAAAAACAATATTTTTAACAAAATATTACCTCCACTGGGTGTTTAGAGGGGTGCAGAATGAAAGTACAGTATTTCCTTTAAAACTGAAATTTGAAGTAAAATATAATAAAATATTTATTCTGACAGGCACCACGTTGGCATGATGTTAGGTACTGCGGAGGGGGGGGTCAGCAGGTTGAGTTTCTGCTTCGGCGCCCCGGGGATTTTGTTGTCCTTCTCAGGAGAGGAGTGACCAGAGAGGATCGGGGGTCAGGGGGGGTTTGGGTGAGGGATTTTCATGGCATTGGAGCACATGTGGGGGTCACAAGATGTTCATGTTCCATATTCCACCTTTAATCATGCAGTAGTTCAAGAAATGTACATTTACCAGAAGTGACAAAACGGGAGAGCAGGAGATGTAAACAAAGCCATCACTGCGGCAGAGACCACGACAGAAAATGGAAAATCAGATTGAGAACCTATTATTTCTGAATGTTTGTTTCATCCTGAAGGAGAAATCAAGAGACAACGTGAAGAGAACCAACCCGCTCTATCACCTGAGACACGGCTGCTCCAACATTCACAATTTATTCTGTATTTAAAAACAAAAAGAGATTCAAACCTTTGTGAATGAGTAAAATTATGTTTTTTTTTCTCATCTGAAATATTGATTGTGGTTTGGAAGAAAGAACATCTGGATTTCTGGAATGAAAAACGGGAGTTATCAGCCAGTTTAGCTAGTTAGTGTTAAAAACATAGATTTTAACGGGTTTTTAGATATTTTAATGTTTATCCTGACAAACTTTCCCCTGTAGATGCTGAAATAAAGATTTAACTAAATGGAACATTATTTTTAGGTATCTTTAACTTCATTTCTGAATCATAGGCATGTCACTTAACAGTTATGACTGATACGGATGTCTAAAAAATATATTTTCACCCAAAAAAAAAACATTTTCACCCATGTTTGTTTGTTTGTTTGTT
The DNA here is from genome assembly GCA_006937955.1 of Pachypanchax playfairii. Taxonomy (NCBI): domain Eukaryota; kingdom Metazoa; phylum Chordata; class Actinopteri; order Cyprinodontiformes; family Aplocheilidae; genus Pachypanchax; species Pachypanchax playfairii. The sequence continues at coordinate 3,077,593 of SSNP01000022.1, read as the reverse complement.
TGTTTGTCTGTTTGCAAGGGTGAGTTCCCAACAGGTTCTACATAATTAATCTGGATTGTTACAAAATTCCAGATACTTTAAACCAAAAAGACAAAAATTAGGAACTTTTTGATTTTTTTTTTGTCACAGCAAGAACAAATTATGGTATTAATTTATAGAATTATTACAAATGAACAAAGAGAAGCTAAATGGAAGTAAAAACAATTTATTGCAGCGATCAGAGTTTGTTGTCATGTTGGATTTAGAGGTTTTTTTGGGACTTTTTGAGTCAGAACTTTAACTTGGGGAGAGTTCTAGTTGATTTTTATAACTTGGAACTCAGAAGTTCTGACTTCTCGTTACAAATGACCCTCTGATTTACAGCTATATTACATTTACATTTAGTAAGAAAATCTGGAGACAGAAATGTCTTTGAATATATGTAACAACTGCCTGCCATACCTCTGAGATTTCTGAAGGAGCTCATGGAGAGGAAATAAATTCACTTTTCTAGGTCAGCTCCAACAGAACACGTCTCTGCTCACGGATGATTTATGTAGACAGTTAACCCCCCCTCCCTCCCCCTCCCCCTCCCACAGGAACGGTGAGCTGAAAATAACCTTTTATTTTGCCTTCCTGCAAAACCCCACATGTCATCATTTCTCCACAATGGAGCCAAATAAAAGATCACAGAACAGCTGTGGCTGAAGGTGTGTGTGATCTCTTCTGTTGCCTGAAGCGGATGTGGTTTCAAATTTTAATATTCTCTTGATCCTTTGACATTAAACGTAGCGAGTACCCCCAACAGATCAGCTGATTCAACCACCACAGCCCCCGATATACACCTTCGCAAGTACATGCACACACGCACACACACACACACACGCGCGCGTCTGTTTTTGGTGAGCGTCACATATCTCACCCCTACTCGTGGTTTTATTATCAGGCTTTAGTTCAAGAATTTTCTTATAATAACTTTTCTCCCTGGCAGCCATTCAGCTCTCTCTCTCTCTCTCTCTCTCTCTCACACACACACACACACACACACACACACACACATCCGTTTATTGATGCACATTTTAGAAAACATCTGAGGGAGGTTACACAACATATTTAGCTTTGGTTTGCCAGGCAGACCTACATGATCCTTTTTTTTGGATGTTTTAAAATTGTTGTGTTGATGCAGATAAGAAGATTATCCTGCTTCTTCCTGACGGAGGTTTCTCTAAATCCCTTCTGACCTCTTCTTTTCTTTTTTTTTTCAGATTAAATCTACATTTTTTTCATCACAAGTGAAAAATTAAAAAAAAAAAGAAAATATCTACATGTTGGCTTTTAAATTGAAAATTCCCAAAACCCCAGGTTAGTCCAGTCACTGATATAAAAAAGATCTTTTTATATCGTTTCATATAACAAGCTGAATGTAAATGTTTTCTGGTTACAGTCCAACATTCGCATGAAGTATCAGAAATCTAAACCACAAACAAACTGCACACTTCTAATATAAACAAGACAAACAACAAACTCATGAATTCATTTAGCTCAGGACGGGCGAGTAACGAGTTACATGTAACTTATGTAGTTTATTTATAGTGTAAATTAAACTTTAATTGTTTCCAGCTATGATGGAAATTATGTGATTAAACAGTGAGTCTCTCCTCCAGCTGGGCGACGCCCCTGCTTCCATTGTCCAGGTATCTTGATCCCATCTCCTGCTGGGTTCTGGATGGCTCTGGCACCTCACCCAGAACCTGTTTATCATGAAGAACCCTGTCGAGGGTAAAACTGATGCCCCAGAGCTTCTGGACTCTGAAACCTTCCCACCATACTGTAATGTGAGGAGATGCCTTCATAGGAGGTGTTTCAGGTATGTCCCAATCAGTAGAGTCCTCAGGGAAGACCAGGACTCTGCAGAGGTTCCATCACACAGCCAGTCGCGAGGATATACACCGCTGCTTCTTCATATTTAATTTCTAACACGAACATTATTCATCTGGTATTTAACAGCCGTCTCTCGTGAAAGCGTAGACACAGTAAATAGTTTAATAATTTAGTTTTGTATCCCGCATCAGCAGCTCTGACGCTTTCAGCACAAATCTATAACAACAACCAGGTGGAGTTTTTCTGCAACAGGTAGAAATATTACTAACTTCACACAAACTGACCTCTAAAAATCTATAATTACACAATTACATTTTTATTTAATGAGCTTGTAATTTTAATTAAATATAGCATTAACATCTTATTTTCAGTTAATCATGAGGAATAAAGGTCTAAACAGGGGAAGAGCACAAAGGAAGAACTACAAACTTTAATAGAAAAAAACAAAAGACGACACGACAGCAAAAAGATTCAGAATCAAACCGCGAGAGCAAACAGTCCTAAAACAACAACTCAGAGCCACAGCAGGGAGAGAACAGCAGGATCTGACCATGAGAGTAAGAACACAGGAGCTTTTTAACTGAAGAGAGAGTGATTGGTGAGTGAGTGCAGCTGGTTTAATTAATCAGATGGATTTCAGGTGTGACAGAATAGCTACGTTTACATGCGCCAAATTTCCCCAATCTGATTAAAATCTTGGTCGATCGGAATTCCCAAATCCCTGTTTACATGGACACTAACTGAAATGATCTGATCATGTCATGAGTACACATGCACCAAGCACTCAATCAGGTTAAATGAGTTGAGCATGCGCACAGCGAGTTGTCTTTCCGGGGGAAGAAAAAAAAGTAAACAATCTCCGTCCTTTCTGCACGTCTTTCCCGCCCCATCATGTGCTCGATCTGACTCACGTTTTCCCCAATATGGACCTTCTGCAGGTGATTACCTTTATGTTTGGGTTTTTACTGGTCGCATTAACCAAGCTAGAGGCTGAATACTTATTACTACTGCTCCTCCACCACAGGAGAGGAGAGCAGGATGACAGGATGACTGCACCAGCAGACCACTTCTGTTTACCTCCCGCTATGTTTTCTACTTGAGTCTGCGAAAGCAGAAAGACGTCACGCTGAAGTTGTACGCATGCGCAGTGGGCTTTTGTCCCCCTTTCTTTCCTAATGGGTGTATACATGCACGTCTATCCGAATGAAGATCGGACAAAACCACCCCTCTCGATCGGAAGTAAATTTCATTCTGATCAGGCTGCATCGGATCAAAACAATCTGATTGACATGTTTACATGACGTATTTTTTATCCGATTGGGTGTTTATTACGATTAAATGTGCCCATGTAAACGTAGCTAGTGTGGAATGTGTGTGTGTGTGTGTGTGTGTGTGGGTTTGTATTTCTGACCTCCTGGGGACCCGTTTCCTGACTTTTACTATCTTTCTGGGGTCCGAGGGTTCTTGTGGGGACCGAAGCCTGGTCCCCGTGAGGGGGACTCCCCTTTTTAGGGTTAGGGGTTAGGTTTATAGGTATGGTGTGAATAGAGTTTTAGTTAGTCTTAGGGTTAGTTATAGATCAGTAATGGTTAAGGTTAGTAAAAGGGTTTGGGTTAGGTATAAATCTAGTTACTAAAATCAATGGAAGTCAATGGACGGTCCCCATAAGGATACCAAAACACACTTGTGTGTGTGTGTGTGTGTGTGTGTGTGTGTGTGTGTGTGTGTGNCTGAGTGAGCTGAGAAACACTTAACACAGGCAACAAAATAACACAAAGAAGGACCTGAACATTAAACATGATTAAAATCCAGCTAAAACCTATAAAATAAAAAAACAGATGATGTAAAATCCAACATGATGAACAGATCAATAAACAATCTAAACAGTGTCTGTAGCAGAAACCTGCACGTTGGCCACCAGGGGGCGCTTTAACCCTCATTTAAAACAAACTGAAACTGAAAAACGCTCATCCTTCCTGTAACTCTGCTTTTAAAGAAAAAAGATCTTTTCAGATTATTTCAACCGGTTTATTTTTTAAAATAAGAAACCCACTTTTACAAGGTAGAACATACGGGAAGGACATCTTTACTGTCCACAGATGTGTTTCTGATCTGACTATAAATATAAACAATGGTTAGATGTACAAGATATGTGGTTCACTGTGTTGAGAGTGTATGTAAATGTTCACACTGGTTCGGTTCTACAGGAGGTCCTGCTCGACCCAGACCGTCTTCTTCTGCTCGTCCATGATCATGTCTTTAATGAGCCTGATAAGGTCGTCCGTCCCCGTCCACGATTCAGGCTTCAGAGTGGCGTATAAGCACGGGATGCCCTCCAACTCCTTCTCTTTAGACCGACACAACCTCACAAAGTCATCCTCCGACTCCACACGCAGAGGTAACTTCCTGTATGGACAGGAAACAGGAAGGAAGCAGCAATGTGGTGAGTGCGGTAACATTTGGAAGCCAGTATCTGCGATCTGATCGCGTAGACGCTGTGCAACAGCAGTCTGAGTACTTCACAAGACATCACAGGTTTCACATGGCAGATCATGTTTAAATCCATCCTACAAGCATCAGGACTGGTTGACAGTGTAAAAACATAAAACTGGATGTTTGATGAGAAATCCCACGTTGATCGATTAGATGGGAAATCACAACAAATGACGTGCGTTTGGATTTGGAAAAAAAGAAGACGTGTGGTTTGCAGCTGTAGGGTTTCCTGCAGCAGCCGGTGAAGTCACTTACCTTAACTTCTTGACGTTTTTCTCACAGATCTTGACGTAAATAATGATTGGGTAGATTTCTCTCCGTAGAAGGTCTTTTACGCAGCTCAGCTCGGCCTCCAGCAGACAGTGTTTTCCCTGGTGATGGGCAGAAAAACAAACAGATCCAAGATAAGACACAAGCTCACAAGTGTTGGTGTAGAAGCTTTTATTTTTTTCTAAAACAGGAAGGGCAGTAACACGCTGCTGATATAACTTTCCACTCATGTGGTCACCCGACTTCGTGGTTTTCGAAGGAACACTAAACATTTGGTGCCTTTACATGAAGCAGTACTGAGAAATGATCTCTTCCTGTTTGCCAACTTCTCTACTGATTTTAATCAGCCGTAACAGATAAAAGGGTTCATGAATTCATGTGATGACGTTGATTTGGCTGGTCAGAAGAGATTTGATAAACATTAATATTGTATCAACAAGACAGACATAATAAACACGATCGAGTATTCAGGCCTTCAAAGATTATATTTTTATAGTTTACTTTATGTTTCCATTCAATCATTGTAGTAAATCAGAAGATCTTCTGAAGTGTGTTTCTGTAATAAAATGATGATTAATCTGAATCTTATCTTTTACAAAACGCCCTCTGAACCGCCTCAGTTTAGAGAAACAGAGTTCTATCCTGAAATATACAGAATATACAAAAATATAAACACTTTTGTTTTTGCTCCATTTTTTATGAGATGAACTCAAAGATTTAAAACACTTTCCACACACACAAAATCTGTCTCAAATATTGTTTAAAAATCTAAATCTGTCATAGTGAGCATTTCTCCTCTGTGGCGATGACCCATCTCACCTCACAGGTGTGTCATGCATGACAGCATGATTATTGCACAGGTGTGCCTCATACTGACCCCCCCTTTTATTGTGTCCGGTCTAAGGCTCGTCTGTGCATTAAACACACTGTCTAATGTGGTTGTTGTTATAAAGATAATCTGTTTTATTTGGGTGGGAAAACGTATCAACCTTCCAGTCGAGTGCATCTTTTCAACCAGGAAATACGGCTCCAAATTTAAACATAAGGAATCATTTCTAATTCAAAACAAACTGACTGTACAGCACATGAGAAACAGAAAGTGTTTTTTTTTTTTTACTAGGGAGTTTTGCCCAAACTTGTTTCAGAAAACGGTAATAGAATCAAGATAATAATTGCAGGGATGCATGAACACACTTGTTGAGAAGAACCTACTTTAGAAGCGACAGCTTCTATGTTTTCTCGGGTGATGCATTCAAACGTGGCTTGTTTCTCTTTGTAGTGAATGAAGGGCTCCACGTTCTGTTTCAGGTGAAACTCCTCTTTGGATAGAGTGTCTTTAAAACAGAGAGAGAGAGGAAAGTATGATCAGTTAATCTGAAAGATGATGAAACTGTCCTCGTGTTTTAACCTGCAGACGTTGCACAATTTGAACATGAGGAACAGAAACTTTAGGGTTTTTTGCCCTGGGGAATCTAGATTTAATCAAAACAACTTGCCAGATGTTCATCTCATCACAACATCAGCATAATCATGGCAGGATCTGTGATTCAGCTCATTTGAAGAGTCCAGTCATATTGTTTATCATCTAGGTCATTTCCTGTCCCGCCTTCACCGTGTCTCTGGTTACACTTCTGAACATTAACACTACAGAACAGCACCGTGACCGACACCCACCCCACAGCGGCTTCGTTTCATGTTCCATCACACCCACACTCGGAACTCATTCCTTAAAACTGACAATTCTTCTTTGATAAAAAGTGGACCTTCCTGCTGTGGGCTGGTTGATTTGCATCCTGAACTCACCCGGTTTGCAGATGTTGAAGTCCATGGCCGCCCCCATGTTGAGGATTTTCTGGATGATGGTTTTGGCTAAAGCAGTAGGCGTGAACAGAACTGGTCTTCTTCTCTGGGTCCGCTGAGGGGTGACAGGACTGTAGGGAATCAGGTTCAAACCTCTGCTCAGATCATTGTCTGGGTCTGCAGCTTCTGGTTATGGTTAGAAAATAAATCCAGAAAGACAGACACAGTTATACACTTAATGAGATTTAACCGTTTTATGTGGTGAAAAGTCATTTTTAATGAATCAATCAGAGATTCTAAACTTTTATGTTGAACATGTTCTGCTGTTGATTATTTTCTTCCTTCCTTTTTGTTTTTGTTAATTCTCCAAAGGTTTACAGATCAGATCAGGTGTCATGATAGACGAGCTCATGGTTGCATTTTGGCCTCCTTTGGAAACTTTTTGTGTAATTTTAGCAGCAGCTTTAGTATTTTTGTCAAGTGTAAATATAAACCGTCTGTCTTTTTCATTTTTTTCAGACTTTGTTTTAACATTTCCTCTGGTTCTTAGATCTATAATTATCTTCTCCTCCCACACTGTTTTCAGTCAAGTAGCCCGTATCATTACACAACCACTCCTGTGCTTTACAGTCAGGATCAAATGAAACATGCCTGATGTTCGTTCAGGCTGATCGTTACTGTTCTTTTGTAAATTTGTGTGTAAGAAGTTTATTTTTTTATCAGCTAAGAAAAGTGATTCTCTAGTTTGTTAGAAATTAAAAGTCAAGTTAATATATTTACACACCTTGTACTGTAGCAGATTTAGTATCATCCAGTTCAGTTACGTGTTACTTGTGTGATATTATGATGTTTGTGTAATTTGCTCCTTACAGTTGAAAGTTCTGAAGTTCTGAAGGAACAAGAACTGATGGAACTCAAGTCGGGTTTTCTAATTTATACTGAAAAAATACTTTTGTTATGTGGCAGAAAGTTTGAAGGTTTTGCAGGTTTCGTGAACACAATGTACTGTAAACTAAAGTTTTGTGCACATTTACATGAAACTTGTGTTTTTTGTTAAAATGGATTTTGCTTAAATTGATGCTACAACTCACTGTCTCACTCGTGGGTTTTATTCATGATGTTTTTTAACTTCTCCAACAACTAAAACTTCTTTATTTCATAAAACTTTCACTTGTTTTTAACAATATTTTGGATTTTGAAAATCCCCCCAGTTTGACCTCGTTTAGCTTCTCTGATATTTAAAGTTCTCACTTTTACGTTTGTTTCACTTCTCTTCGCTTCTTTGATACCATTTTAGATTTTTCACATCTCTTTTTGTCACCTTTGGCTTTCAGACGCTCTTGATTTCAGACACTCTAGCTTTCAGACACTCTAGCTTTCAGACGCTCTAGCTTTCAGACGCTCTAGCTTTCAGACACTCTGGCTTTCAGACACTCTGGCTTTCAGACGCTCTAGCTTTCAGACGCTCTAGCTTTCAGACGCTCTAGCTTTCAGACACTCTAGCTTTCAGACGCTCTAGCTTTCAGACGCTCTAGCTTTCAGACACTCTAGCTTTCAGACAATCTGGCTTTCAGACGCTCTCGCTTTCAGACGCTCTAGCTTTCAGACGCTCTAGCTTTCAAACACTCTAGCTTTCAGAGGCTCTAGCTTTCAGTCAATCTGGCTTTCAGACGCTCTAGCTTTCAGACACTCTAGCTTTCAGACAATCTGGCTTTCAGACGCTCTAACTTTCAGACACTCTAGCTTTCAGACGCTCTAGCTTTCAGACACTCTAGCTTTCAGACAATCTGGCTTTAAGACACTCTTGATTTCAGATGCTCTAGCTTTAAGACACTCTAGCTTTCAAACACTCTAACTTTCAGACACTCTTGATTTCAGATGCTCTGGCTTTCAGACACTCTAGCTTTCAAACACTCTAACTTTCAGACACTCTTGATTTCAGATGCTCTGGCTTTCAGACACTCTAGCTTTAAGACACTCTTGATTTCAGACACTCTAGCTTTAAGACACTCTAGCTTTCAAACACTCTAGCTTTCAGACACTCTAGCTTTAAGACACTCTTGATTTCAGATACTCTAGCTTTCAAACACTCTACCTTTCAGACACTCTAGCTTTAAGACACTCTTGATTTCAGATGCTCTAGCTTTAAGATACTCTAGCTTTCAAACACTCTAGCTTTAAGACACTCTTGATTTCAGATGCTCTGGCTTTCAGACACTCTAGCTTTAAGACACTCTTGATTTCAGACACTCTAGCTTTCAAACACTCTAGCTTTCAGACACTCTAGCTTTAAGACACTCTTGATTTCAGATGCTCTAGCTTTAAGATACTCTAGCTTTCAAACACTCTAGCTTTAAGACACTCTTGATTTCAGATGCTCTGGCTTTCAGACACTCTAGCTTTAAGACACTCTTGATTTCAGACACTCTAGCTTTCAAACACTCTAGCTTTCAGACACTCTAGCTTTAAGACACTCTAGCTTTCAGATGCTCTAGCTTTAAGACACTCTAGCTTTCAAACACTCTAGCTTTAAGACACTCTTGATTTCAGATGCTCTGGCTTTCAGACACTCTAGCTTTAAGACACTCTTGATTTCAGACACTCTAGCTTTCAAACACTCTAGCTTTCAGACACTCTAGCTTTAAGACACTCTTGATTTCAGATGCTCTAGCTTTAAGATACTCTAGCTTTCAAACACTCTAGCTTTAAGACACTCTTGATTTCAGATGCTCTGGCTTTCAGACACTCTAGCTTTAAGACACTCTTGATTTCAGATGCTCTAGCTTTAAGATACTCTAGCTTTCAAACACTCTAGCTTTAAGACGCTCTTGATTTCAGATGCTCTAGCCTTGAGACGTTCTGGCTTTCTCTGACTGTGTTTCTTATAAACAGTTTAGGTAAATTCAGATCTTTTGATGTGTCGACTGCTCTCAATGCATTTAGCTTGTCACTTTGATATTTCACGTGCTTTCATGTCCCACAGTGTTGGCTACGCCCCCCCACCCCCCAGATCAGTTCTCAGTTCTTGACTTTGAGAACGTCTTTCATGTTTTTATTCTTGTTATTTCATCTGCTTTCAGGAGTTCAGCTGACTTTATATTTTGGTCCCTCCAGCACTTCCACTTCCTTTTTTATTTATTATGAACACATCAGCTTCCTTCACAGAGATTATTGACAAAACAACCTTCACACGAAACACTAAAATATCTTGAATGTTCTAAGTTCTAACACGCTTCCTCTAACTGTTAAAGTGAGTTTGTTTTCTTCAGATCTTGTGATTGTTTACTCGAGGAGTTTTCTGCAGCGCTTCGTGCTCACCGTCTGGTTTCTGCATCTCGAAGCCTTGTCTCGGTAGTGTGGCACCGCCAGAGCTGATGATTCTCACACGTTCATTGCTGTTCATTCGCTTGTACTTGATGTCCACCCTGCTGACAAACTACAACAGGAAAAGACCAAAGAAGTAGGAAGTTATTGCTTCCTCTTTAGTTTGGGACCTTCATTCTAAGTTTGAGCTGCTGTTGTTTGAGCAGATGATTGTTTGCTGTTCGTTACCTGCAGGATCTGACTGAGGAAGATGCTGGCTCGAGACAAACGTGGGCTGGCTTTAGGATCAGGTGGACTGGCTTCTTCTGGCTGTAAATTGTTCTAAATATAGAAGAACAAGATACAACAAGTTATAATCCTAATAATCAAGCATGTCATTAAATCCTGTTTTTATTCTGAGCAGATTCATGGTGCATGCAGGTTGAAACAGCCTCTATGTAACACAGAACTACAAGAAATATCCTGAACAGTTTAAAAACTATGAAAACTATAATGAATTAAAGGTGTAGCAGTATGTGAAAGAACATGTTTCACCAACTGCCTGTTAATCCAGAGTTTTAAACTAAGATTTGACTAAACATGAGACGTTTAGTCAAATCATGAAAGTAATAATACTTGTGCAGCATTGCACAGTATTGCAAGATCTTGCATGATTAGTTATTACATCAGCGTACGAGTTGTGAATGAACCCCGACTGCCATTACATCAAACTTTAGCACCGTTGGCTCAAACTAAACTGTTTGTCTGGTTTCATCAGCGTCACAACTTGATTTACAGGATGATGTTTTAAAAAATAATGTTAAAAATAATATTAAAACTTGTAAAAATAATTGTAAGGTAACCACTAAGCTTGTTATACTCTAATACAGTATTCTTTTATATTTTTTCACAAATAAAACAGGAACCAGATGCGTATGAAAGTAGTTTCTGGTTGAAGTGAAAAAAACAGAAAGTAAATCTGTTCCATTCTTACCTTGCTGCGAAGGATTTCAGTTTCCTCTTTGCCGCCTCGATACACGAACTTCTGAATTTTTACCAGGAGCAGCTGCTGGGCGCTAAAGTCACAAACATTTACAAACAAACATTCAAACTTGTTTCTGAAACAATATGTAGGCTACAAGTAATCCTACGTTAGCTGCTGAAGCAGCTTTCTGTGCTCCCCTGAAAGCCAAAGATGATGTAATAAATTATTTTTAATTAAAATCCCATCTGCAACATCCGACTGTCTAAAAAGCTCCTGGTACCGTGAGTTGCAGGGTATAGTGCCGCGTTCAGGCAGGTCCGATCCAGTGTAGGGGTCAACACGGGCACACAGCCACTCGCAGCGGCCCTGATACCTGGTGTCCAACACGTGCACCACCTCATCACAGCGCACGCTCAGAGAGCAGCTGTCTGACTGGCCACAGATGTTCAGGTTCACTCGGATGTAGAAGGAGTCCCCAGACGCTAAAACTCCATCAGTTAGATCTCTCTGGAGACGTCGATATGCTGAAGATCATAAAGAAGAATTCATATAAAGAGTCAGTTACACAGACGAAGATCCTCAAACGTGTTTCATTCAGATCTTTTGAAGTGAATTTCTGTGGAAACGTCATGAGAAATGAAGATTAAAGCTTGTAGTTAGGGCGACTGTGGATCAGAGGTTAGAGTGGTTGTCATCCAACTTGAAGGTTGGTGGATCGATCCCGGCTTCCACCGCCACATGTCGAAGTGTCCTTGGGCAAGACACTGAACCCCATGTTGCCCCCCGATCTGCGTATCGAGTTGTGTGAGTATTAGCCCCGCCCCTCTCCCGTGTGAATGGGTGAATGACAAAAAAACTGTCGTGTGAAGCGCTTTGGGGGTTGTAGGACCTAATTAAAGCGCTATACAGGTGCATGCCATTTTAGTTAGATCTTTAACAAGCCTCAGTTTGGAGAAATAAGGATTAGGCTTGAAGAGCTAACAGCGAATCAGAGCGAAGGAAAGATCTAATCAGTTTCTAATCCCTCCGTTTTCTCAACCCGCTCGTTCCTGTTCAGGGCCGCGGGTAGCTGGTGTCTCCAGCTGTCATTGGGTGAGAGGCGGGGTTACATCTGGCGAGGTCGCTGGTCAATCACAGTTCATAAAATAGCTGCCTTATTAATGTTTTTGCTTGTTAAAAGACTGGACTTGACATTAGACCAGTCTGGTCTTGGTCTGACTGCCGGCTCATCAGTCCAGATATAACTAAACTCTATTTTCCTAAACTGAGACCATTCAGTTTATAAAGTCCCACTTCAAATGATATGAAATATCACTTTCAGTACCTGAACTTCAGTGTTCGCTCCTCAAGGTGTTTTAATTATTAGTTCATATAATTTTAAGTTTCAAAAAAACCCAAAAACTTACAGTCAAAACTGGCTCGATAGTGCAGCTTGATTGGTCCAGAGCAGTGTTGCAACGTCCAGTGTGCTTCCTCCTGAGTACTGGTGTCCAATGAAAGGCTTTGGTTCTCCCCTCGGATGCTCCCCTCCAGCTGGCCGGTTGATGGAAACAGATTATTAGAAACTGTGTTTTTCCTCTTTTACACATTATTTCTGTACCAGGACAACTAACAGCCTCATTCTCCTGAAAACATCTTTGCAGGTTTTCGTTCATTTATTTTACGGACATCGTGAACATACCAGGAGAAGGTGGTGACCTTCTCGCAGCCCTGCTTTCTCAGCGTTGGATCCGGACTGGACCGATGAGATGAAAATCCCGCTCTCGTTGCCGCCAACCAGCATGATGTCCTTCAGGAGGTTGTCGCCTTGCAAGGACAACTCCTGAACCGGCTTCACGGTGGCGCTGGTTCTAGAGAAGGACGACAGCGACGGGCGGAACGGCCTGCGCACAAACAGCGGAAGACGTTCAGACATAAATCTGAACTGAAGTCGTTCCTGGTTGGATAAAAGTTTGTAGAAACTGAAACGTACCGCTCCAGAGAGAGCTTTCTGAAGATGTTGTTGACCTGCTCCAGGTCGTACGTGTCCATCCCCTCTGACTGATGCGAAGACGAAGATGAGATCACAGAGTTTGGACCATCTTCTGAGGAAAAAACACGTTTTTAAAAAGATCAGTGAAAAAATGAAAAAAACACTTAATTAGAAACCGAATATTTAATTTGTTTGAAGTTTAAAAGTTTATTACCACCCTCCATCTCCATGTTGTCACTGTCAAAGTCTGAGAGGCTACAACAAACAAAGTTTCCGTTTTAATTACTCAAAGCAGAAAATGACATAGAAATTCCTGGAAATTTAAAAAACCGTGTAACATCAGAACGTTTATCATCGAGCAGAGATTGTTTTATACCTTCGAGGATGGAAGTCTTCTTCCTTTTCTCTCTCTCTGCGATACAGGGACGCTTTTTCTGGTGGCTCAGGGACATTGGAGAGGATGCTGTCGTTACGGTAACGGAGCTGGAGATAAAAAAAAAAAACATTTTCATTCCAGATGTGCAAAGCAACTGTACATGTGCAGTTTCTATAAAACAGCTCCTCCTCACCATATTGTGCCGGTGCTGCTCTGCCATGGCGCATGTGTGGGGGACGGAGGACAGAGGGGAGGACAGCGGAGGGGGAGCTGTAGAGGGAGGATACGTGGGGGACATTGGGAAGCTGGGTGAAGGCGGGTTGGAGCTGTTGCCGTTGACGGTTGGCGTCTGAATATCCAGAAAATCTCCACCGTTGCCTGTAGCTGAAGCTGGAAATAAACAAAGTTACAGAAATGGCGACGGTCACGTTAAAGACACAAGACGACCTGCGTACCTGCACGCTGAGCCGCGTCTGAGTTCATCTGGGTGTCTTTGAGTGCAGGAACTGGAGATTTAACTCTGTTCTAAACGACAAAATGCAGATTATTTGATTTAGAAACAAAAGAGAAACAATTTTATATAAAATAATATAATAAAGTCCTATAAGAAAAATCCAAATATTGGAAGTTATTTTGTACATTTTAATCAATTTCATCTAATTCTGTTTGTATTTTCCAGAAAAGCAACACAGCTGTGGCCAACACGTCCACTATTGTTTAATTAAAACAATTAAAAAGAACATCTAAAAATAATATGATTTTTATGTTTTATTTGATGTGCATGTAGAATACAATATACAAATATTAAGATAAATATCAGCTGTAAAACATCAAGTGAGAGTGAAATAAAACGTGATGGAGCGGTTAACGTTAGCGCACCCCTGTAGCTTTAAGGTTCGGTCTGCGTCTGAGTCGCGGCTCCTCAGACAGAAGCTTCTCCTCGTGTGAGTCATCGCTGGACCACTCTGATTGGCCCTGACCCTGAGAGATGATGGTGGGAGGAAGATCCCTCGGTAAACTCTGCCAAAACAAAAGTGAAGAAAAAACAAATAAATGTATGAGATTAACAGCAATCTTTTATAATTATACACTAAAAAAAGACAAATGTTGGATTGACTTAAATTATAAATATGTTTGAACAACTTGAACAGAAAATGATTCATTCTTTTCATCAAACCATCGATGGTTATTAGGGAAACAACAGTAACTGTTTTCTTCACAGTTATATTGATCTAAAAAGCACTCGGAGAGCGCAGACCTGCTTAACACAAAACATTTCCCCATTAAAGCTGCAATCCAGAGTTTTCCCCTTTTCTGGAGTTATGTACGATTTTTTTTATTTTATAAAAGTGATAGTTTGACCCGGTTCTGTAATATAATGTAGGAAAAACATCATATTTTTTTCTTTCTCAAAGCCCCCCTTCCCGTAGGGGAGCTTTTAATTTTCACTGAGTGCCGCCTAGCATTAGCCAATAGCTTTAGTCATCCGCGTAGTGCATCTGTAAATAGACCAAGCATGCACGTATCTGGAAGAACTACAACTAGCCGGTGTTTACGAGTTGTTTACAACGCTGAAACCGAAACAATTAATATAAATGAATAAACATATAACTTGTATGAATGTAACTTACCGATGAAGTGTCCATCGTAACAAAGGTGGCGCGTGTGCATGTTCGAGAGCTGATGCTTGCTAAAAAAGGGGCGGGACTTAAAGGTGCAACAAAAGGTGCCTTTGAGAAGAAACTCCGGATTGCAACTTTAATGGGATCTAAAAATAATTAAGAATCCTTTAAAAAAATCCCCTGGATCCAGACAGCGATCCCGATCGCTCCCAAAATCAAATCTATTTATGACATTTCTAAACTACCTGGAACATTTCATCCAAATCTGTTTGTAACATTTTGAGTTATTTAAAACACACAAACCAAGAAAGAAAGAAAAATCCCTTGTTGAAGCATTTCTGTTGTCTCAGAGTTAGATGTGGATCTTTAACATCATATTTGATGAATGACTCAGCATTTTTACTGCTGTTAATCTCAACTTCACTGAGTTGGATGAACTATATTTTAAATTATTTGCTTATTTAAATTACATGTTTTGCAGGTTTAAAAATATAATCTGTGTTTTCTCTGTTTACAAAGTAACTTTTCATACAAAACATTCTCAGCTGAGGGTGTTTTAATGTTCTTTGTGAATAAAGTTTGACTTTTTTGTTTCACTGAATCGTCTGAAACAAAGTGTAAACTCAAACAAATCTGAAAGAAAAAATCCATCAAAACAGAAGTGTAAATAAATCTGTCACACATCGTCCTATTGAAATAAACATTAAATGAATACAATGTTTCCATATTTTTATATTAAATCAACCAATTGTTGTTGGATTTTTTTTTTAGTGTAAATATTTACATCAGAAGGATTTTTGGTTTGGTTTTGTGTCAAACGTCACATGTGGAAAATCACAAGTTACAGGGTTATATGTGTAGCCTGTGGAATGTGTTAAACACATGTGGAAAGTACTTTACATGTGGAAAATCACATGTGAAAAATATTGAATTACCAGGGGGCATAATATAAATGAAGTTTTACATGTGGAAAACATGGTTTCCATGATGAATTTCACATGTGTGAAATCACATTTTTGCATGTGAAATACGTTTTATGGTGATAACATGTGAAACACAAAGATTTACTTGTTCTCATGTGTGTTTCAAACATGTAGAACATTTTCTACATGTCACACACTTTGCTGTTTTGTTTGAACATTCATAAAACATGTTCTTCTATCCACATAACCGAACACATGTGAAACGTTACCGCAACCGTGTGGCGGCGTGTGTTCTCGTGTTTCTGACCTGGTCCAGGGGAATATCCTTGGACATCCGTCGAAGGCGACACTCCAGTGTTACCAGTTTGGCTTCTTTATGCACAATCTCGATGTGAAGTTCGTCACTTTTCTCCTCCAGCTCCCGGATCTGTTTACGATATTTATCCTTATCGATGAGACTCTGGGAGAATTGATGCTGCGCGTCGTCTCTGGCTCGGAACGCCTGCAAGCAGAACCAGAGAGTGACTTAGTTAAAGGGACAGAGTGTGTGTGTGTGTGTGTGTGTGTGTGTTGTCACCTGGTCCCTTTCTTTCTCCACCTCCTCCAGCTGTGCAGCGAGGGTGTCGATACGGTGACGATACATCTCACAGTCCTTCTGAATGGAGGAGCACCTCAACTCAAGGTCCTCTTTCTCCTCCAAGTACTGCACAGACAGACAGACAGACAGACAGACAGACAGACAGACAGACAGACAGTGTTATTCCAGAACAGAAAGAGAAACACGTGTGAAGGTTAAGCAGATAAATCCTGAGTTTAAGTTTCTCACTCAAACAAAAAACTACATGACTAACAGTCTGACTGCAACATGAATGTTATTGTTAAATGTTTGTGTGTGGGTGGAGGGGATGGGGGGGGGGGGTGGTGGTTGGGACCTTGTCTCTCAGTTCCTCTGCCTGTCTGACTTCTTCATGCAGGTTGTAGAGGCGGTTGACCAGATCCTGTCTGTCTTCTAGAGCTTCCTGTCTGTCGTGCTCCAAAATGTCCAGGATGGCTTTATCTGATGCAGGTAGGGGTCCGGGCTGGGTTCAAACACACACACATAAAACACACGGTTAGCTTCGGAACTTATCACCTGCTGTTAGACTGGAGTTTTGTTTGGATTGTTGTAGTTTTGGACACGGACACACAGCTGGAGGCTCAGAGGTTCACACGGTGGAGGTTCAGCTCCTGGAGTTGTGTTGTTGCAGGTGTTTTCAGAGACGTTTACCTGTATGATGGACTGCAGCTCCTGCAGTTTGATCTTCAGCATTTCATTCTCTCTCTCCAGTTCAAAGATCTGCTCTCTCTTCGGTCGATTCTCGATGTCGTTCTTCAGCTTCAGACTCTGCCTCCGCTCCATCTTGCACTCCTCCTCCACCTTGTTCAGCTTGTGTTTCAGCTGATCGATCTATAAAACCAAGAGGCTCTAAATGTCGCTGAACACCCCCGAACCCCGACATGTTATAGCAAGTGTGTTTGATGTGGTAGAACCTCCAGCTGCAGGTCTCGGCTCCTCATCACGGCCATGTTCTTCTCCTCGCTCAGCGTGGCGTACCTCATGGCCAGTTTGTAGTTTTCATCCTTGACTCTCAGCAGCTCGTCACTGTACGTGTTTCTTTCCTCTCTCAACTTGTTGTATCCTGAAAAACCAACAACAACAACAACACCGGTCTAAATAAATACATCAAGATACACGTTGAACCAAATTTTAAAATAGTGTCTTAATTTTTAGAACTTTTCTTATCTTTTGTCCAATTTTCTTGACAAATATATTTATCAAGAGTTTGGAAAATGATGAAGTCGTAAGTGAACCCGGCTGATTTAACAGGATGTAGGAGTGAAAGTATCAGCCAGGAGCTGCTGATCAAACATATTGATTATCTGATCATCATCATGTGAGTATCTCTATTAAAGCAGGAGTTTTACAGTTTGCTGGTCTGGAGCATCCAGGTGTGTGTTAACACAAGGAGGAAAGACATCAGCAGTGACCTCAGAGTCTGTTAAAGGTTAAAGGTCACATCAAAGAATATGGAGTTCATCGTTCTACAGCCAGAAACATGATTCAGATTTAAAACAGCTGCTGATCTTCTCCCAGCAAATCCATCCCAAGGTCAGAGGTCAGTCTATGTAATGTGTAGAATGATAAAACCCTCCATCTGAGACTCTACAGGTCTCAGTTAGCAGGTTAAAGGTCATGAAAGGACGATCAGAAAAACTGAACAGATTTAATTTGTTTGGATCTGCAGGAGAACGTTTCTTCTCTCTAAAAGAACCTGGAGGCTCAGCTGAGGTTTGCAGCGCTGCATCTGAATAAACCACAAGACTTCTGGAACCAGGTCCTTCAGATGGATGAGACATCAAGAAAAACACTCAAATAAAAAAAACCCAACAGGTCCGAAGCTTTGTTAGTGTTTCACCACAGAGATCCAGTCAGTTCTTTGTTCTGGACACGTTAGGAGACGAGTCGTGTTTACATCAGAGACTAAAGCAGGTGAGAAGTTACAGGTCTCAGGTTAGAAGACTTGTTAGGGATTATTCATCAGGTCAATCACAGCTGTGAGTCGAACGAGTTATAAAGAGAAGTTTAACGAGTGGAGGGACTCGGTGACTCTGTTCAGGTCACTCAACACATGCGTCATTTTCCATTTAACCACATTGTTCAGTCTGTTGAGTGTTTCTGTGTTCATGACGTGCTTTTTATTCTGTCTTAAGAAAGAAGTTGATCTGTAAGTCTGTGATAACCGTACAAGTATTTTATCATCTGCAGCTCAGACTGTGAGAGAACAACAGTGAAATTACAGAAACAGTTTTGTTGGTTTATTTTTAGAAATTGTTTGATGCCACTCAGTGTAGGTCTGCAGAGGTTAGCTGCACAGGATGCAGTGGCAAAGACCACACTGTCCTAGTTTCTCGAGGGACCGTTTGTCATGAAAAGTCTTGATGAACTCAATTGTGGTGCATTAAGAGAGATAAACCGTGTGGTGGGGCACGAGCACATGACGATCAGGATTCTGGTTTAGATTCATTGTTAAGCCAGTTTGAGGACATCATCCTGGAAACATTAAAAAAACAGGTGAATAATATTTATTTTACTTTGCTGGAAGGTCTGAAGCTCCTGATTAGCCAACGATAGCTTCTTTCGCTCGTCTTCAAGTGTGCGCGTCTTCCTGTTGAGCTCTGCATTCTGCAGGGTCTTGACTTTGGTGTGCTGCTGCAGTTTCATCACTTCACCCATGAGAAACTGTGTTAAACCCTCCTGACCCTCTTCTACTAAAGAGACGAGACAGGAAGAGCATGAAACTGCATATCATGATGCATCACAGTGTAACAACACTGTTTTAATACAGCTGGTTTCATCTCTATAAGAGATGATGTTACCTTGAACTGTCGGCTGGTTCGTGTTAACATCTTACCTACGATGGTGGAGAATCGTCTCGTGGGATCTTTCCCCATCACCAGCTTGTACAGCTCAGGGTAGTGAAACTCCAGACTCTCCAGAAACGCCACATACCCACGTTCTCCTTTAGTCCCCACGATGTCAAGCAGACGACCTGATAACAGTTTGATTTGTGTATTTTTAGACTCGAAACACAAAGTTCCTGCTTTACATTGATTGAACTTAGAACATAAACTGAGATCGTGATGATAAAAGCTGCTAATTTATCTGGAAACAAAAAACAAGCTACAAATAAGACTTCAATTATAACTAGAAAATCACTCGTAGATCTCAGACCTCCATATTGTGATTTACACCAAAATAAGAGTCTCTTTGTTGTATCGACATGATCAGATTCATTGTACTCAGATCTGTTACACACGTCTGATTCTAGAGTCTTGACTATCTGTTGGTGTTTGTTGCAGGTTTATAACTTAATTTGTTCTTGTAGTGATAAAAAATCAGAAGGTTGTTTATTTGTTTCCTTTCAGGATCAAATTATCTGGAATTTTGTAACAATCCAGATCAATCCTTGATCCTAATCAGTCCTTGATCAATCCTTAGTATCATGTAGAACCTGTTGGAACTCACCCTGTATTTATTTTTTTATGAAGTTACATGCAGATCCTTTAAAGAGCCCATTTCATACAAATTTCATGACTTTGTGGTTATTTCTTAAGTATTAACCAGTAATATGAAACATTTTATATCTAAAAAACGTCAGGAAACACTGATTAACAGACCTTTCAATCTGTCTGGGTCAAGATTCGGCTGGTTTCGTCAGGCTTCAGGCTGCAACTCATTAATATTCATTATTTGAATTTGCTGGACTCTGATTGGCTAACAAGCTAGCCTATGAGAGCAAGGTGTACTGTTTCCTGCCCCGCTGCGCATGGCAACAGCACACGTTGTCTCTTCTGGTTTGTTACATGTTATGCTACAGCTTTTAGCTAGCAGCATGCTAGGTGTGGTTTCAACTGCAGGAGCTGATAAATACTAACAAACAAAGGAGTTGTGATGAAACAAGTACAGGCCGTTCAAACTCGGGAGAACTCGCGTTTTTTATTGAGAGATTAAAACTAAAAGAGAAGTTATTGACCTGTTTTCACACCCACTATGAAGGTAAGAACACCTGTGAAGCTAAAATATTCAACAGAAACCTCAGAAAAATCATTTTTAATGGAAGGGACTCTTTAAGAACAGCTTCTATCTCACAATGATAAAGAATCATTAAAACCATTCCTGGATCCAGACGGTGATCCAGATCCCCCCCAAAATTTACCCACTCCTTCTTTGGATCAGTTTTGACTTAGTGAATTTTTTTCAGTGCATGAACGGTGTGTCATTAATGCTTCATAAGGTGTTTGCAAACTGGAAAGAATCTTTTAAACTCACTTGTGCGGTTTGCTTTTGTTGAGAGAAGCAGAGAGTTTAGAATCTCATCCTCATCCTGTTCATCCAGGACTTTACACTGGCGGAGGTACGGCGTCAGCTTTCCCGGGGTGATAACTCGACACAGTTCAAAACGTTTGCTCTCCACCTTGTCCCACTTTATCTCCACAGTATCCAGTGTCCCGTTTTCCATCTCGAGTCACCTGAGAAAACAAAACCAAATGATTCAAACCCAGTGTCCGTTCAGAAGATGAAGGTTGTTTTATAACTTCTTGTAGAATCTTAAATCTCTGGATGATGAACAGAGAGAAAAGAGGGACTGAGTGGAACGTCACTGTCTTTTCTTTCTTTCTTAAGACTTTTGTCCAGTGGCAGCTGGCCAATAGAGGGCGCTAGGGCGCCGCCCTCCCTATCAAAAACATGATGTGACAACAAAGAAGAAATATTTCTTTTTTTTTTAATTACATGTAGTTTGAGATAAAAAACACTCATATGTATATTTATATACTGAGAAGATTGTATAAATGATTTCTGAAAGACAGAAATTGCTTTTTAAAATATGATTTCCTCCTGCTTCTTCTCGTCTTCTCATGTGTCCACCATAGACATGTATATAAATCACTAGACGCCCTATTGGCTGCTGCGGCGCGTGAAATGTGGCCGACATTAGAGTCCGGTATTTGACGCAGACTCACAGCTAAAAACAACAGCTGTTTAAACAGGATGTCTGAATGTTGTTCAGTGTATTTCTGCTTTAAAGGTGGGATATGGAACAATTTCATTAATAGCAATATTTTTAATAAAATAATTCCTCCACGGCGTGTTTAGAAGGTTGTAGAATGAAAATACAGCATTTCCTTTAAAAATTGTATTTGAAGTAAAATATTATAAAATATTTATTTTGACGGGCACGACGTTGGCATTTTGTTTACATCTACCAGCCAATAGCTGGCAGAGCAGCGGGCACCATTGTGTGTTGCCTAATACCGTAAATAATCCAGCACAGTGAGGCTGGTACTGTGGAGTCTGCAGGTCAAGCAGCTGGAAGCACCGGGGACATGTGGTGATTATATACATTATTTACTTGCTATAGAGGGTTTACTCTGGGGTTTCCCATGTGACGAGCAGGATCTGTGTGGAAACGTTTTTATTAGCAGCTAGCTAACACGTAACTGCTGCATGTAGCTGAAGTGGAGGAGCTTCGACTGGAAGACACACCACGGAGGATTTTATTGCTTTTTTTAAATTTTATTGGATAAGTGAGGCGTGCAGGATGGTGTGTGAGGTGGACAGAGGATCTTAGGAGGGACTGCAGGAAGTTTTGGAGCCGCAGGACAACTATGAATTCGACTGAATCGATGACTGAGCTACAAACAGGTAGGAGCTGCTTTTATCAGAGTCAGTGTGTGATCAGCTGGAGAGCATGATTAGTGAACTGAACTCATGATATTTTATTGTCCTGCTCTGATCGTGGATCAGAGTGGGTTTGGTGAGGAATATTGATTGACATTAACGAGCCTGGCACCCAGATGGCTGAAGGCTTTGTTATTGTGTTATTGTGTTCCAAGTTCCATATAAGAGAATATCACCAGCTTGTAGTGAAAATAATTGCATCTCTGCAGGTTCCAGCATGCTGTTTTAATATACAGTATTCTTACTTTTAATTAGAAGCTGTTGCTCAGATTCATTTTCTCCTGCAGTTTGCTGAAGATTCCCCTCAGATGAAACTTCTTTCCTGTCACATAATGCTCGGTACAACTGTATGCAAAAATAAACAGTCCTCTGAACTGAAACTTTATTAAATGTTGTTAGAAGGACAATAAACGTTAAAAAGTTCACAATGTTTTTCGCCATAATTAAAGTGAAGTTGTTCATCATTGTTACTGAGTTTTTGGGTCTCTGAAGGACGAGATTCTGTTAGAGATTCTCTGGACTCAGATTTAAGAAATCCTTCCAGTTACGTACTTGTCCCAGCAGGTTCACAACCAAACGGTGTGGCCATCAGGAGCAGTTAGGCCGGTTCTAAGATGATTCAACAATATCTGAATATTTATGTTGCTGTTGCCTTAAAGCAAAAAGGGCCCAGGTTCAAATCCAGGCTGGGGCCTTTTTTTCCCACAGTCCAAAAACATGAATGAGGTTAATTGGTGATTCTAAATTGTCCCTAGTGTGAGTGTGTGTGTGAATGGTTGTTTGTCTATTTGTGGCCCTGTGATGGACACCTGTCCAGGGTGTCCCCTGCCTCTCAAAGACCGCTGGAGACACCAGCTCCCTGCGACCCTGAACAGGAAGAAGCAGGTTTAGAAGATGGATGGATGATGGATGGATGGATGGATGGATGGAT
>SSNP01000022.1:3026007-3042865 GCA_006937955.1 Pachypanchax playfairii | reverse complement strand
GGAAAAAAGACAATAAAAATACATCAATTTTCTTCCGCTTATCCACAGTCAGGTTGCCGGGGCAACAGGAGGGAAACCCAGACCTCTCTCACCCCAGCGATGCTCCCCAGCTCCTCCTGGAGGATTCAAGATGTTCCCAGAGATAATTTACATCCCTCCATCAGGTTCTGGTCTGCAGGATCTCCTCCCAGAGGGACGTGCACAGAAAACCTCCATGGGGAGGCGACCTGATCAGATACCCAAACCACCTCAGCTGACTCCTTTCAATGAGGAGGAGCAGCAGCAGCTGCTGCTGTTAATGTTGCTGTTAAGTTCATGTAAATTAAATTAGACATATCTTGACTCCTTGTTTAATCAGATGTAATCCATCTGGAGCCAAAAGAACTCTGTACCAAGTCAAGATGAAACACAAGAACGTTGCAAACTGTATTACTAAAAAACTAATTCCTTGAATTATACAAATAAAACTTGGCAATAAAAATTATTCTTCTGTCAGCACCAGGGATCGAACTGCAGTCCTCTGGGTGAGACGCAAGCACACTTCCACTATACTACAGTGTCCAGCTTGTTAGCTAATTAACCTAGGCTTAATATAACCATGTGTCTGTGTGTCTAGTCACATTACATAGTTTGTTTTATCAGTTTAAAGTAACACACTACATTTTACATTCAGTAATGATAACAGTGTTTTAACACTGGACATTTTATTTAATTAGATTACTCCTTTTAAAGTCCAAACGCTGGGCAGGATCATCATCAAAAGGGCACGTCATGCTCAAAACCTTCTATGGAACAAACTTACCTGGAACGCAGGTTATGTTCAAAGACTTAGTTGCTATGGTTACTAACAAACCTTAAAAGATGCCTCCATTTTTGGAACCGAAAATTCAGGTTATCTACAAACTTACCCTCAAACTTATCCAGTTATGTCACATAACCTGCTTTCTGGAATGGACCCCAGATGATCTAGAGCTTTACATTGAAAACACATCAGAGCAGGAGGATAAACTAAACAAAAAACAAACGTAAACAAAGATACGACCACAAATATAAAACAAGAACAGCATGAAACTGAGACAAAAATGAAATTTAGACGTAGAAACATTTTGTGTAAAAATGTATTCTTCTACATGTTTTTGATTCCTCAAGAAAAGTTTACTGAAAATCACAGAAAGTTTATTTAACTTTAACATTTAAAGTTCTTGTTTTTTGAGTCAGTGATTTCTGTTAAAAAGTTTTAAAAATCTTCTAACTAGACAGTTTTTTAATTGCTTAGTATTTTACTAAATTAGAGCTGGTAGAGTACTTTTAGACCAGTGAAGCTTATAGTCAGCATAACTAGTTATGGAAACCAGCTCAGTAGCAGGTGGTTTAACAGTTTGGTGAGTACATGTTAATCACATAAATCCACTGAGGGTTGTTCTCATCACTGGTCATGTTTTAACTGCTTAAAAATACTAAATTTGTAAAAACAGTTGGTGCAACAGTCATAAAAACCTTTGATGATTCAAGGAAACTTTGTTTGTTTCAAGTGTTTATAACATCAGCCTTCAACTCTTTTACGTTGATGTTTTTTTATTTTAGCATTATTTATCTGCTACACCGAGAAAATATCTTAAAATGTGAAGATATAAAAAAACTGAGATTGTATGACAAATCGAGAAATATACTAAAATCTTTTCTGATAAGTGACTCAAAACTCTTTAAATTAAACATTGGTAAAATGTATTTTGCAAACCACTTAAATTGATAAGAATTTACCCAATTAACCTGGATTAAATGGTCTAAATAAACATCTTGCTTTTTACCTGTCCAATCTAACTGGAATCTAAATATTTACAATTTCGTTGATACCTAAAGTTTAAAAACTATAAGTAGTTCCACACATGTAACAAGAAGATCTCCATTTTAGAAGAAGCAGCCGTGCGTGTTTCCTCCTGAGGCGCGTCCACAAGGTTTACATGAAACTAACGAGCAGGTGTTGAAACACAAATTATTAGAATAATTTTCAAGATCTTTATTTTACTATTGACAAGCAAATAGTAGATTATTATGTGCAGATTGTAAATCTTCTTCACATAAATGTATGATGTAGAATTAGTAAAAAATCTGACTCAGTAAGAAGCTCCGCCTCTTGAAAGCGGAACTGAAGTTGTGTCATGTGATTTCCATCAGGACTCGATTAGCCGCCGCACTGTTTACCTTCGGATGTAGCAAGAAACTTCCGGGTTTCTGTTGAAAATAATGTTTTCTCAGGGTTCGGAAAGTTTAATTAAACAAGCGAGGTAAGAACTCCGAATGTTACAGATTTATTTACCTCGTTCGTCCTTTTAAATGAAGCTTAAACTTTATTATTTACCGTTTAAGCTAAATTCTATAAGTTCTATATATGTAGCCTTAAATTAAACACGTTAACATAAATATTTGTATATTTAATACTGTCATTAGAAACACTGTTAAAGCAGTAAACGTTACATGAATCTTAATTTTAACAAACAGCATGTTAGAAAACTCTCCGCCTTGTTCGTTTATAAAATGTTTCATGTTCTCTGAATGAAAATCTGTTTAAAATCCACATTTTGTATTTAACGACTTAAAAATCAGCGCGTTGAATTTAATTTCTTTCCTTTATGTGAAGTTCAGAGATTTATTCTTTAGTTTAGTTTTATAGCTGTTTGTCTGTCTCGCTGTCTATTTCCCTGTCTGTCTCTCATTCTGTTTCTCCGTCTGTTTGTATCTCTGTCTTTCTGTCTGTCATCTTTCTGTCTGTGTTTCCATTTCTCTATCTGTCTGTTTCTCTGTCTGTTTGTATCTCTGTCTGTCTGTTTGTCTCTGTCTCTCAGTCTGTCTGTCTTTCCATTTCTCTATCTGTCTGTTTTTCCCTTAATGAGATTTATTGGTCTCAAATTAAAAAAGTTTGAAAGTGTCAAATGAATAAAATGTAATTTTCGTAAATCTTTTAAAAATATGAAGTAATGTGTGTGTGTGTGTGTCTCTGTGTGTGTGTCTTTGTGTGTCTCTGTCTCTGTGTGTGTGTCTTTGTGTGATTTCCAGAGAGATTCCGGAACCTGAGCTGCAGAGGTTTTACAGTCGACTTGTGAAGCTGCTTCAGGTGAAGGAACTCGGTCATGAGACGCTGGACTCACTCCAGAGGCTGCAGCTCATCCTGTCTGCCAACAAGTCCTGCAGAATGTGAGACTTCTCACTGACATGTCACGTGTTTACTGTCCCTGAGCCCCGCCCCTTTCTGAGGGAGAATAAACACTGAAACAATTACTTATTTGATAAAAACAAAGTCATAAATATCATGATTTCTTCTTCACAACCCAAATGTCACCTGACAGGTTAGAGTTTGTTGACAGAGACAGATGTTCATGATGTCAGTCGAACTAAACTTGTATTCCTGTTGTCTCTAACTACAGGCTTCCTGCAGAGCTCCAGCAGAGGCTGCTGTCACTCCTCCCATCACCTGCAGAGCAGCTCCAGGTGCTCAGCGCCGCCGTGCTCAGAGAGACGCTGCCCCCCTCTGGTGAACAGCTGAACTCCATCCAGGAGAACGTGGGTCAGATGAACACTCACGCTGCTGCGCTTCTGCTCTCTCAGGTCTGCAGGATCATAATAATCACACGCTTCATTAAAAGGTTATCAGCTACAGTTTGGAAGCATCATGTAATTTACTTGATTCTTCCTGCTTTGACCTTTAAAGGCTGGATCCAGGGCTGATCTGTCCAACCTCTGCGTGCACCTCATTCGTAGTCTGGAGAGTCGACCATCTGAAGGATCGGCTCCGTCGCTAATGTTCACCCTGCCGGTCTTAAACTCCATGTTCACACTCAGCCCCGAGTGTCTCACTGAAGGTAACAGACGGAGAAAATCAAGCATCGTTTCAATTTAAAAAACCCTCACAAAGAGATGTTTGGTCCTGATGCTGCAGTGCGAGGCGGACAACGTCTCTCCGCCGGGCTAGTCTGATCAAATATAAACCAGTGTGTCCAACACGGATGCAGCTACAAAATACACTGTTAAATGTTGATTTTTAGTTAGAATAAAACATCCATCAGTATAGAACATAAGTACAGACAGACAGAGCTGCATCTGGAGAATAATAAACAAAACTCAAGGAAACTGCCATGTTGGATGATGTAAGTGATGCGTCTCCTTTTGACGCAGCTGGTTATTAACATCTCACCCAGGCTTCTCTTTACACCTGTAGATCACGTGACTCTCCTGAGTAAGAAGCTCGTTGATTGGCTNGCGTTACGCCAGCATTGTGCAGGGAGGCGGAGCTTCTTCAGGAGGGTTCTTCACCGGACCCAGATCCCGTCAGGTGAGTCATCTGCATTACAGATAAACACATTACATGTTGTTTATCATGTTGTTATGTACAAAACAAACACATGAAAACAGGTTGGTTGAGTCTCTCACTCAGTCAAATCCACCAATCACAGAGGGCGAACGCTCGTTGACCTCCGCTCAGAATTAAACTGTTACATTTCCAACATTCACAGACATTTAATCTCTGTTTACATTATTAAAAAGTAAGTTATCATCTGGATTCATGGAAGAAAGTGGACGTATGTCAGAATTTCGGGACGCAGCTCCAGACTAATGTTCTGGTTTGTTGTTTGTTTTTCAGCCGTTGCCGATAGCAGAGCTGGACGGCTCGGTGTCGGGGGATTTCTTCACCGTCCTCTGTGTGGGACAGGGCTTCACCGAGGACCAGTGGATGAACGTGTACTCGTTCTCCATGCTGCGTAACTGGCTGCTCACCTACCGCTCCATGTCCAGCATCAACGCCACGGCAGATTCAGGTAAGACCAACAAGCCGCATCCCTCCATCACTGTGGAGAAGCTGATCAGTAAATAAACTCTTATTAAAGCTCTGAAACTAGTCGGCGCTCGTCGACCTCCACGAAGGAAGAAGAGAATCTTCTAAAAGTCATTTTTAACTGAATCATTCAGGGTGTTTAATGCAGCCGTCTGAATCAAGATGCTTTTTGTTTCCGTCTCCAGTGAACAGACTCCAGCTCAGTCTCTCTCTCTCACACTCCTTTTCCAACGGTAAGACACGACAACCTGCGACGCATGTGTTGAGTGACCTGAACAGAGTCACCGAGTCCCTCCACTCGTTTAACTTCTCTTTATAACTCTAACAGTTTGTATGATCGACTCACAGTTGTGATTGAGCTGATGAATAATCCCTAACAAGTCTTCTAACCTGAGACCTGTAACTTCTCACCTGCTTCAGTCTCTGATGTAAACACGACTCGTCTCCTTCGTCTCCTAACGTGTCCAGAACAAAGAACTGACTGGATCTCTGTGGTGAAACACTAACAAACCTGTTGGGTTTTTTATTTGAGTGTTTTTCTTTGTGACGCATTTTTAACATTAACTTGATCTTCAGTCATCAGAAAAAAGAAAGTCGTTCTTCTTTCAACACGAAAAAAATGATCTGATTATATCTGATTTTACACGTATTTAACCTCAAGTTCCCAAAAAACAAACAGATTCCACTAAAATGTGAAAACCACATGAAAAACTAAGTGAACCCCTGAACCAGCAGCCTGCAGAACCACCAGCTTGCAGAACCACCAGCTTGCAGAACCAGCCTCCTGCAGAACCAGCATCCTGCAGAACCAGCATCCTGCAGAACCAGCCTCCTGCAGAACCAGCATCCTGCAGAACCAGCCTCCTGCAGAACCACCAGCTTGCAGAACCACAAGCCTGCAGAACCACCAGCTTGCAGAACCAGCCTCCTGCAGAACCACCAGCCTGCAGAACCAGCATCCTGCAGAACCAGCCTCCTGCAGAACCAGCCTCCTGCAGAACCACCAGCCTGCAGAACCACCAGCTTGCAGAACCACAAGCCTGCAGAACCACCAGCTTGCAGAACCAGCCTCCTGCAGAACCACCAGCCTGCAGAACCAGCATCCTGCAGAACCAGCATCCTGCAGAACCAGCATCCTGCAGAACCACCAGCCTGCAGAACCAGCATCCTGCAGAACCAGCATCCTGCAGAACCAGCCTCCTGCAGAACCAGCATTCTGCAGAACCAGCCTCCTGCAGAACCACCAGCTTGCAGAACCACCAGCCTGCAGAACCAACAGCCTGCAGAACCACAAGCCTGCAGAACCAGCATCCTGCAGAACCAGCATCCTGCAGAACCAGCATCCTGCAGAACCACAAGCCTGCAGAACCAGCATCCTGCAGAACCAGCATCCTGCAGAACCACAAGCCTGCAGAACCACAAGCCTGCAGAACCAGCATCCTGCAGAACCACAAGCCTGCAGAACCAGCATCCTGCAGAACCAGCATCCTGCAGAACCACAAGCCTGCAGAACCAGCATCCTGCAGAACCAGCATCCTGCAGAACCACAAGCCTGCAGAACCAGCATCCTGCAGAACCACAAGCCTGCCGAACCACAAGCCTGCAGCTGTTCAAGCAGCAGGGTGCACTTAGTTTTTCACTCAGTTTTTCCATTTTAGCTTAATTTTGTCTAATAAATGGAATTTGAGATTTCAGATTAATCATTTTTACATCTGGTGAAACAGTTTATAAACAGTTTTTTACTTATTTTTCAGATTCTGTTTAGGAATCTGATCTAGGGTTTTATTTTTAAATCTCTGATTCCTGAACTTCCATGTTTCAGACGATCGATCCGAGGTGGAGGGATCTGTGGTTTCCATGGTTTCAGCAACTTCCTCCTCCAGCCGCCTGCTTCCTCCAAAGGAGCGTCTGAGAGAGAAAGCCTTGCAGTACTGTCAGCGACTCATCGAACAGTGCGATCGCAGTGAGTGTGTTTGGGAGAACAGGTTGAGTCTGTTGTCTGTGGAAGATGAACTCTGACTTTCTGTCCTCTCCTTCGGTCAGAAGCACAGAAGAAGACAGACACCGACCTGCAGAAAGCGGTGAGCTTAAACACGTCCAATACAACACAGACGATTTCCTACCAGAAACATTTCAAATTAAAAGTCTTTTTAAAGGAACACGTGCACAGAAACAAACTCCTCTGAGACGTCATGTGTCTCTTGTGTCTGATTCCTCAGTGTCTGGTGGAGGCGGTGTGTATCCTGGACTGTGTGTGTGTCGAGGACCCCTCCATGGTCTACAGGGCCTTCCCATGTATCAAGGCTCTGTTTGGTCGGCTCAGTTCAGACTTGTCGTTCGCCAGAGTTCTGCTGCACATTGCACAGTTCTACCTGAACCACGGTACCACGTTAAAAAAACTGATCTGTTTTATTTCAGGGATTTTTTCCTCCTTGTTTTCTCTAAACATCGTTTCTGTCTTCATCAGTAGACAGAAGTAGTTTGGACACTTTTTATGACTCAGATGTCTGAGTGCACAACGCTGCACCACCACTGTAGTCATAAAGGTCATTTGCTGACAAATAAGGGCAGAAAGTTCTGACAGACGTTTTGCAGGTCACAGAATTATTCTCTTGTGCTTGAATCTGTGCAGGTGAGATGGTAGCAGTGGACTGCGAGAGCGTGTGGAAGCTGGTCTTTGGTCAGTTTCCTGCCGAGCTGTTCAATGAGCCCTTCTTAGCACACGAGCTACTTCGCTTCCTCCGACTGAACCTGGAGAGCCTGCGGCTTGGAGCTCCTGAGTTCATACGCTTCTTCCCGAACCTCCTGAAGGTAAAAATCCAAACATCGCACGCCGCATAAACACGCGTTTTCTTTAGAGTGCTGCAGCTTGTGTTTTATTTTGGTTGTTTGTGTAGTTTTTAGCGTGGGACAGTCCAGCTGTGATGGATGACTTTGTGGATCTGCTGCCCTCTCTGGTCACAGCAGGAACTGCAGTGGAGCTGCTTCACACGCTCCTGGACGTCCCCTGTCTCTCTGCAACGCTGATCTTACAGCTCAGGTTGATACACAACCATAAAACCAGTTGATTCTGTCTTCACCTCTCTGAGTGTGTGTGTGTGTGCTGCAGGTCGACATGTTTACCCATCGTAGAAGCGAGCAGTCGAGGACTTTTATCACTGGATGCTTTCAGAAACCCCTCCTTTAGAGGACTTTTCCTCTTTTTGCTTCGAGTGGAAGCGGGTTCAGGTAAGTCCCTCCGTGATGGCAGCGCACATGAATAATAGTCTTTTCTAGCCTTTTTTTGAACCAGAAACTGAAGAAAAGAAGCTACTTGACGTCCGTTTGTTGTGGATTTAAATTATTTTCCATTTGTAGGTGATACAATCGATCGACTGAGCACGCTCCATGAGCTGCTGGCAGAGGCAGCTGATTGGCCGAGAGTCGTTCAGTGTGCGCAGACCGTCCCCGTGCTGCTGCACATTTATTTCAACTCAGTTGTTACGGTGAAGATAAAGAAGGAACTCTGTGTTTGTTACAGCTGTGAAATATGAATGAATGCATTGAATGTCACCATGTGTGTTTGTTTGTTTGTTTGTTTGTTTGTTTGTTTGTTTGTTTGTTTGTTTGTTTGTTTATTTGTTAGGTGGCTGATGAGAAGCTTTTAGCCCATTTGGTTCTAGTGATGTTGGAAAGAAGCAGTCTCCTCTTCAACGTCCCCAAATACAGCAAAGAGATTCACAGGTACATCTGAAGACCTGCATGGTGGTTCATCTGTTTGTTTCTCTCTGATATCTCTCCTCCTGGTCCTGCAGGGTGTTCAGCTGTCATCTGCAAAGGCTGTGCAAGCTCCGCCCCTCTCTGGTTGTGGACCAATCCCGTGAGCTGGTGGAGTTTGCTGGAAGCACAGCTAACGCCTTCAGCAAAGAAGAAATCTACACTCACGTGGTACGAAACGATCCTTCATCCTCATGTAGATCTTTTTTTTTATAAGCAGATTTTATTAGAAATCCTCCAGTTTTTGTCTTCTGTGATAAAAATAATGAAAATGTTTTTTAGGTGTGGGTGTTGGGGGAATACCTGTCCGTTACGTCAGACGCTCGCTGCTCCGTGAAGATCATCACTTCCTGTTTCGAAGCTTTGGAGGCAGTGCTGTTTGAGATCACATCATCTGCCCCGCCCCCTGGAACAGTTTGCCCCGCCCCTAGAGTCATCACCACCCTAATGAGCACTCTTGCTAAACTGGCATCGAGATCACATGATCTTATTCCGAGGTAGGCAGCTTGTCTTCACTCAGTAAAGAGCTGCCGTGTTTGTTTTGTCGTATAAACTGTGAAGAAGAGTTTGTTTATTTGTTTGTTTGTTAGTAACGAACCATCAACGATATCAGTAAAGTGTTTTTGAGCTGACGCATCGTTGTGTGTGTGTGTGGAAACAGATTTTTGTGATGCCATCAAAGATCCGAGGACACGGTTCCTGATTGAGTCCAACCTTTTGATATATTTTTATGTGGATTTTTCAGAAGCATCATGATGAAACGAGCGAGCGGAACGAGCCTCTGTAATAATGGAAACGTCTTTTTTTTCGTCAGGGTGTCTCTGTTCCTGTCCAAGTTGAGGACGGTAAGCAGAAGTGGTTCTGTCGCCTGGTGCTCCGATGAAGAGGATCTCGCTGCCATAGTAACACGAGGGGAGGAGCTTTGGTCGCTGCTGAAAGCCCCCGGTGTGGCTCAGAGCGTTCTGACTCCGCCTCCCCACGTCACCACATCGCAGTGGCACAGAGACACTAATGTGGCGATGCCGCTGCAGCTACGTGTCCTCACCAGCCTCACGCACTCAAAATGACACACACATCATCATCATCATCATCCTGAGCTCATCACAAACAGAAGAACTTTGATTTTTGCACTTTATTTTGTAAATAAATGAACACTCGTCTGTAAACACAGATCACTCAAAGATTTTCTTTATTTCCAATAAAATACATAATTTTTATAAAATATACATCAGAATTCAGAATCAGTTCATTTCCTGAGCACGTTTTTATATTTCAACAGAAAATGAAGAACTTTCAGTGCGTTTTTAAAAAAATTGATATTTGCACTTGTAATCTCTATGAATAAGATCTAAAATGTTTCATTTAAATTGTGAAAATAATATTTCTGAAGGTCTAGAATATAGATTGAATCTGTTGATGGAAAAGTGCAAAAACGAGTGCGTCACTTTAAAAAACTGGCAGTTGTAGTCGAGGATATGTGAAGATTTATTTTAGTTAGAACATGATTCACTTTCAGTGTTTTAAAAGATTTGGGAAAGTATTTTTCACCTTTTGAGCTTTTATCTCACCTTGCTCTCATAGGCTAATTTGTTAGCCAATCAGAGTCCAGCAAATTTGAACAATGAATATAAATGAGCTGCTGCCTGAAGCCTGACGGAACCAGACGAATTTTGACGCAGATTGAAAAGTCTGTTAATCAGTGTTTCCTGACGTTTTTTAGATATAAAATGTTTCATATTACTGGTTATTACTTAAAAAATAACCACAAAGTCCTGAAATTTGTATGAAATGGCCTCTTTAAATGAAAAATCTAAATTTAAAACATTAAAGTTTGTTAGGTTTTGCAATTTTGATGAAATTTTAGTCTTTAGTTTTGTGTTCTATCTTTAAATATTGATTCAGAAAACTACAAAATAAAGATAAATATGTTTTAACATTGCAAAGACAATTTCGGGACAAGAACTCGTATCTCTTCTAGCATTTACAGGTCAGTCACGGGATTTTTGACAACTGGTAACAATTATTAATGATACACATAAGTCATCGATCCAGTCAATGTGTATATATACTTGTGTATATTTACTTGTTTCTTCTATTTTGTTTCAGATTAGTGACCAACAGCCCAGTGAGACGCTTCCTTCAGGTTACAGTTCAGTCACCTGAGAGAAATTGTGCTGATTTGCAAAGAGTAAAAATCGCTAACAGTCGCAGCCAGAACTCGTTTCCTGTCCATGTCACATGACCTGCTACAAGCTGCTCCACATGCTGCATCCAGACAAATCATCTTCTTACATTTACCAACATTCTTATTCCTTCATTCTTTCTATCTTTACTCTCAGAATCCTCCACACTGAACTCAGGCTGCATGAAGCTGTTAGCTAACGCTAGCACCGTTATAAAGGAATGTCTGAGTTTTGGCACAATATGAAGGAAAAGTTTGTCATTTTTAGAGGGATGATCAGTAGTTAATTTTGGATAAGTTTAAAGCTATAGTGCGTAACTTCTGTCGCCCCCTAGCGGAATTTTGCGTTATTACAACAATGAAGCTGGCGCTTCCATATGACGTACGCCCACCTGTCCACCCCCCTTCCCCCAACCGCTATCCCTCTGCCGCTGTGATTCGCGATTCCACAACATTTTTATTCTGTTTGAATAAGGACAGCTGTTGAAAAAAGATGGACTCTTCGGAAGAGGTAATTATTGTATTTTTTATTTATTTTCCGCAGAAACGCAAATAGCTTATTACAAACGGGAGACAAGGTGCTAATTTGTAACTGACAGGTTAGTGAATGATCTCCTGCTACGAGACTCTCCGCTCGTCCTCCCCCTCCCTTCTTGTTGTGACGTAAAAGACGTAATTTCCTGCGCGCCAGTGCGGGAATGTCGCCGGTCGACATGCAAAGTAAAAATGATATATATTGAAAAATACGGTGAGATGTTTGAGGAGCCGATCGGCTTAATCTGCATTGTGTCATCTCCTCTAATAGTGGCTTGGCTGAAACGGACATTCACGGACATGTAAAAGTTACACACTATAGCTTTAAAACACAAAGTGCTTTAATAAAAAATAATGCCAAATATAGTTTTTATCATGATATAACTACAAAATCTAAATTTTATACCTTGAATTTCCATTAAAATTCTTCTTCTTGCTCGTTTCACATTTTCAAATGACTTTACTTCCTGGTGAAACATTTCTCTCTCTTCTATTTACCATTAAAGTCAAGATATCTATTGACTAACCAGGGTTCTGCAACCCACGGCTCGGGGGCCAGACGTGGCCCTTCAGCTCCTCTAAAGTGGTTCCTTGTCACTTTGACCCAAACCAACATGAACCTGAGTAACAGGAAACGGATCATGTTCATGGAAGAGTCCAACTCAGTTAATATCTAAACCTGCTTCTTCCTGTTCAGGGTCACAGGGAGCTGGTGTCTACCTCCAGCAGTTACACCTGGTTACACCTGGACAGGTCGCCACATATAAACAGACATCCACTCACAGACTAGGGACAGTTTAGATTTGACGAGTAACCTCAAGCTTATTTTTGGTTTGTGGGAAGAAGTTGGAGTTCACATATGCATGAGGAGAACATGTGAACTCCAAGCAGAAAGGTCCTGGTTGGTTTGAACCCTGGACATTCTCACTGCAAGGCAACAGTATTACCCACTGCACCACTGTACAGAACCGAGGTGACTTTACAAATTAAAGTCATTCAGTCTTAAAGGTTGCAGAAACCTGGTCCAGAGTCAAACTATGACATTTGCACCTTGTTGGTGTTTGAAGTGTTATCAGATGGTTTAATCTAATGCCACAAGAATCCCAAAATGTCAAACTATTCCTTAAAACTTTGTGGTTTTACTTGTCATCTAAATGACAATGTAGTGCAACAATCACAAAAGGTGATTCCACTGTCCTTCGTTCAAGTTTTCTGCAGTGGGGTTGTGTGGAATAGTCACGATTTTACCTGCACAGCAGTCAGAACAACCATCATTTGGAGAATCAGTGAGAAATTCACATGGAGGAATCAAACTAGCAGCATGTTTCTACCATCTAAACCAAAATGTTTGTTTCCATTTTGTACATGTAAGAATTGAACCTGTTGATTATTTCTTAATGTTCATACATGTCGTTGTTTGTAGCGTTAACGTTTCCTTTTACTGATTAGCTGTAAATTAGTCTTTAACTGGACTAATGTCAAAACAAGACTAACATGGACATAATTTACCTTAGAAAACTGTAAGTAGATAAAACTTACGAAGCACCTATAAAAACACACACAAGGCACGTGAGTGACTGAACAACCGTCACCTGCAAGCGTAACGGGCTCTGCTCGGATTAGCTGTTAGCTTAACTCCACCATGAGAAGTCCTGATTCTCTAAACAGAGTTTGTTTCTATTGCAGGTAACACTATCCCACTTTAAATCAGTTAGACCGATCACTTTAACAATACATTCAACAGCAGAATCAGACTTGTATTTACCCATAATCTGGGTTCTGTGTGGTTAGATGTCGTATAGTTACTATACGTAGTCTTATCAAGTGATTCACCCTCAGTCAGTTCTGAAGAGGAAATCAACACGTGTGTTCTGATAAGTAATAGTAATAACAATAAAATACAGTTTTATCAGTGCAAACCTACGGTACTAGTCAAGTTCTGACACTGGCTTTGGATTTGGTTCTTTGAACCTTGTTGGGTGACAGCAGTCACCTTGATATGTGCAGCTGTCGTCCTGGTAAATACAAGTACCTCCATATGGCATAATAATGAACACCTGCTCCTAAAACAACAAAAAGATGCCAGATGGCGTGGGCGAATGGGACGAGGCCGTCACTCTTAAAGAAGACCACGCCCACCATGTAGAAGACCCCTCCAACAGCCAGTTCACACACACCTGCACGCTCCACCTGGGACAAATCAGAACACAGTCGACGATCCAATAAAACATTTTGTCACAATGTTGAATTTGAGTGTCGTATTTTTGGTTGTTTGCTTTCTGTTGTTTTAAGTTTGAGTTTCAAAGTTTTATAGTGTATGTGTTTTCATTGTCAGACATGTTTTTGTTGTTTTATTCTGCTCCTCAGCTCAACAGTCATTCAGACCATCACACCTGTTTTTCATTCAATTCATCAGCCCAGCTGTTTCTAACACAGTAATAATCAGGGATGCACATAATATTTTTGGCCTGGTTCTCAGAAGAGAACCGAGGGTTGTTGCTTGGTCCTCACATTTTTAAATGTGTCTCGCTGTGTCTCTTCCGAGCTCCTCTGCTTTGTTTTTGGTTTCATCAAGCTTCAAATTCAGTCTGTTTACTTTACCTGGCTCTATATTTGTTTCAATAAAAGTCCTTTAATTGTTGAAAAAATCAAGAGAAACCAGTAAAATATAAAAATACTGGTAAAAAAACCTTCAGAGTTCAGGTTGGATTGTTTACAGGTTTGATTGTTCACTTTAATCTACATTTAACAGTTTGGTGTTGAAATTTATTAGTCAGCTGTTGGAGCTTCTGTCATTTACTGTAACTGTTTTTTGTTTTGAAATGATGAGGATGCTTGTAATGTGATGCAGTCAGATAAAAAGATACACTGGACAGTTATGGGGCATTGACTGCATATCCCATAGTGCTTTGCACGCATTCAAAATGGCGCGGATCACAGACAAATACGCTGATACTGTTGATTAAAACAGGTGGTTTTCTGTATTTTATAGCACAAAAAGGTAGTTATACACGTCTGTGCCACGATGGTCTATTTGTCTTATTCAGTGAATTTTTTCAGTTTTGACGCGATGCAGAATCCTGCAGTCAGCTGCACTGATCTGACTGACTGAAAATCCGTCACACTGGCAAACTGATACACAGAGACAGAGAGAGACGCAGCATCAGCTGATCAGCTGGAACTTCGGCGCTCTGGCTGAGAAACATATCAGTCAAACAAAAGAAGTCAACGGGATTCTTCATTTATTTGACAATAAACCCGCCTCTGATTAACCTAAAAATTCACACAGCTCAGCCAAACCAATGTTAAGTACGCAAACGCGTGTTGCAACTTTTCACCTTGTGCACATTTTATATTTTGACAGTGTGTGCGGACCTGCGGACCACTTATGTGCACCCCTGATAATAACTCCGCCCAGTAGAAATATTCCTCAGTTTCTTCACCAGATCCGGATCTCTGTGCCTTGTCTTCCTGTCGTGTCTCTTTGTTGAGATATTTTCATTGTTGTTGTTGTAGAGTTTTTCATATTCATATTTTAGGTGCTCTCATCACCACCTATAACTCAAATTCATGGTCCAGATCCTTAACTTACGCACCCATATATAAGATCTAATCATCAAAAAACACAGAATAGGAGTTCTATCATCACAACTTTTTAATCATAAAGAATTATAAAATACATTTATAAAATCTGAGAACATTTTATTGTATAAACAGGATCAGATAAGTTTGGAGTTTGTTTTCTGAAACAACCGTGTCAGATTTTATGGCAGTTCATTCAATCAGTTATTGTTCTCTAAAATTAGATTGTTTATAGCAAATTTTAATGATAAGAATAACTCTGAGGAAATCCCTTCAGATATTCCAGCGAGAGGACGTGTTTGTAGGAAATAAGCTGAAACAAATAAATCCTTCAGCTTGATTCTTTAAATAGTGACTGATTCAGTCACAATAGAAGGAAGTTTCTAAACTCAGACAATTTATGTTTTGGTTGAGTTTTACTTACCATTGACAAAACAACTAAAGCAGGCAAGGCCCCCATGGCCACATATCCCAGTAGCTCTACTAGCTTGTACCTGCAGGAAGAAAACAGGAACATCAGAGGACCAGAAGGTTCAAACAGCTGCTCAGTGTTTCATGTCAACACATCAGGGTCAGACGTAGGTTTCAGTTTAATATACAAATAAAACAACTCAAGAGGAGAATTTACCTCTCATGGAAGAAAAAGACGTAAATGGATCCAATACAAGCCATGACCCAGATCAGCCAGCGCATGTGACACGCCCAGGGTCCAAGTTCCCTCAGCATCAACCTGAAGACACACTCCTCATCACCAGGTGATCACTACAACCAAGCTAACTAACGTCATCATCCATTAGACTGTGTATGTTTATGTGTTTGTGGTCACATGACCCACCAGGGACAGTAGGAAGCTGCAATGAAGAAGTAGATGGCCATTCTGTCGCACATGTGGAAACGCTGCTCCACCTTCCTACACAAACATAAAGAAACAACTAAACAAAGATACAAGACTGGATCCGTGTCAAAGAAACATCAAGGTGTGTTTACAGGTAACCTGACGATGTGGGAGGCAAAACGTTACCAAGTCATGAGGTACGACTCAGAAACTTCCTGACAGCTGGTCATTAGTCTGATCCGAGAGGTTATTGAACCGGATTGTAACCTGTCCTGTTGTGACATCATTCTTCCTCTTTATCAGGTAAAAACAAGCCGATACTCAGTCACATGACACAACAGCAAATAAATACTAAAGTTTTAAAATTGATATAGAATACTGCGATGGACTGGCAACCTGTCTGGAAGGAAGGAAGGAAGGAAGGAAGGAAGGAAGGAAGGAAGGGTGGATGGATGGATGGATGGATGGATGGATGGATGGATGGATGGATGGATGGATGGATGGATGGATGGATGGATGGATGGATGGATGGATGGAACATTGATGGATGGATGGATGGATGGATGGATGGATGGATGGATGGATGGAACATTGATGGATGGATGAATGGATGGATGGATGGATGGATGGAACATTGATGGATGGATGGATGGATGGATGGATGGATGGATGGATGGATGGATGGATGGATGGATGGATGGAACATTGATGGATGGATGGATGGATGGATGGATGGATGGATGGATGGATGGATGGATGGATGGAACATTGATGGATGGATGGATGGATGGATGGATGGATGGATGGATGGATGGATGGATGGATGGATGGATGGATGGATGGATGGAACATTGATGGATGGATGGATGGATGGATGGATGGATGGATGGATGGATGGATGGATGGATGGATGGATGGATGGATGGATGGAACATTGATGGATGGATGGATGGATGGATGGATGGATGGATGGATGGATGGATGGATGGATGGATGGATGGATGGATGGATGGAACATTGATGGATGGATGGATGGATGGATGGATGGATGGATGGATGGATGGATGGATGGATGGATGGATGGATGGATGGATGGAACATTGATGGATGGATGGATGGATGGATGGATGGATGGATGGAT
>SSNP01000022.1:2976492-3025289 GCA_006937955.1 Pachypanchax playfairii | reverse complement strand
GATGGATGGATGGATGGATGGATGGATGGATGGATGGATGGATGGATGGATGGATGGATGGATGGATGGACGGACGGACGGGTGGGCGGACGGGCGGACGGGCGGGCGGGCGGGCGGGCGGGCGGGATTGGTGGTTGGGTGGAGGGGGATTATGTTGCTTTTTTGGGGTTAGGCTCCGCCCCTTCATCCTGATGAAAGAAACCTTAATGATTCAGCAGATTGAGACATTTTGGATCATTTTATGCTTCCAGTTTTATAGACAGTTTGGAGATGGTCCGTTATTGTTTCAACACTGGTGCATGAAGCAGGTCCATTAAGACCTGGACAGACCTGGACAGAGTCCTGACCTCAATCCAACATCTGGGATGAATTAAGAACAGAAACTGAACCAGAACTTCTCATCCAACATCAGTGTCTGACCCCACAAAGTGCTTCTGTTATTTAAATAAATCCTGTAAACATTCCTCAACCTGTAAAAAGCTTTTCAAGAAGAAACATGAAACCTGATGGATTAAAGACGGGAGGTCATTAAAGTTCACATGTATTTAACAGCAGAGGTTCATTTGATGATGAGGAGTATGTAAAACACACCGTAGGTGGCTGATCTTCCAGGCAGCAGTGTGAAACAGTGTTGAGGTGACGAAGAGCCCGGTGAGGCCGCTGGTGTAGAGCCCGGCAGCGACACGATGCCATTCGTCCACAGACAAGCAGTAGAGCACAGATCCACCAACAAGACTGGGAAGAATCCACAACTACAAGAGATCAAACGTTACAAACCACCACTACAACTTCCTCTTCAGGTTATTTCACAATAATTTAAATGAATTTCATCAATTCAATCCTTTTTGCCTCTGATAAAAATATTTATCTTCCCATTTGTCTTCTAAACTAATCGTTTTTCTGAATAAAATCCAACGATCTTCATTCAGGCATAAAGAAACAGAAGTTTGTCTTTTGAGCTCAAATTTGTCTTCAAATTCTTTTTGTATCAAAGTAAACGGTCGAATATCTGAACAGTAAATACTGACTAGTTGGATCACCAGTGGAATGATCCCATGTGGCCTCGTGTGAAGCTGAAAATAATACACAAGCCAATTTCTTTAACATCTTTCCATTTAAATCAGAATCAAAAATACATTAAAATCCAGATTTTTCTGCCGTCTGTCAGAAGGTTAAACGTCTCCGCAGCCTCCACGGTGTGCGTCATAATAGAAGAAGAGTCACAATAATCAGGGGTGCACATAATATTTTTGGCCCGGTTCTCAGAAGAGAACCTAGGGTTGTTTCTTGGTCCTCACATTTTTAAATGTGTCTCGCTGTGTCTCTTCCGAGCTCCTCTGCTTTGTTTTTGGTTTCATCAAGCTTCAAATTCAGTCTGTTTACTTTACCTGGCTCTATATTTGTTTCAATAAAAATCCTTTAATTGTTGAAAAAATCAAGAGAAACCAGTAAAATATAAAAATACTGGTAAAAAAAAACCTTCAGAGTTCAGGTTGGATTGTTTACAGGTTTGATTGTTCACTTTAATCTACATTTAACAGTTTGGTGTTGAAATTTATTAGTCAGCTGTTGGAGCTTCTGTCATTTACTGTAACTGTTTTTTGTTTTGAAATGATGAGGATGTTTGTAATGTGATGCAGTCAGATAAAAAGATACACTGGACAGTTATGGGGCATTGACTGCATATCCCATAGTGCTTTGCACGCATTCAAAATGGCGCGGATCACAGACAAATACGCTGATACTGTTGATTAAAACAGGTGGTTTTCTGTATTTTATAGCACAAAAAGGTAGTTATACACGTCTGTGCCACGACGGTCTATTTGTCTTATTCAGTGAATTTTTTCAGTTTTGACGCGATGCAGAATCCTGCAGTCAGCTGCACTGATCTGACTGACTGAAAATCCGTCACACTGGCAAACTGATACACAGAGACAGAGAGAGACGCAGCATCAGCTGATCAGCTGGAACTTTGGCGCTCTGGCTGAGAAACATATCAGTCAAACAAAAGAAGTCAACGGGATTCTTCATTTATTTGACAATGAACCGCCTCTGATTAACCTAAAAATTCACGCAGCTCAACCAAACCAATGTTAAGTACGCAAACGCGTGTTGCAACTTTTCATCTGGTGCATTTTATATTTTGACAGTGTGTGCGGACCTGCGGACCACTTATGTGCACCCCTGATAATAATGTTGCTGTAATGAGACGCACATGAGGTCCAATCTAAGCAGAACTTGTGACAGATTTGTTCTGGTGTGTAAATACATTTGATTTGATTTGAAATTTCTTCCAAATGATATTAAATACTCAAGATGTTTTAAACCAACAGAGTTACTCATCTGTAGTGTCATGCTACGCTGATGGATGCTGGATTTAGCTTCATATTTATATATCATATATACCTTCTGGTCTGTGTGTCAGCTGTGATCATGTTAAAATGATTGAAGCTTCACTATTAGAGCTAAAAGCTGACGTTCTCGTCCCGTTTGAGGTTGACGTCCATGTTTCTTCCTGTTTCTGTCTCTTTTTCATCCACCCTCTGTGAGGCAGCAGGGATTACAGCAGATTATAAGAACCTACAGGCTGACTCACAGATTACGGCTTTCTGTCTTTATCACAGCCAAAAAAAAAAAAAAAATCCAAACAAATCCTCTTCATTTCACGTCATTTCTATCCTTCACGTCTTTACAGAGGCGGTTCTGAACTGACAAACATGTGACATGGACACTAAGACATTAAAAACCTTCTAATATTTGAGTATATCAGTGTTTTGGAGTGTTTGTTGGTCTCACCCCATGCGTGGCACAGTTTGCAGCATGTTCATATTCAGTGGGCTGGTATCTCTTATTGGCTGGTACCCTGCAGTTCATGTACCTGATGAAGGGGAGACAGAGTGGAGGGAGGAGAGAGTCTGTAATCAGGTGCAGATCTGAGACCAGGCGGTCTAATTAATTCTTTAATATAATGAGTTTGCTGTATGCTGGACTTGTGAAATCCAGCTGACGTGCTCATTCCTGGAGGATTTTCTATAATCCACATCACGTTGTGTGAATTTATGTTCTCCACTGAGGCGACTGTCCACACTACTGTTGCTAAAACAATATGAATCATGTTAATGTCTCAGTATTTAGTTGTAAAAATGGGACTTTAAACGTGAATGTTCCCTTGTGTCTCCTGTTTGACTTCCTTCTGTTTACTTTTCTACTGAACCGTTAAAACAAGCGGCGATAATGATGCACGCATGACCTACATGTGTAATCAAATAACACTCAACACGGACACACCTGTGGCCGCGCAGGACGAGCTGCACTCGTGTGTGTTTGTGTTCATCAAGATGTATAAAATGTGGTTTCATAAGATCTCCAGATGTTCTTCTCCTCGTGTAAACAGAGACGGACTGATTTACTGCTGAATAAACAAAATCCCGGGAGCTTTATTAACTTCCTGTCGCGCTCTTGTGCAGCAAAGTTTTTAAGTTTGACCACATAGAGACAGTTTTTCCAAATTGATTTTTTAAATCAGTTGTTTCTTAAAATGTCCCCAGCAAACAGCATTGTTTCTAAAACTATCTTAGTCCACATGAAAACAACAAAAATGACCCAAAACGCTGTAGCAACAGAGCTGGTATACTGCGTATGAAGCAATAAACTAGCAAGAAGATGAAGATGGTTCAAAGCTCGGGTTGGAGGTGTGGCTGTGACATCATCATTACCTCCAACAGGAAGGTGTTTACAGCAGGGTTTGTTAGTCTGTCTGTTAGTAAGAAAACTCAAAAATCTCTTGATTAAATTTTCAGGAAACATCAGAAATGGTCTAAAGAAGAAGTGGGTAGATTTTGGGGGGGATCTGGATCAACATCTGGATCCAGGAATGTTTTTATGGATTCTTCATCATTGTGAGACAGAAGCTGTTTTTAACACATCTGCATGTAACTCGACAATAAATGCTAAAAGAAATTTAAAATATACAGGATGAGTTCCAACAGCTGGGCGGTTGTGGCTCAGTGGTTAGAGCAGTCGCCTTCCAATCGGAAGGTTGGTGGATCGATCCCGGCTTCCACCGCCACACGTCAACACGTCCCTGGGCAATACACTGAACCCCATGTAGCCCCTCCCCCAATTTACATATCAGATTGTGTGACTGGGTGAGTGCAAATGAATGACTAGAGAAGCTCTATACAAATACAGGATATTTACATGATACCAAGCACTGATCTGGATCAAGGACTGATCTGGAGCAAGGACTGATCTGGCTCAAGGACGGATCTGGATTGTTACAAAATTCCAGATACTTTGATCCAGAAAAGACAAAAATAAAGAACCTTCAGATTTTTTATCACTACAAGAACAAATGATGTTCTAAACCTGCAACAAACACCAACAGAGTGTTCTGTTGTAGACAGAAAGTTCTGGATCCAGAAGAAAACCACCAACAACTACTGAACTCATAATGATACTGATGTCAATCCAGATGTTAAAGGTGCTTTCATGATCAATGAATCTGATAATGTCGATACAACAAAGATGAGACTGTTAGTTTTGGTGTAAATCATAATATGGAGGAACCGAGTTGTTTGATGGAGGTCTGAGCTCTGTGAGTTATTTTCTAGTTTTGTCATCAACACATTTGTTTGTGGATGTTGTTGACGTTAATGTTGCAGATCATTTCAGAAATGCTCCTCCAGTTAGGATCAGTCTAGATCCACCTGAGGCAACAGGAAACATGACCTTTAACCTTTCTGTCTCTCTATGCAGATACACGTCAACCTGTCAGAGTTCTCTGCTTCTTACACCACAATCACGTTTAGAAGCTTTATGCCGCTCAACTTCCTCGTAGGTAGTTTTAGGAAATTCTGGTCCTCGACTTTTTCAATACATTTTTTGACAGTCATGTTTGCTTGAAGTATGGGATTATATTTGTGTCAGAATGAGCAAGAAAAATCCTGAGAAGCATTAAAATAAGTTAAGAAATTGATTGCAGATATTAAGTTTTACTCCTAAAAAAAAAACGT
This sequence comes from Pachypanchax playfairii, assembly GCA_006937955.1. NCBI lineage: Eukaryota > Metazoa > Chordata > Actinopteri > Cyprinodontiformes > Aplocheilidae > Pachypanchax > Pachypanchax playfairii. The sequence continues at coordinate 3,020,274 of SSNP01000022.1, read as the reverse complement.
TTTTATTTAAAAAAAAAAAAAATTGTCTCAATTTCTTAACTTTTATTTCTGCTTCTCAGGATTTTTCTTGATCATTCTGACACAAATATAATCCCATATAGAAGCTCTATAAAATAGAAGGAAATCCAAACAAGGATTATTTAAAGAAGTCTGACATAATGTGGAAATTCTACTACTGAAGTTGTAATAATGTGACATAATTTATAGTACAATTATACTTGTTTATACTTGGTGTTATTTCAAAGTGCTGTGTTTCAGGATCATCTTTACAACTCTCTGACGGATGTTTGATCACGACTGACGTTCGAGGAAAAATTCCATAATTTTACATTAAAGAACTGAAACTTAAAGCTCTGAAGTTTATACATAAACAAACGTGTGATCTGGTTTTGACTGCAGTCCTCTAACCCTCATGAAAAGGACATCTGTGCATATGAATGAGTTTGTATTCTCTTATCAGTCTGCTTTGTAAATAGAGGCGCCAGAGCGTTTTTAATAACCCTCATTTTGTCCTGATGACCTTGCTTTTATTTAACAAATGAGAACTAAAGTCCTCTGGGTCTGAATTCTTTTTAAACTTCTCTATAAAACATGAAAATTAAACCAACGTCTCTCCAGAACAAAAATCTTTACATAACACCAGGTTTTTCATGAGTAATTGTCTCTCGTGTGCTGTCAAGTTTCAACTGACAAGAAAAATAAAACAGTGTCACATCTGTCCAGCTGTGACCCCGCCCCTCTCGCCCAGTGACTGGTACCAGCTCCCTGTGACCCTGAACAGGAAAGGCAGGAAAAGAAACTGAGTGACTGACATCAGCGTCTCAGCGAGGGCTTGTAACTGGACCCAGAACACAGAGAGGAAAATTAAAGGACAAAAACAAAGACAGAAAACTGAGAACACAATGATGGGGGCAGGAAACTGGTCTGAGAACAGGAAGATCTATTTAACTGTGAGGAGAGTGATTGGTGAGTGAGAGCAGCTGGGCGATTAGAAGATGGATTCCAGGTGTGAGAGAAAACAACCCTGAAACCTGAATCCACGTGAAAAACCCAAACTGAGAACTCTGTGGGAACGAAGATCTGGAAATCCCACACACCGAGACATTCAGGCTTTAGAGAAGCTGCGTTGTTTTGTCCTGCATCTCTTCAGTTCGTGCCAAGCACGTAACGAGCGCAGTATTTGTCCGAGTACTGGTGCACGACTGTGGCTTTGCTCTGACGTCCTCTAATTAGTTATGACAGAACTCTGTGTGTGTAATCAGCTGAAAGGCGTGATCGGGATTCACTGGGACATCAGAGAGGACGAGAGTGAGTCGCTGTGTGGTTCCAACATGCCAGTGTTTGGTTATAAAAACCCAGAACAGCACATACCACACATTAATAGGATCAGCAGCATGTAACAGTCAGAGCCTCTGGATCCCGGTGTGCACCACAGGAATCCATGTGTGTGTGTTGATATGCAGGCTGTGAAACTCCAAGGCTATTGGTTTCACAGCAGAGATCGAGTTAATCTCCTCTGGGACTCTGATTCTGGTTCTCACGATTATGTCCAGGACGCAGCTCCCGTTTTCAAACACAAGCACGACCGATGTCCCTGAGGACAGCTAGACATGATCCAGTCACCAACTCTGTGGCTCTGACCCACGTGACCTGAGAGCAGGACACATGTTAGTTTATGAGACAGATGTGATTCTGAGGGAGAAGTTTCCCTTTAAATTGATGTAGAATGTTGCCTCGTTCTTTTCCTCACTCACACACACTAATCTATAACATCCCTCTGACTGTCCTCGTGCCAGCGCGTCAGTGCGCATGGATGAACAGCATCTGTCAGCCATGAAAAAAAAAACGAGCGCTCATACACTTTTCTGGGGAAATAAACAGTTACCTTCCAAATTTTGTCTTCTTGAAATCCATTTCGTGTGCAGGCTGTAAGGGCGCGCGCCTATAGGTGCCTTTGCGCTCTATTTACCAAAGCGGAGCTTCGTCTCCTCCTCCTCCTCCTCCTCCTCCTCCTCCTCTTCCTCCCCCTACGGATTCTTCATTCCGGATGTCCCAACGCGGCGCGTCCAAACAGAGAAAAAGAAAGAGAAAATGATTCATAAATCCAGAGTTACCCTGAATGGGGTGTGTGGGGGTCAGCTACAGCTGAGGTGGCCAGACTCTCCCAGACTACGAAGCATCGCGACGCGCACGCTAACGGGAAAGTGCGTGGAGTTTTTGTTTCAGGTCTTGTTTGAGGGATGTTCCGCGAAACTGGGCTTGTAACCCCTCCCCCTCTCCCTCACCCCCCCTCTCCTGACGGATGATAACACATCAGCAGATGACGACCCCTCCTCCCCAACACGCACAGCCGCCCTGCGCGTGGTGGAGGCTGCGCGGCTGGGAGGCGCATCCCCACCCACCACTAAAGGAAGAAGTCTTCCATGTCACACCTTCATGCAAACTTCATACACGATTTAAAGACGTGATTTGACCCGGTGAACTACCTGCATAACTAACAAACTATTTCCCTTGTTGAACTGAGTTTCTCTAAACTTGTTATTTATTTTGTTTACAGCTTTTTTTTCACTTTTTAATGAGCTTTTATTTGATTTTGTCTGTTGACTTTTCGTTGGCATTCACGCACCTTGTTCACCATAAAGTCAGAAAATAAATTCTCTCTGTTGTTTCTGGTGTGATACTGTGTTTCATGTTACAAAGGAAAAGGGACTCCGTGCAAATGAAGTCCATTAAATTTGAATTTGCAGATTACAGATTACATGTGGTTAAATCAGCTGACCACATTCATCCAGAGGTCAGGTGATACAAGTAGCCAGGATTTCTATCTCTCAAACAGAAACAATAAAACAAAGACAGACTAGAGACGAGACTTCCAGATTTGGGTTTTGGAGTTTGACAGAAACAGTTCAGGTCCTGTCGAGGTCTAACCCAATTAAAGAGGCCATTTCATAAAAATTTCAGGACTTTGTGGTTATTTCTTAAGTATTAACCAGTAATATGAAACATTTTATATCTAAAAACATGAAGAAACTCTGATTAACAGACCTTTCAATCTGTCTGCATGAAAATTCGGGTGGTTCCTGCTCCTTCCATCAGGCTGCTTCGAGCAGCAGCTCGTTCATATTCATTATTCAAATTTGCTGGACTCTGATTGGCTAACAAACTAGCCTATGAGAGCAAGGTATACTGTTTCCTGCCCCGCTGCGCATGGCAACATCACAAGTAGTCTCTTCCTGTTTGCTACGTCTTATGCTAACAGCTTTTAGCCAGCAGCATGCTAGGTGTGGTTTCAACTGTGGGAGCTGCCGAATACTAACGAACAAAGGAGTTGTGACGAAACAGATACAGGTCGTTCGAACTCGGGTTTTATCGCCAGCTGAGAGATTAAAACTGAAAGAGAGGAAACACTGATTAACAGACCTTTCAATCTGTCTGCGCCAGAATCGGTCAGGCTTCAGGCTGCAACTCATTATTATTCATTATTTGAATTTGCTGGAATCAGATTGGCTAACAAACTAGCCAATGAGAGCAAGGTATACTGTTTCCTGCCCCACTGCACATGGCAACAGCACACGTTGTCTCTTCTGGTTTGTTACGTGTTATGCTAACAGCGTTTAGCCAGCAGCATGCTAGGCGTGGTTTCAACTGCAGGAGCTGATAAATACTAACGAACAAAGGAGTTGTGACGAAACAAGTACCGGCCGTTTAAACTCGGGAGAACTCGCGTTTTTTATTGAGTGATAAAAACTGAAAGAGAAGTTGTTGACCTGTTTTCACACCCACTATGAAGGTAAGAACACCTGTGAAGCTAAAATATTCAACAGAAACCTCAGAAAAACTGTTTTTAATGGAAGGGCCTCTTTAAAACAAAGTTTCTTGTCTTGAATTAAACATTAAAAGTTAAATTACCTCTAGGGCTTCAAACATTAACCTTCTACATTTTTATTGGTTGTTTGTCTCCTTTGTCCCGCCTCCAGCTGCTGGTGGAAACAGTGACCTTGTTTTTGCTTAAACCAGGACACAACACGTTTGGAAAGGTTCTTCCAGTTTTAACCTAACTGATATTATTTTTCCATGTTCAGCTTTAATCCTGCCAAAAATGTTGTTCCCAAAACATTAACCACGTACATCTAACCACGGATGACTGATGGATCAGCTTTTCACTTGTGTCAATGATACAAGCGATAAACCAGAAAGGCTGTCACACAGTGGGCGGAGCAACATAAGGTCAATTAAAGCACTTCAGATGTAAATAAATGTAAAATAAATCTCATTATAAAATAAAAATATGAGAATGAACATGTCTGTTTTCTGTAACAGGAGTTTAATCGTTAACCCACCTGGACGTGCTCAAGCTGCAGGTCTCACCCTGAAGGCCTCCTGTGTAAACATCATGGACAATCAGTGGACAAACTCTAAAAATAATTTCAGACTTTCCCAGAAACTTTTTACAGAAATAACAACTGAGACCAGAGACCAGTAGAAGTCCGGAGATCCATCTGATCTCTCAGCAGACTGTTTGTTTTCTATCTGCAACCTGTTTGGGGTCTTTCAGGGGTTTCATGATGTTTGAGAGGTTTGGAACATGTCAGTGATCATCTGAGGAACTGATCTTCAGCTTGTCTTTTAACTCTGAGTGGCCTCAGCTGTCACTCAATAAAAGCAACATTTCTGGTGGAGATCTGTGAAAACTAGAGAAGGACCAACAGAAACTTTATGGAAAATACGTCAGAAGAAAGATGCTTCAGGTCTGAGATCATGAGAAACCAGGACGGATGGTAGTTGGTTCTCCAGCTAATTTTAACTGCAGATGTGCAGACCGTCAGGCTGAAGCTCAGAACGAGTTACCACAGCTCCCAAAAACTGCAGGTAGAAAAAGAGATCTCTGCATGAAGGCTCAGAGATCTCTACGGTCTGTCAGAGGTCTCAGAAAGTTCCATGAAAACTACTTGAAACTGAATTTTTTGGTCAGAATTCTCTTATTTGGAGGTTTGGGAGACCACAGAGATCTAAATGTTTTCTCAACAGTCTCCTTCCTGTGAAAACAGAGCTCTACCTCTCTGATAGTATTTGTACTTTCCCCCAAAAAAACCTGCAGTGTAGAATTTTATGACTTCTGTAACTTTAATCTATCCAAAAATCATTTTTCACGTGTTTCTTTCACAAAAAAATCATGTGTTTTACAAGGATTCCCCCTTTAAAATCCTTGTATGGCGTATTAGTTCCTGTAAGAGATGATTTTTTTTAAAACAGAATAAATCAACAATAACAGAAAAAAATAAAAATTTAATTATTTTACCTGATAAGTAACAAGAAATCTTTAATTAGAAGTTAAACAAGTGAGTGAAGTGCAATTGTTTAACAAATATTCAAATAATCCCTAACCCTAACAACATATTTACTAAGTTCCGTTTATCTACTCACCAAAATAAAATACATTCAGGATCAGTCGAGTCTTATTTTGATATTCTTTTTGTAGAGCTACTCAAACTTTATACGCACGTGCGCTCTTGACGGTGAATGAAATATTAAACATTATCCAGTAGAGTTGGGTTGTGGCAGCTGTGAGGGAGGCAGAACACACACGATATGCAAACATGTTTCCATGTAGTGAGCGAGTTCAGAGCTCGTTCACCCCCGCTGTGTTTACAGACACGACTCAGTATCAACGACTGAGTTCAAACAAGCAAATTTTACAGGTAAATCAGACACAAGGTAAAACCACCAAACAGGAAGTGTTCATGTATGTGAATTTAGATTTTTAGTTTTAAAAGCACATGTATGTAAACACGTCTGTGTGTGAGACTGTTAACGAACATAAACTTCTTGACGTCTGATGAGTATTTAGAGTTTCATCATCCCAACAGCAAGACTGAAGCTAATCCAGGAAACTCCATGTTTTTATCTGAAGGTGGTTTTTTTTGCAGGGGCGTGTCTAGAAAATCTTTGTTGGGGGGTCAGGTGGGGGCACAGATTTCTAAAAGAGTGGACATGTAAATGGCCCATAACCTTAAAAAAACTAGTTTTTACAGAATTATAGACCATAAACTAAAATAAAATCCAAAATCTGTCAAAGCACAATGCCAGTCTAATTGGAAGGGTGGGGTGAGCCAAGCCCTCCCATGGGCCACTCCTCTGGACACACCCCTGATTTTTTGATTTAACCCAAAACATCAACTACATCATATTAAACAGCTTTTCTAAAAACTTCAACAGGATTTTTATTGTCTTAAAAAAAACCTGCTGTACTGAATCCCATGTGTGTGTCTTCTGCCACCTGGTGGAGAATCTGATTACTACATGTGGCACATGCCAATTTTATTATTACATTTATGACACGATATCACAGTAAAGTATGACGCACATTTAGGGCCCATTTTGTTCACTAAAAAGCACAAATAAATTGCAGTAAAATTATGGGAATCAGATTTAGTTTTTATCAGGATTTAAAGGGTTAAAGAGAAGTCCGAATGTGGGACCTGCTCTGCATCTGTCCATCATGTTTGTTTAGAGACTCTGGTTTTTGGATCTCTGCCTGTGTTAACAGATTAAACACACAGGACCTAAAAACAGAAACTGGACCAAAGGACACAGATCAATCTGAACTAAACTGAAGGAAGAAAGATCTGCTTGGTGTTGCTGCTGAATATTTACAGATTAAATATGAAGATAAACAAAATTCTCCATTAAAGATGTTGACACATAATAACTGGACACGGGAATTTAACAAACAAAACAAGTGCCCTCTAGTGGTAGGCTGCAGCACAGCTTTAAGCTTAGCTCCTCCTCCAAACCACCTCAAATCTAATCTAATTGTGACTGTGTGAGTAAGTGGGTGGGACCAAATTCCTAATAAAATAATTGATTCTTTATTTCCACCTACCTTTAAATGAATTAATAACAACTTTTTGCTTTCAGGTTTATCCACAGCACTTTTCAGCAGAAGCTGATTATTTCCCACTACATCCTGCCCTCTCTGTGGAACTCACAGAGTACCAGCTTGTGCACATCTGCACCAACATCTGTGTGAATCTGGCTGAGCAGGAAACGTGCCGCGTGAGGACGAGCTGAGTGGAATCTGGAGAGTGAGTCATGTGATTTCATGGTTTCAGTGAAGTTTCAGGAGTTAGTCTGAGCATGTCGGGGTGTAATCAGAGCTGATGTTGATCATTAAGTGAACAATGAATGGCAGAATGAGCCAGACTCTGCTGAACACTTCCTGTTCAGCATGAGAATCTGACCAAACAAAAGAAGGATGTGGAGTTCAAACCCAGTTAGACTGTCGGTACGAGTACAGAGAGGAAATGAAGGCAGCACAGCTGGTGGAAGAAAACAGATTCAAATGAAGAAATGTTCAGAAACCAGGATTTTTAATCAATTTTGTTAGAAAAATCAGCGTATCGGAACTTCTTTTAAACAATTCTATTATGTAAAACGATAAAAATGAATGAGGATGGAAGACACAACTGTTTGCTTTTGTTGTACAAAAATAAAGACATGATATCTGATTTACAGAAACCACCATGTTGAGCCTGTACTGAAGCCAACCACAAGGGGGCGCTTATTGATGTGTCTATTTATTATATGTATCAATATTGTGACAAACTCCTTTTGCACAGTTTGACAGCTTAAAATGTGTTTTTTATTATGCTGCCCTCTGCTGTGTGTGTGTATATATATATATATATATATACACTCACCGGCCACTTTATTAGGTACACCTGTCCAACTGCTCATTAACACTTAATTTCTAATCAGCCAATCACATGGCGGCAACTCAGTGCATTTAGGCATGTACACATGGTCAAGACAATCTCTTGCAGTTCAAACTGAGCATCAGTATGGGGAAGAAAGGTGATTTGAGTGACTTTGAACGTGGCATGGTTGTTGGTGCCAGAATGGCTGGTCAGTGACTCAAATAACCACTCGTTACAACCAAGGTAGGCAGAAGAGCATCTCTGAACGCACAGTACGTCGAACTTTGAGGCAGATGGGCTACAGCAGCAGAAGACCACGCCGGGTGCCACTCCTTTCAGCTAAGAACAGGAAACTGAGGCTACAATTTGCACAAGCTCATCGAAATTGGACAATAGAAGATTGGAAAAACGTTGCCTGGTCTGATGAGTCTCGATTTCTGCTGCGACATTCGGATGGTAGGGTCAGAATTTGGCGTCAACAACATGAAAGCATGGATCCATCCTGCCTTGTATCAACGGTTCAGGCTGGTGGTGGTGGTGTAATGGTGTGGGGAATATTTTCTTGGCACTCTTTGGGCCCCTTGGTACCAATTGAGCATCGTTACAACGCCACAGCCTACCTGAGTATTGTTGCTGACCATGTCCATCCCTTTATGACCACAATGTACCCAACTTCTGATGGCTACTTTCAGCAGGATAATGCGCCATGTCATAAAGCTGGAATCATCTCGGACTGGTTTCTTGAACATGACAATGACTTCACTGTACTCAAATGGCCTCCACAGTCACCAGATCTCAATCCAATAGAGCATCTTTGGGATGTGGTGGAACGGGAGATTCGCATCATGGATGTGCAGCCGACAAATCTGCGCCAACTGTGTGATGCCATCATGTCAATATGGACCAAACTCTCTGAGGAATGCTTCCAGCACCTTGTTGAATCTATGCCACGAAGAATTGAGGCAGTTCTGAAGGCAAAAGGGGGTCCAACCCGTTACTAGCATGGTGTACCTAATAAAGTGGCCGGTGAGTGTACATGTCTAGGGAATACTATAAAAGAGGTGCAATTAATTATCTTTTATGATATTCTATCTGCTTTTTAATAAATTACAAAGAAAAATGCAGATACATTTTTGATTAGTGAATGCTCTTTATGTCTAGTGAACAACTGTAGACAGAAAATGTTAGTGTAATATTTTATTTAATCATATTTGGCGTATTGTGCAGATGAAAAGTGAATGCCTGAAGCTTATGAAGTAGAAAAAAGATCAAATAAAGGGGTAAACAACACGTTACATGGCAATGTGTCATTTATCAACAAAAACAACAATACGTTTGAATTAAAAGAGGTGAAAAGTCCTGATCACTCACTTCTTTCAGGTCACTAAATTATCTTAAACATACATTTAAATGCAGCTTGTTTAATACAAGATCACTTCTGGATAATTTCACGTGAGCTTTACCTTCATGATAATAAGAATTATTTAGGCTGTTGTTCAGTTAAAAGTGCAAACTCTATGTGGCCTATAAACCCATCTGAACTGGTTCCTTCTAACTTTTATCAAACTCAACAAGAACATGAGTAGCAGGAAATTGATAATTTTAGCAGTTTTTTCTTTCCAGAAACAGAAACAAAGACCTGCCAATTTCCAATTGAAACAATTTAAAAATTTCCAAATTACATCTATTCAAACATTTTTTTAACCACTTGGTCCTGTGCAAGGATCTTGGCAAGGGCTGGTGTTTATATCCAGCAGCTAAGAATAACAATCTGATGGATTGTTTATGTTTGTTTTTTTTATAAAGGTGGAACTTAAAACTTTAACTATATGTGGGTGAGTTATCAGTCAACAGACTGATCAAAAAGGCCGGCTCAGTGGTTGGACTAAGTCTGGTCTCAGTGGACATCATTATGGACAAAAGGATGTTGAGTAAACTTGAGACTGTGCTGTCTCTCAAGGACCACACCATTTCCTCTGAATGTTTAAGAAACTCTTTTATTCCTGCTACTGTGCGTTTTTATAATTAACTCTTTGTATGATTTTATATTTGATATTTCTGTTTTAATTGTAGCACTGTGGTTGCAGTCTGTAGCAGAGTCCAGTGTGAGTGTTTTGTCTTTAGATTTCCATGACAACCCAATTTCCCCTTTGGGGATGAATAAAGCAAACCTTGTCTTGCCTTTGTTGTATCAATTGTTTTAAGGGTCAATGTGACTTTGTGGCTCTTTATCATTTCAATTTATTATGAGTGATGGGAAAATTGTACTTTCAGTCCTAAAGGTTGCAGAACCCTGGTCTAAGAACGTGAAGTAATTGATTAATTAACAGAGGCAGATGTGTTGTTCATGCCCTCTGCGGTCGTTTCAGACTGTTGACGGTAGAGGGCGCTACCACACTAACTGTTCCCTACTTTACAGTTGTTTGTTTCACATCCTGTTTATGATTTCTCCTTCTCGTTTTCTCCATAAAAAGACAAACAGTAATATAGTTCACATCAGTGAAAATTTCGATTTATTTGGACCTGTTATCGTCATGGTGTTTCATTCATGAAAGCGCCCCCTTTAAAAGTGTTGAGAGTTGTGCGCATGCGCACAAAGGCTGCGCGACATCCTTGTGAAAACAACAACAATCACTACACCAGGGCTGGAAACAGAAAGATGGCCCTGTGAAACAAGGCGCAACACTGAACTCATTCCAGCCCAACTGCTGCTTTTCCAGTCGGAGCTGTTTGTGTCGATGGTTCCGAGCTCATGAACCTGGCCAGTCAGAGCGGGGATGCTGGCGGGAGCCAGCTCCTCTTCGCCAACTTTAACCAGGACAACACGTAAGGCAGGCCGGGGAGTGTGGGGGTCCGCGCTGGCCTGTTCGGGGCGAGCTCACGTTAGATATCTCAGTCTAAACTAACGGGTGTCGATGCTAATCATCCAGGTGGAAGTTTCTCACTGTACAAGCGACCACAGTCAGACACGTTGTTAATGTAACCACCCAGAATTTTTATATTTCACCTCATATTAGCATTCAAGCTAACAGCGGCTAACCTTCGGATTGAGATTAGATGCACCAGGTTACGTGGTGAAAGTTATGATTTTAATGTCCACTAACTGTTGGCAGCAGAATCTGAAGAGTTCCAGTCGTTGTTCGACTCTTATTTCTGTTGTGAACTTTAAACATTTGTAAGTTTATTAATACTGTGCGGAGTTAGCTTCCCGTGAAAACAAACCCGGGTGTTTATCTGATGAAACAGCCGTTTTAAAGTCACGCTTTTCATTTAATAACAAACCGAGACATAGATACGCTTTCCTCGGAATGGGACGCTTTTTTCAGCGCAACACCGGAGCACACAGGCCTGGTGTTATTGCAAAAGAGTCAGTGTGACAAGAGTCATTAGATAAAACTTATTTATAAACCACATTTCATATGTACAGAAAGCCTGTGTGATTTCAACATGAGCAAGATGCAGTAAAAGCAGGTGATTAGTAGTTGAATTACATATATATACTGTATGTACTCATACAAACATGTACATCTTTTATACACATATAGTGTCAGATAGGCAGAAACCAGTCAGTCAGTATCTTTACCTTCCTATTCAGGGTCACAGAGCTGCTGTTTATCTCCAGTGGTCATTGGGTGAGAGGTGGGGTCACACCTGGACAGGATTAAAATACACATGCAGGCAGACAAACGCCTTCTCACACAGACACAAATGATAAAACTGCATTAATACTAGAATAAAAACATGTTTAACTGAAATCAGTACCGCTGTCCTCCTTCTCTGTCTGGTGCTTCTGCAGGTCTTTAGCTGTTGGCACTAAATCAGGATACAAGTTCTTCTCCTTGTCCTCGGTGGACAAACTGGAGCAGATATATGAATGTAGTAAGTATCATGTAAGATCTGGTCATCAGTCCTCGTGTGGATGTAACTTTAAACATATATGATGTTATATTTCTCTGAATTTCATACATTATATGTTGTTGTTAGATGTTTATAAAGGACAAGCTAACTTCTAAGCTTGAATTTTTCTGTTTTTTTGTTTTTGTTATGAATGAAAGACGCTGCTGAGCGATCATTCTGACAGGATGTGTTGTGTTTCTGCAGCTGACACGGAGGATGTGTGTATCGTGGAGCGTCTGTTCTCCAGCAGCCTCGTGGCCATTGTGAGCCTGAAGGCGCCCAGGAAGCTGAAAGTCTGTCATTTCAAAAAGGGAACTGAGATCTGCAACTACTCCTACTCCAACACCATCCTGGCTGTAAAGCTCAACAGACAGGTGGGAGGAGCTAATCCTCTGTCTGCGTGCACGTGTCTCTCTCTGTCAGCTGTTGTGATGATGATGTGTTTGTCTTTCAGAGGCTGATCGTGTGTCTGGAGGAGTCGCTTTACATCCACAACATCAGAGACATGAAAGTGCTGCACACTATCAGAGAGACTCCGCCCAACCCTTCAGGTCGGCGGCTCAGATTTAGAAACGTGCTTCACTTTTCTGTCGTTTTGTTGTTGTTGACTTTGCGCTCGTGTCTCTTCAGGGTTGTGCGCGCTCTCCATCAGCAACGATAACTGTTACCTGGCGTATCCAGGCAGCGCCACGATAGGAGAGGTCCAGGTGTTTGACACAGTCAACCTGGTAATTCATTCTTTTTTATTTTGGTTTTCTTTTGTTTTACATTTCTGGGAAGATTTGCTGCAGTTCGTTTCTGTAGCTTTGTGATGCCGTTATTTAATTATTAAGTCTGTTTATTATTTGCCATAAAAGGTTGATGTGACCCAGACTGATTTTTGTGTTAGACAAACTGCGTTTCTATAGCGATTTGACGGCCCATGTATTGTGAGGTGAATCCAGAAACGGCATCAGCTGAAGAATCAAACACACTGTGTTAATAACACCTGCTGCATTCCTGCACAGATTCAACTGTAAAGTGCATCCCAGATTAAAAAGTTTCACAGCTGGGATTATTACCGTAAAGTCCCATCTTATTTTAGAAGAACAATGGCGTGTCTGAATCAGCAGCAGCTGCGTTGGCAGAGTTTCTACAGAAATGTTGTAGTGACTCTTCAGTATTCTGTCTGTGTTTCATCTGTCCAACACTCGTCATTAAACAGACAGTAATGTGTGTGTTTTTTGGGGGGTGGGGCTTCCAGCGGGCAGCAAATATGATCCCAGCCCACGACAGCCCGTTAGCGGCCCTGGCGTTTGATGCGAGCGGAACCAAACTGGCCACGGCCTCAGAGAAGGTATTATAAGTTATTATCTGTTTTCTGTCTTGAGTAAATAAAGATCCTTGTGTTGTTTTGCTTCCCTTTGAAACGCCGTGTCTCTGCGTGTGCCTTGTGTCTTTCACTTCCTGTCAGGGCACAGTCATCCGCGTCTTCTCCATCCCAGAGGGACAGAAGCTCTTTGAGTTCCGGCGAGGCGTCAAGAGGTAGCAGAGTCATGAAAAGAGAGAGCGCTCACTGTGACAGTGTGTTGTTTTGTTTGTGTGCACTAAACACGAGTGTGTCTTGTTTCAGGTGTGTGAGCATCTGCTCATTGGCGTTCAGCATGGAAGGCCTGTATCTTTCTGCCTCTAGCAACACAGAGACCGTCCACATATTTAAATTAGAGACGCAGAAGGAGAAGTATGTGTAAGTATCAAGACCCGTCCTGCTGTGAGCCGTGTCCCCCGTATGGATGGAAAGCCTCACATCTTGGTGTGTTTTCAGGCCGGCGGAGGAGCCCACCACATGGGGAGGGTATCTGGGGAAGGTCCTGATGGCGTCCACCACCTACCTGCCGTCGCAGGTCACAGAAATGTTCACCCAGGGTCGAGCGTTCGCCACCGTTCGTCTGCCCTTCTGTGGGCATAAGAACATCTGCGCCTTAGCTGTGTGAGCGTCCACGTGTTCCTGTCTGTCTCCTGCTGCTCAACCCAGAAATACAGTTTCCTCATCAATATGGTGTCATGTCACAGGAAATTAACCTTAAATCCTTAAAGTGTCACAACAAAACCAAGAAATCCTCTTTACAATATTTAGGAATTAAATTGAGCTTTCAAACTGAGTTTTTAAGATTTTTAATTTCTCAGGATCCAGAAGATTCCCAGGCTGCTGGTGGCAGCCGCTGATGGATATTTGTACCTGTACAATCTGGATCCACAGGAGGGCGGGGAGTGCACGCTCATGAAGCAGCACAGGTGAAACGTGCACTTAGAATACAAAACAGATGCCTCATGTGAAAGTTAATGAAGCACTTTAGGGAGAATTTACTGTCAAAATTGTGTCTGTGACTTCAGATTGGACAGTAATGCTGAGCCGCCCAATGAGATCCTTGAGCAGGGGTCACATGATCGCCCCCTTGTGGCCCAAACCTACAGTGCTGCTGTCACTAAAGGTAGAAGACGTTATTACATGTGTGTGACTGAAAAGGAAATAATATATATTATTCTTTCAGTTTTAGATGAATTTTGTTTAACAATAATAATAATATTTTGGGATTTTTTTTGTTAGTATAAAATAACCCAAACTGACTTTTCCAAATGGTTTATCAGGTCTTAATAAAACATATTTCAATGTGACAGTTTAACTAACACAAGTTTCTTCAGTGTGACATCATCAAGTATGTGTTCATGAGGCTTTGTTTTAAATCTCCTAAAATGTTTGTCTCTGTGATTTTGATTGTGGAACTTGTTTCCTAGGTTACTGTGAAGAACAGGGAGCCGTGGGAGGAGCCAGTCTTGAAGAGGATCTCAGCGACTTGCGTTTAGAGGAGGAGAACGAGCAGCCGCCACTCATCCTTGAAACTGACTGACCTTTGAGACGGTCGTATCCAACATTCAGAGGACTCCTCTGGTGCTGCTACAAACATCAGACCCGAAGTGGCAGAGGAGGGGAAGGGGCGGGATCAAAGCTGGGCGAGAGTCCAACAACCCGCCCGTCACTTTATTTGTGCGTTTTTCTGTCCACAAACAAATCTTTTATCATTTCTTCCCTCCTCTGCTCCCTTTTCCCCTCAGTTTGCCTGCGCAGGCAACAACTGAAGCTTTGCATGTACATGTGCCAACTGCAAAACAACAACAACAACATGCTCCATGTGTAAACAAAAAGCCCCTGTGAGTGTGGTAAAACGAATAAATCATACATGTAGCTGTGTCTTCATTTTGGACACATGCACAGACGCAAGCACTGTGTAAAATGAAAGTGGTTGTGTAAGTGCCTCTCGTTACACTTTCATGTTTTTTGTTTTTTTTTTGTCTGACTCGGCGATTTCTTCAAATTCATGTGACTAAATCTGTTTTTAGTGATCGGACCTTTTCTCTGCCGCATCCGTCAAGTTTACCCTTAAAAGGAGTTCTGAGGATTTCAGCTCGAGACAGAAACGTGTGTGCTGGAAATCATGCGTGTGTGAGTGTGCTGGGCATGTATATTAGCAATACATTAAGTAATAACCCCCCTAATTGCTCCCACTCATTTCCATCTCCTCCAATCAGAGGGTCTGTTCCCGTCCTCTGCCCTCATTGGTTACTCTATTTTTTTAACCTCTGACATCATTGATCGTTTTTAAAATCCTGATAAATAATCATAACCAATGATGTGTCATGAAAACGTGCATGGTGTTGTTGACGTGGTACTGTGCTACATACATGAAGGACACGCGGCTGGTGATGAGGAGCGTCAGTCTGTTCTTCATCCTCTCCTGTGTATCTCTGCTCTGTACATGTAGATGTAAGATGTACTTACCTGCACCCCGTCGACAGGTTCAAGTCAACACTCGGGGAGTCTGAGCGTAGAGCCGACAGGATGGATTTACTGTGTCTGAAGGTCGAGCTGAACCTCGTCAGCCGCTCCGAGATGCTGCTTTGTTTAAATCCTTTGGTCTCAGAGTGAGGCTGCTGAAAGGGTCAGCTGGGTGGGGGTGGGGTGGGGGGGTTAGAGCGTCAGGCATTTTCTAATGATTTTGTACAAAAATGTGCAGCATTAATGTGAAATTAAACTGAAAATAAAGCCTGTGTTGATGTTTGAGATTTCTTTCTTTACATTTTGTGTATTTTATAAGTATTTAAACTGAAGGAAGAAACTGTTTCTAGATCAGATTAGAGACGTTTAAGTTCCGTTTTAAGACTGAAACTTAGTCAAAATATGATAAATTGCAGCTACTTGTGAGACATTGTGTTACCTGTAAACATGACAGTTTGTTTTGGCTCAAAGTTTCCAGCTCATTTTTCACTCTGGACGATGACCTTTCACCTCTGGTCTCTATGGTGGATTTGAAGATGCAGAATATCGGGGTCCTGGAAGGAGCGTCGACCTCGTGCAACATTGATGTTGGTTCATCTTTGACTTGAGCACAGATACCATGTGTTTTCAAAATGCGTCATAACTATAAACTAAAATCCTTCTGTAGGACAGGGTTTCAAGAACATCAGCTAGATGTAGCTGGACTGACTCTGGATTTGAGTCCCTGCTGACGGACTCGGTGCTTAAGATCCTCTGGGTTTAGAACCCAAAGTTCTTTAATGTCAGTTTTCATAATTTAACAGTTAAAACCGAGACTTCAAGGAACAAACGTGATTGTTGTTCATGTCTCTTTCCATCCCAGTTCCTTTTTCTCATCATATGATTTCTTTCTTTCTGTCTTCATGTTTTCCACTTAGATGTTACATTTTTTCAGCAGTAGAATTTCCTAACTGTGTGTGTGTTTGTGTGCACATGCAGCTAAAAAACAGATTGTTTTAAACTCAGAAATAAACTGAGCGTCTCTGTTTGCCCCAGATTTATTAAAAAAGAAAGAAAAAGCCGAGTTGAACCTGCACGTGTTCGTCTCTGGAAGTTTCTGGAAGTGTGTGAGCAGCTTCGGTGCTTATGTGGATTTATTGTGTCCTGTAAACAGACTGGAGACAGACGCCATTGTTTTCTCAGCTAATACTGCAGAAATGCTAAAGAACCAAATCCCACTCATCATAATCCCTGTTTTCCTTCAGCCTTTCACAAACGTTTCAGACTCTCGTCCAAAACACACTGACTTTCTGATCAACATTTCCAAAAAAGACATGAATTGATGCACAAAGTTCTGGGTTGTACTCGGATGTTTCTCTCTACCTCATTGTGTTTTATCTAAGTTCTTATGTTGTTTCACACTGGGGTAATATTTTTACTTCATGTACACTTTGTGACATTATTATAGATTGGAAGGAATTTTCATTGTTACGATATCGATACTCAAAAGCAGGTTCTTTTCAAACAGAACCAAGGATTTGGTCTTTGGACCCGAGCGCCTTCAGAACAAACGAGCCCAGTTGCTGGACATGGATGGATTATTGGTTCAACTCTGGTCCTCAGAGGCCATTTTTACATGTTTTACACATTTCCCCCCTTTAACGTACCTAATTTAAATAAATGGCTCATCAGCAGGTTCTTGCAGAAGTGACTGAAGAAGTGATTCAATTATTTGGTGAAGGGAAACAGCTCAGATTAACAGGACAATGACCCAAACAGAGTTGGCAACCATAAGACAAATTCTGTATTTATTTATAACTGATGAACACAAGGAGTCTGTCAGTGAATAGAAATGAAAAGAATTAATAGATTTACAAATTTATACTGAACTGTGATTTAAAGATAACTGTATGTCTTGGTAAAGAATTCAGACTCAGTTCAGATGCAAAAATCAGTCTTTCATCTTAAGTCCTTAGAGATCCTGCATTTTTCTTACCACGGAAATATTATTTTATTAGTAAAAATACAGAAAGAGCCTAAACAAACTATGTTTTAATAATTTTAATGAGACAGGTGAGGTTAGGACCTCAAATTATAGTTTATTAGAGAAACTCAAAGCATTTTCAAACTGTCCCATTTTCTGCGTTTTTTTTCCTGAAACGTGCTGTAGTTTTAGTTCACGGGCACGCACACGCCAACCGGAGCGAGCACGTATCTTTACGTCAGCCAAGCTACGTGCTTGAGCCTGCCCGAAAATGTTCTCCCGTGTTGTTGAATTTCGAGGGAGCGCAGGACTTTGCGGTGAAATAATACATTTTTATCCGTGAGGGAAACTAAAACAAAGCGGATGGTTCGCAACTAAAGTCATTCGCGGAGCCATTTTCGGGTGAAGGTGTGATTCGGGGTGACTTCAAGGGGAAGTTTGAATGATCCTTTTTCCCGGAGTGATGTCGAATCCTGGGAGTCGGAGGAACGGTTCCAGCATCAAAATCCGACTGACAGGTAAAAAAGACAAACCAGAACGAATATCGCTTACAGTGCAGGTTTTATCTGGAGCTCAGATCACGTGTTTACAAACCTCGGTTGGAATATGTTGAAATAATGAAGCCAAACTTTTACCTGCTGCTAATATGTTAGCCCGTTGGTGTTAGCTTAGGAACAGTGTATTTACTGCTGACCGCTAAAGCTTGTTAGCTACACCCTTTTTTCGGTAGGTGACCACCAACCCAACCCGAACCAATGTGTTAAAACAGTGAAAGCAAATGTGGCTCTGTAGCCGGGTTGAAATTGATTTATTTGTAGACATGACTTGCTAGCCGAGATGACCAGAGACTATCGATCGCTGTGTCGCTGCTGTGTCAGCTGCGGTTTACCCTCACTGAACTTATTCCGACCCTGGGAAGTTTAACATGTTGTTTCCTTTAGACATCACGGGCTCGGCTCATTAAAAACAGGTTTTTCTTTGCGTTCTGGGTCGTAGTCTTGTTCTTTTCCGTTTCTCACACGGGTTCAGCTGTAACAGGCTCTGGATGTAACAGCCACCCAGCGGCCTCTGTTCAACAGAAAATGACCCACTGGCCTTCTGCTGACTACAAAGTAAACAAACAGACTCCAACATGTTCTTTCCGGACGACTGAATCTGTTTTCATTGGTTTTATATGCAGAACAGGAGAGAACTGAACGTGAAGTGATGGATCTACAGCTCATGGCTTTTATTTACCTTCTGATTTTTCATTTTACTGAACCGGATTTGAAGCAAGTAGAGCAGGAAAAACAGAACTCTCACAGCCGCCTTTACATTTTAGCTCACTTCACTTTGTCTTTAATTTTCTCAGGACACTCCTGCCTCTTGTTTCAGGTTTAGAACATTACAGATATTTTAATTAGTTATCAGTAATGTAACCAGTTTGCCTTCCAATATTCTACCCTGCTATGACAAACACAAAAGACATTCTTCTGAAGAAGAATTTAAGACACGTTTTGGTCACAATAACGCAAGTAATTAAAAGTTGTGTCTGTTTTCTGTTTGCATCAACATCAGACCTCTGACCCGTATCTGTGATGATGTACCAACCCGACAGGGTTGTGGGTCTGTAGGTGTTTCGTATTAGTGGTGTTGGCGCCTTTCACTTCTCATTTTTGTTACAAATTTAGGATGCTCCTCTGAGCTGTTGGTCTGCTTTCACATTCACATTTAAACCAAATGGCTCCAAGCTATGAAACACGACTTGTGACTGAATCCCCAACCGTTTCATCATGATGTACTCATAGGAATGCAGTCATCAAGTTCAAATCCCGCAAACTAAACCCTTAGTGTTGTTGGTTCTGCACAACAGGGTCATTAAAGACATGTCACAAGAAGCGAACACGTCAAGATGATCTTATAAAATGATTGAAGTCTGATGTGTCTGTGTGATTCAGCTGTTGAGGAACAGTCACGTGAAATCAGTGGTTTATTTAATGCTCTCCAAGTTTTTTTTTACTTCCTGTGTAATTTGGTATTTTTACATCTATATACGCATAGTTTTGTTGCAAGTATATTTGTTCATTATACACAGTTGGAGTTAATAAAATCAACTGTGCCACTGCAGACATTCAAGACTTTAGTGAATCTCCAGGTTCAGATTTAGCTGATTATTTTGGTAAATGAACTTTAATAAATCAAGAAAATAATCTTTCAATTAAATGTGTACTTGGATAAAAATCTTTTTTTGTTTATATAAGAGCTATAATAATAGTTTCTGTCCGTTTACTAGGAAGTTTGAGTTGTTTTGGTTCCGCTCTGTGATGCGTTTCTTCTTTTCCGTTAATCTAAAATTCCTGACGATCTTGTTTTTATCAGAAAGTTTGGTGTCAGATGAGTTCCAGCCATCACTGGCAGAGAAAGTGGGTGTGTGTGGGTGAGTGAGTGAGTGAGTGAAGCAGTCACTCAGTACTTGGACTTGCTTATTGAGGTTATTGCCCCCTGAATGTGCCCCGCCCCCTCAGGTATGACAGGAATTCTAATTGGTTGAGGAATGTGCATTGAGCCAATGGTAATGTCATGCTGCCCGGCTGGCTGACTCGGAGTCCAACACACAGAGCAGTTTGTTTGGCCCACATCAGAAAGGCTCGTGTGTCTGTGGCAGCCAGTTTGTTTCTGTCACCGACCCAGTTGGGTTTCATTCTTTTAGTTGGAACAAATGGGATTTTTACTCTTTTCGTTATGCTCCGGTTGTATTTTTCTCATTTATTAGTTCAAATCGACCTGAAAGAGGATTATTTGATGTTGGAAAAGTGTTTAGTTTTATTTCGTGTGAACACAAATGGCCTCAGCTGTTTTATTTTTAACAGTCTATTTGGGGACTGATTGTTAGTCATTATCTAGACCCGCTTAATTTTTTCCTGGGTCGCAGGGTGTCTATCTCCAGGGGTCACTGGGTGAGAGGCGGGGCTCCACCTGGACAGGTCACCTGTCCATCACAGGGTCGCATATAGACAGGCAACCACTCACACACGAACACACAGAGACAATTAAAGAGTTAACGATTAACCTCGGGCGTGTTTTTGGTTTGTGAGGGGAAGCTGGAGTCCGTGGAGAAAACCCACATGTGCACGTGGATAAAGGACCTGAATGGTTTTGAACCCCTTGCTGCAAGGCAACAGTACTACCAGCTGCACCACCGTGCAGCCGGGATTGATTATGTTCCACGAAATTCAGTGCAAGTAACATGACAGTGAACTTTTAGTTATGCTACAGACACTTAGCAAACTGTTGTTCTGTGTCAGAGTTAATGCTTCAGATGCAGTAAACAATGTGACGGAACACAAACTAAAAACAGATCCAGTTACGAACACTGTGTTTTAATGATTTCATTCTAAAAATCTGCTGAATCAGAGTTCAAGTAAATCTTTGAAAGTGACCAAAGCTTAGTTAAACATTTAAACTAAATAATATCATATTACCAGTTAATATTAACAGAATTTGTAAATCATCTGTTTAAAAGCCTATCTAAACTATTAAAATCCCAGCAGCTGTTGGGCATTTAACTAAATAAACTACAGGTGTTGGTGCGGATGAGCAGAATCCCGGGACTGTTTACTGTAAACCAGCTGCTTACCTGGAATTACCTGCAGCACTTCATTGCTTGCTGCAGTTTCTCAGGTTGTGATGCAGAAACTTCACCTGAAGGGAATTCCACAGGTGAAACAGAAACCACCACAGTAGATCACATCAGTATTGTTTCCCAGACAACGGGATGCCTTAACAATGAGTACATTGATCATCATGTGATCAAAGTTACTGACGTCACGTTAAAGACCGTTTTATTTATTTCCAAATTCAGTTCTTTACATTTTACTAACTATTCCATGTTTTATTTAAACATATTTTATTGTATAGTGATTTATAACGTTTCAATATATTGGCGATCTTTAATGTTTTCTATAGCAGAACAAAAATCTTCCTGTTGATCACATTTTAAAAAAGTTTAATGTTTCTGGAAAGTAAATTTGAGAGTAAATATGTTGACGATCAGCTGAAGCAGAAAAGATCAGATAATCCTCACGTTCTGTCTGTCAGAGACTGAGAACAAATAATTAAATATAAATAATTCTGATGTCGTTAAGTATTTGTGTTGCATAAACACTTCCCTGCAAATCACAAACTGATGAAAATCTGTTTGACACGTAAGTTGGCCCACATTCAGGCCTTTGTGTCTTTTTTATGGCTTTTTTCCTTTTGAGAAATCTTGTTATTCAATAACTCATGAAGTAGTTTTAAAAAAAAACATCAATATTTAAGATTAATTGTGATAAAACCCTGCTGGTGTGATATTTTTATGATAAACAGGCAGACACACTTATTCTGGTGTTCAGGACAGTCTGTTCGCTCTGGAGTTCAGCTTCCAGGTAAAGAGTTTTTGAGACATGTATAAACATCTGTTCATTTTCCCTGAAGACCAGAGTGGGTCAGGTGGGAGGCGTCGGTGAATCACCCAGACTTTTCAAAAAGTTCTGGATGGGTGATAAAAAAGCCACAAATACCAGAATAAAATAACCAGCTGAGTTGTTTCTTTGTCTTTACCAGCCGTGACCTTGGCTGAATGAAGCATTTCCTGAGACACTGTGAAAGGATCTGACACACGCACACACACACACACACACACACACACACACACACACACGCTCTGCTGAAGTGCTGGGCAGGGAGGCAGGAACAAACCAGGAGTGAAAGGATGAATTTAGGGGTGTCTTGGGTTTTTGGCAGGCGATTGGAAGATTAGAGGTTTGGAAAGCTCAGCGGGACAGAGACAGAAGACACTTCCTGTATGACTTCAATGAAAGAAGTCAGAGATCAGACACTTCTTTCTCTTGGTCTCTGTGTATTTGACTGTGTCTGGTGAAAAGATGAGGTCTCCGTGTGGAATGTGTGAGTCAGATGGAGGAGGGATGAAAGGAGGCTGACGGGGGAGAGACAAGGATGTCCTGCAGCCATTCTCCATGGGTTAATCACAGGAAGTAGACCCGGCACTGCCAGGCACATGTACACCACCTCAGTCACCACATCCTGAACCACGACTTCCTGAAGCACTTCTTAGATCGCTAGCTGTTCAAAGAAGGTTTAAAACGCCAGCGTGACCAAATATGATTCAGGTGGTCAATCCCATCAGTAAAGTTGATACCTGTGGATTTAATCCATCAGCTCAAACTGTTAGAACACCATTATTCACATGACCAAAGATGTTTTAGTGCTGCAGCTTCTTTCCTAATTGTTTTAGAAACAGTCTGATAAGCTTTAATTAAAGTACTGATGGCCTGGGGGGATACTCATAAGACCTGCAACAGTCTGACACCCAGAAAAGAACATTTATCAAGAGATTCTATTTATAAAAGAAAAGGCGGATGAAGTCTTTGGCTTGTTGTTTTAAATAAGGAGAAAAACATTTTAATTACTTGTTTTTAATCTACATTTAAACCATTTTTTGCTCATAAATCTGAGGTGTGTTTTTCGACTGTGTGAACCAGAATCTTTTTACCCTGATCATGTACATGTTTCTTTTGTTGTTCACTGTATCTGGATGTAAACCCGTGTAAAAGATCAAAGACCATCGACGTGTGAAAGTTTTAAGGTTTGATCACATGCTAAACGTTTGGAAACACAGTTACTGTTCAGCTTCATACGTGTTAAACTAAAGAAACTTCAAGGTTTTTCACTAACTTCATAAAACCAGTCCATTCTCAAACTGTAGCACAAGTACCAGAGGTAGTACTCAGAATCCGTTTAGTGGTACTCGGGATCTGTTTAGTGGTACTAGGGATCCGTTTAGTGGTACTCTGCATCCGTTTAGTGGTACTCGGGATCTGTTTAGTGGTATTCTGGATCCGTTTAGTGGTACTCGGGATCTGTTTAGTGGCATTCATGATCCATTTAGTAGTACTCAGGATCCGTTTAGTGGTACTCAGCATCCGTTTAGTGGTACTCTGGATCCGTTTAGTGGTACTCGGGATCTGTTTAGTGGTACTAGGGATCCGTTTAGTGGTACTCGGCATCCGTTTAGTGGTACTCGGGATCTGTTTAGTGGTACTCGGGATCCGTTTAGTGGTACTCTGGATCCGTTTAGTGGTACTCTGGATCTGTTTAGTGGCATTCATGATCCATTTAGTAGTACTCAGGATCCGTTTAGTGGTACTCAGCATCCGTTTAGTGGTACTAGGGATCCGTTTAGTGGTACTCGGGATCCGTTTAGTGGTACTCGGGATCCGTTTAGTGGTACTCTGGATCCGTTTAGTGGTACTCGGGATCTGTTTNAGTGGTACTCTGGATCCGTTTTGTGGTACTCGGGGTCCGTTTTTGCTCCAAATGGAAACTGTATGAAAAAGCAGTGTGGACATTTTGAGATACTTTGTGGAAACTGGAGTGGACGGTTAGCTGATGCTCTAACGTCTGCTGGTTATTCTGAGACCTGCGGACAACAAAAGGTGCCAAACAGTCAGGAAATCATATTCGTATCATCTCAGATTGATGTTTATTTGTTGCAAAAGAAAAGACGAGTTGTTCACATGTCCCTTCATCCAGGGTCAGTTCAGCCAGGTCACTCATGACAGATATAAATACGAGCTTGCTGCATCAACCGAGATAATCATTACTGTGTGTGTGCGCGCGCGTGCGTGTGTTGGAAGGATAACGATAGCAACATATATTTTACAGTGTTTCATCAGTTTTTCTTCTCATTACCATCTCTGGCGTTCGTATATTATCCAGACCTGCATTCTTCCTCCTCAGAATCTTTTTATGCAGCAGAATTTATTACAGGATCCCACACACTGTGATTAACTTCATGTTAATGCATGTGGCATTTTCCTCATACTTTCTTCTTTGATTTGCAGTATTATGTGCCAAGAACCTCGCAAAGAAAGACTTCTTTCGTAAGTACTTTGACTTGAGTGTTTATTCTTTTGTTAAAATGATCTGTAAACACGTCATATCACGTTGTTTTAGTGCCGTTAAAGAGACGCTGAAATAAAATGTTATTAATTTAAAACAGTATTTATATCCAACAGGTGTAAAAGATTTACACAGACATATAAAAGAGTTTTCGCTGCCTTACAGACTTTCTGTCACACAGACAAAAACTGTCTCCCATTCAATAACACAATCAATAACCACAGTGAGAGACATTATCCACTATAAGGAACCTCACCAGGAGTGTCCATTCTGCCCAAATCCTTCATCCTGATGATCCCAAAGACTTTTAATAAACAGAGAAATATTCTAATGACTGATGAGATGAAACAGAACTAAAACTAACAAACTGACTGTCAGACACGGTGGCGTTAGTGTCATGATCTGGAGCTGCTTAACTACTTAAACTGCTTCTCTGTTGAAGGAAAATGTCTCGCTGTGGTTCTCAGCCGTAAATGAAATCACAATTTAAACCCAACATTTTATATTTACTTGTGTTTTCTTTGTCTGATTTTAAAAATGAGTTTCAACAACGTTTTAAACAACGCAAAGAAAATAATTCCTGTATTTGGGTGTGTGAATGCAGGTCTACCGGATCCATTTGCCAAGGTCGTGGTGGACGGATCGGGTCAGTGCCACTCCACCGACACAGTCAAAAGCACACTGGATCCAAAGTGGAACCAGCACTATGACCTGTGAGTCGTCTTTTTATTTATCAACTTGTTCTATAAAAACATTCACTCCATTTGGTCTCATTTAAATTTTAAAACAATGTTTTATTTTTCAGCTACATTGGTAAGACAGACTCCATCACCATCAGTATATGGAACCATAAGAAGATCCATAAGCGACAGGGGGCGGGGTTTCTGGGCTGCATACGGCTGCTTTCCAACGCCATCAGCAGGCTAAAAGACACAGGATGTAACTTGGATTCATTTATTCTGTTCAGATTCTTCATTTTAGAGTCGAAACAAACTTTATCAAACACATTCGAACTGAAATGAATCTGAAAACTGTGTTTCCTTCCTGTGTTTGCAGACCAGCGTTTAGATCTATGTAAGCTGAACCCTTCTGACAGTGACGCTGTGAGGGGGCAGATCGTAGGTAAGGCTGGACTTTCTTTATTCCGCTCCCCCCCCGTCGTTCTTTCAGCTTCGGAACATCTTCGTCCTTTATGTTTACAGTGAGCCTTCAGACGCGAGATCGTATCGGCAGTGGCGGCCCCGTCATGGACTGTAGAGGACTGATGGAAAACGAGGCGTGAGTGTGTTATTTGATCATCGTTCATTCGCTGACGTCAGCAGGTCGGATCCGGGATCATAAAAGTTGTCGACTTGTTTTGTTACGAATGTTCAGGCCCGTTTTTGAGGGATGCTTCAGCGAGGAACCGCTGCCCTACTCGGACTCTACTGGTGCTGCTGGGGGCGGGAACTGCCGACTGGACTCCCCGGGTCAAGAGGGCCGTCAGCGAATCAGAGGGCAGGACCCCAGAGGTCATGGCCACACCCCTCAGAACAGACCTCATGGGCATCAACCGCCCGACCTGCCGGAGGGATACGGTCAGTTAATAAAACTTTACCTGTTCCAGATGTTACGGGACAAATTTATAATGTCATCTTTCATATAATTACAGAGCAGCGGACCACCGTTCAGGGACAGGTGTACTTCCTTCACACGCAGACCGGAGTCAGCACCTGGCACGACCCCCGGATACCTCGGTACGATTCTTCACTTCAAACTAAAGCTTTAAATCTATAAAAGGAACCAGAGCGAAACATAAACCCTTTACTCACAACCCCGTCAGACAGCATTTCATCTTTCTAAATAAACCAAGTGTAACACCTGTTTCTCTGCAGGGATCTGGCCAGCGTGAGCTGCGAGGAACTCGGTCCGTTACCGGTGGGCTGGGAGGTCCGAAGCACCGTGTCCGGACGTATCTACTTTGTGGATCACAACAACAGAACCACGCAGTTCACGGACCCTCGTCTACACACCATTATCAGGTGTGTTTGTGTTTAACAGAAGGCTCGGTGTTCTCGAGTAGCTGCATGTTCTAAACAGTTAATCTAATCTGCTTCTGCTGTTAATGAGCGAACAGTTTGGATCTGAACGTGACCTACTAACTCTCATCAGCTCTGTTAACGCTGCTGAGTGGTGTGAGTTACAGAAATGTGGGCTTATGGGAGATTTAGCTGCACGGGATGAATGTAAAGCATGTAATCCTGTCTGCTCTCCTGGCTTCCTTCCATCTCATGTTGTCTCTCGTTTCCTCTGCTTCGTTTACTCCTTCCAGCCAGCAATCCCAAGTGAAGGAAACCTCCCAGCCCCCCCAAATGGAGGTGGGGGTTGAGGAGGGGGGAGTTGGAGGAGTGACTGGCGGCGGCGGAGGGGGAGGAGACGGGGATGTAGCGGTACGCTACGAGAGAGACTTGGTGCATAAGCTGAAGCTGCTCCGTCATGAACTGTCACTGCAGCAGCCGCAAGCGGGACACTGTCGCATAGAGGTGTCCCGCGAGGAGATCTTTGAGGTAAGAGACGAGGAGGAACGAGTGGGAGGAGCTAATGAGCTGATTTCAACTTTTTATTTTACGCATCTTTCATAACCCCAATTCCAAAAAGTTAGGACACTGAAATATAAAAAAAACCTGAATACACTGTTACAAATCTGATAAAGACAAATTTAATTCCCAACATCACATAAACAACTTGTTACAAAAATAAACTGATTTTACAGTTAAAAGTTGGAACAAGGGGATGTTTACCGTCGTGTAGCTGCTTGTGTGTAAACATCTGGAGATCGGTTTGTGTTTACACAGTGTCACAACTTTTTGGGAATTGTGTTGTAGTTTAATCTGCTCGTCACAAATTAAAAAATCAGCTGGGATTCAGATAAAATCTAATTTCATAAATGATTCTTGGTGTGTTTTTAGACCAGATTCCAGGGTTTGTAGTGGTCAGTAAGACTGGAAGAACTCACATGTTGTTTATTTACTCTGAAAACTGTTTATTCCTAAATGTAAACATCTGTTTTCATCTGGCGCACACAGCTGGTTCAGTCTCCTGATGGACTCAGAACCCAGTTTCCTCTCTAGTTCTGCTTTGAGTAGATTAACACGGTTCTGTGTGTTTGAAACATAAATAACACGATCTGAAGACGTGAAGAAATCTGGCAAGTTCCAACAGAACACAGTGATTTGACTAAATAAATCAAGGCTTTCAGAGCCTCGTTAGATAATCTGACAAAGTTCTAATTTACTCCTGATGGTTTGATGATCAGAATCAGGGATGTGGATCATTTATCAGGTAAAATCTGTTGGTTTGATATTATTTCTGTGTTTACAGGAGTCGTATAGACAGATAATGAAAATGAGGCCCAAAGACCTGAAGAAACGCCTGATGGTGAAGTTCAGGGGAGAGGAGGGTCTGGATTATGGAGGAGTCGCCAGGTGAGTTCAGATTATTCCACTCATACTGTTTCATCTAGTTATACAGTAAAAATCAGTAGAAGATAGAAACAGTTTTACTAACTCTTAGCTTTTTAAACGGGGGGGTTAGAGAACGGCCGCGTGCACCTTGTCAGTAAATATCACTCCTCTAAATCAGCTGTTCCCAAACTTATTTTACCACGCACCCCCTTTTATGTCCCGGCCGTGTTGACGCACCCCCAACACTTTAAAAAAAAAATGCCACAAGCATTTTTGTTACTGTTGAAAGGATGTTAAATTTTATTTAGGCTATATTAAAGACGACATGTTTACTCAAATGAACAAAAACCACATCTAATGATGATCTAATGACCACAACAATGCGCTCCGGCTTTTGAATTAATCTGAAACACTCTTTCCCACTGCCGTCTCCTCCAGCTCATCATTTTTTAACTCCTGTTCATTTTCTTCTCCCGTATCCGTCGCACTTCTATCCTCTGTTGCCTTTGATTCATCACTCTCTCTTAGTTCCTCTCTTTTATCAGTACCTTTGTCTTTCAATTTCTCAACTCATAGTTTCCCCGATTTAGGCCATTTGAGCATATTTGCGATAATGAATGAAGTAGAGGCCACAAGCTAGGTGCGCACTTAAATTGTGTAGTAGAAGAAGAACTTCTTCTACACTTTTCTAGATGAAGTGCATTTTGAATAGTAATTTTAATTGTCATTGTTTACAATTTTACAGAGGAAATATTTATTTACACATCTTTATTGTGTGGGGAAACAACACTGTATTTTGTAATTATTATCATTACATTTGTCCGCCATTACATTTTTCACCTCATGCACCCCCTAGTGGCAGCTCATGCACCACACTTTGGGAATCCCTGATCTAAATGATATACAAGATGTTCTTATCTGTGTGTGGAGCTGAAATGTCATGTGATCATGTAGAAGTTAATCCATGAAATAGGAGGTGGTTTTGGGAAGCCCCTCAACGCGGGGCGCAAAACGGGAAAACGTACGCAGCTTCACACTTCAACTACGTCTGTGTCACAAAAGGGAAATAACAACGATCAACTCTGGTCGCCTCGATCATCACATATTTCATCCCAGTCAGAGACCTCGATTTTAGCATACGCTCCCAAGTCATGTGATTTTAGTGAAGCAGATCCAGATTTATCAGATAACAACAACAACAACAAACTTTATTTATAAAGCGCTTTTCAAACACAGTTTATCAAAGTGCTTTACAGATTTAAAATGACCCCCCAACCCCCCCTTTAAAAAAAAAATTGCGTGATTCCCATCTGGATCAACCGGGGGAGGGGGGGGGGTCACTAAAACACTGTCCATTAGTGTCAAAGACGTGTCTCTTGTCTTTTTTTTTTTTTTTTTAGAAACAGGAATTTTTGGTGAAATCACTGATGTTCTACAGCAGATTGTGAAAGAACAGAAAAACCTAGAAACAAGCTGTTTGTTCCTGATGGAAGTAGAGAGTCTTCTCTTTCTTTTGATAGTTTTGGTGTTTATATAGTCCTAAAACACAATATTCTGTGACTCTTCAAAAACAGTAAAAATGCTCAAAGATTCTGGCAGCCAATGAGTTAAAATACAGATTCTGTATGTTTGAGCATCAATCCATCAACTCGTTTATTTACTCTCAAAGGCAACAGAATTTACTAGAATGAACATCGTGTTCTAATGAAGAACATCTACAGTATTTGGAGTATTCGGAGTTCGAACTCTGTCCCAATATTTCCTGTAATGTTACAGATTTTACAAGAACCCACTCATGAACTGGAGTGGAGGCGTAGTGTTGGAACTTCATCCTGATCTGGTTATTATTTATTGTCCTGCAGCTGAAGCTTCGGTGACCAGGAGGATAAATAATAAATGTTTGTTTGTATACTGTGTTGATCTTTAGGGAGTGGCTCTACCTGCTGTGCCATGAGATGTTGAACCCGTATTACGGCCTGTTCCAGTACTCCACCGACAACATCTACACGCTGCAGATCAACCCAGACTCCTCCATCAATCCTGTGATTCTTTACTTTAAATCCAGCTCGTTAAGGTGAGAGTTGTAATCCAGACTCCGTCTGACTCATTCCCTCCTTCTCTTTAAGGACCACCTCTCATACTTCCACTTCGTGGGTCGGGTCATGGGCCTGGCCGTCTTCCACAGTCACTACATCAACGGTAGCTTCACGCTGCCTTTCTACAAGCAGCTGCTCTGTAAACCCATCCAGCTGAACGACCTGGAGACCACCGACCCCGAGCTGCACAAGAGCCTCGTCTGGATCCTGTGAGGAAATGCACACGCGTCACCTTGTCATGATGTTTTCTACGATTAAATAAATTAAAATCTTATTTATTCCTTCGTTTCATCTGAGATCAGTTTTATTTACTTTAACGTTCTCTTTGTAGAGAGAACGACATCACTTCAGTCCTCGATCACACATTTTGCGTGGAGCACAACGCTTTTGGGAAGTTCTCCCAACATGAACTGAAACCTAACGGTAGAAATATTCCCGTCACTGAGGAGAACAAGAAGGAATACGTGAGGTAAGTCGTGTGTTTAATGAACCATTTCCCACATATTGAGTCTTATAATTGTTTAAATTTTCTTCTAGTTTGAGTTTATTCATCTTCTACTCGTGTGTTGCAGATTGTATGTAAACTGGAGGTTCATGCGGGGAATTGAAGCTCAGTTTCTGGCTCTACAAAAGGGATTCAGTGAGCTGATCCCACAGCACCTCCTCAAACCTTTTGACCATAAAGAACTAGAGGTAAATATCTCATGTAGGGCTGCAACACGGTTTCATTCATTTACTGCAGATCACTGATATAACCAGCCAATCATGCACTTTATTTACATGAGATGCTGAAGTTTGCAGATGCAGATCAGGGTTTTGTTCCTCTGTCAGGCTTCACAAAGGGAGATTTGTGCCTCATTCTGTGCAGCCAATCAAACGGCGTCTGTGCTGGTGGAGTTTGCTCACATTTAAATAAGGTGTTACGCATTTATTTAAAATATTTAAACCCGCCTGTGTTTATGCTGTTAACCACAAAGACCAGCATCAAGGTGTCATTTTAACAATGACCCTCACATCGAGAGGAGCCAGTTGAGGGGGAGGGGGTGTGCTCATCTCTACTCAGAATCCTGCCTCCACGACCCGGCCTGATGGATGGATGGATGGATGGATGGATGGATGGATGGATGGATGGATGGATGGATACAGGATGGATGGATGGATGGATGGATGGATGGATACAGGATGGATGGATGGATACAGGATGGATGGATGGATGGATGGACATTGTTAAAAATGTGGAAACATCATGTTGTTTTGGGTTTTATTTATGTAGAAGGTTACAGCACACAGAAGCTGAAGGAATCATTATTCTAAATATGTTCTGATATCTGAGTGATAAATTAGCTTCAGTAAGATCTTTTTGTTCTGCTTGTTAACGGGCAGATTACTATTTAATTCCCTAATGTTCCACTAGGGGTTGTCTGTCTGACTGTTAACTAGATAACTCTAAACGTTCTGGGTGGATTTTAATGAAAGTTTTAGAAAAGGTCAGAAATGATCCAAAGAAGAAGGGAGTAGATTTTGGGGGGATCTGGATCAACATCTGGATCCAGGAATGTTTTAATGATTCTTAATCGTTGTGAGATAGAAGCTGTTTTTAACACATCTGCATGTAACTCCATGATAAATGGTAAACATAGAGGGTGAGTTTCCAACAGGTTCTACATGATACCAAAGACTGATCTGGATCAAGCACTGATCTGGATCAAGCACTGATCTGGATCAAAGACTGATCTGGATCAAAGACTGATCTGGACCAAAGACTGATCTGGATCAAAGACTGATCTGGATCGGTACAAATTCCACATACTTTGATTCAGAAAAGACAAAAATAGGGAACCTTCTGATTTTTTCATCACCTGTAAACCTCGATCCAGAAGAAAAACTACTAAACTAATAATGATATTAATATCAATCCAGATGTTAAAGGTGTTTTGATGGTCAGTGAATTTGATAATGTTGATAACATCGTATTTGCTGCTCATCTCGCTGAATCCCTCCAGCTGATAATCGGTGGACTTGGAAAGATCGACCTGGCAGACTGGAAGGCCAACACCCGTCTGAAACACTGCACAAGTGAAAGCAACGTGGTCCGGTGGTTCTGGCAGGCTGTGGAGGACTTCAGCGAGGAGAGGAGAGGACGCCTCCTGCAGTTTGTTACCGGCTCCACCCGCGTCCCCCTACAAGGCTTTAAAGCACTGCAGGGTGGGTCATGCACCGGATCACAGACTCCACACACACACACACACACACAGGACCAACTAAAGACCAGCTGTTAACGAGACCTGATTGTAAAACAAAGATCAGTCTAAAAAACACGAACTCAGACATGGGAAAGAAACGATAACAGAGTTTTATTAGAACACAAAGTAACAAAAAGCTGCAACATCTAAAGTCTCCGGGTTGATGCAAGTCACAAGTCTTTAACTGTCCAGATTAATGGAGACAGTTTCATTCCAACATTCAGACCTGAAGTTAAATTTCTTCTCACACAAACTCATAAAAACACATTTTGACGTGTAATTTATTTCCTAAATTAGCGCAGTGATAACTAGAATGTATGTGTGTAAGGATCTACAGGTTCTGCAGGACCGAGGCTCTTCACAATTCACTTGATAGACGCCAACACGGACAACCTGCCCAAGGCTCACACGTGGTACGAGTCCACATACATCCAGGTTTACGGATGAAACTTGTCTGAAGGGAATGAGTCAATGACTGATGCTTCTTTTTTCTGCCTCCAGTTTTAACCGGATAGACGTCCCTCCTTATGAATCTTATGAGAAACTTTATGAGAAACTGCTGACGGCTGTGGAGGAGACCTGCGGCTTCGCTGTGGAGTGACGACTCGACCCCCCGAGTCGACCCACGCACCGTTACACTCGCTTTCACCCAGCCATTTTACAGATATGCACACACAAACTGAACTTCGAGTATACACAGAGTATACACAGTACAGCCAAGCAACACACCAACACACGGTCTCCTGCCGCCTCTGAACCACCGAACTGTTGGAGGTGAAGGAGGAAGCACAGCAGGAGGAGGAGGGTAAACAAACAAAAAGTATTTTACATTTTTCAAATGTTTTGAAGAAGCATTTTTATCCTTCAGTCTTAACAAGCTATGATGTCATTCATACGAATGTCTAACCGCAGCAAGTCTCAGCCAATCACACGAGAGCCTGCGAACAGAGACGGTTGTTTTTTTTCCCTCTCTGACGAGCTGATCGATTGACTAGTGTTCACGCTTCATGTTTAACCACTGTCATGGGTGTCTGTGTGCATGTGGGAGAGTGTGTGTGTGTGTGTGTGTGTGTTTTAGTCATGGCACTCAGTTATGATGTAAAAACGATAAAAATGAGCCTCTTTTCTGTAACGTTTTTGTCTCTTCCGTTTGTTTCTGCAACCACTCTGATCCACTCGGATGTTTTATTATTTATTACTAAGTGATTACTGACCAAGCTGCTATACGCTCTACAGCGAGTCCTCACTAATCTCTCTTAATCGGCCCTCTGCCTGAGTTGAAGGGTCGATTCTTACGCAATGCAACGAATCCACAAAGTGGGTTTTACTGAGTTTTGTTACTTTTAACATTGATATTAAAATGGAGAAAAATGAAAGGTTACATTTACTGACTTGTTTCTCAGTGCTGATTTTAAATTGTAAACTCATTTGAAGTTTTAAATGATCTTCTGGATTATTTTTAATAAACCTCGAGATGGAAAGAAGAATCCAGTTTTAGGAATTCTTTATCTGCAACGTGTTGATTCAGATCTCTTAGGCCTTTCCTACATGTTGCGTTACCCATAATTCCATCCTTTTATCGTCTCTGCCCGTTTTCTTCCTCGTTACGTAGGCTGAATGTTAGAAACAGTAGTCGTCATCGTCCTTAAGACCACCATGAATGAATCTCTTCAGGCATTAAAGCTCCATAGAAGACAATGAAATCAAACTTCTCTGAGGAAGAAACACGTAAAATAAAGAAGAAGAGATGTTGTAGATTGAAGACTGTTAGCAGCATCATTTCAATCTGCGTTTCTAAGGTCTGATTTCACTGTGTAATGGATGCAAAAATATTGTAACTTACAATGTACTAAACATTTATGAAAAAATACAATGTAAATAAGATTATATTAAAAGAAAAACATTGAAAATAAAGTTCTGGTGTTGTGTGTTATTGTTATTATCTCTGATTTCATATTAGATTAGTTTTATTTGAACATTTGAAATTTGGTATTTCAGAATTAAATTACTTTAGATAATGATTTTTGTATTAAATTGATATAAAATACAACCAGTTTAATAAAAAACCTTTGAACATAATTAACGTTTTCATTTAATTTCTACCTTTCACTCTGTGTACAGGTACATGATTTTTTTGATTTCATATATCTCTAGATGAAAATGTCCAAGTTAAAAGTATTTGTATTATTTACTCACTTAAATTAATAAATGGGAAGTTTTTCACTTCAGTTTATTTTAAGGAGCATGTATTTGAAGGTATTCTTTGTTAAAAGAATGTTGTCTCCTCCAACAACAATGTAAAAACTGATTACCATGACGACCTTCTTCCACCTGTGTAATGTTAATAAAATCAGAATCATTCTGAATCAAAGTGATGCAGAAACTTTAATTCATGTATTTATTACTTGATTATTGTAATTCTTTATTATTATGTTCTAATAGTTCTGTTAAAGACCTCCAGCTGATCCAAAATGCTGCTGCCAGAGTTCTGATGAAGGTTAGAAAGAGAGATCATATTTCTCCTGTTTTAGCATCACTTCATTGGCTCCCTGTAAAATCTAGAATAAAGTTTAAAAGGTTCCTTCTCACATATAAAGATCTAAACAACCAGGATCCATCTTATATTAAAAACGTTATTGTTCATTTGACTCTCAGACTGAAGCAGGTCTGGTTCTGGTTCCTAGAGGTTCTAAAAGCAGAATGGGAGGAAGAGCTTTTAGTTATCAGGCTCCTCTCCTGTGGAACCAGCTTCCACTTTTAATCCATAAAGGAGACAATTTGCACAATCTTATAACCAGTATTAGTTTGGGTTCTTCTAAATTAGAAGAGTCTATAGCAGCATAACTAAAGGGATCGATTAGAAGATGTTGCTATAAACTCAGACTGCTGGAGGACATACTGACACATTTCTGCTCTCTACTGTCTTTACTCTCTTTACTTTCCATGTTTGTATTATTATTGGTGCTATAATTTCTATAGAAAGGACGAGTGGTCCAAATCCATCTGTCCGGGTCTCTGTCTTGTCGAGGTAGAAGGTTCATCCTGGTTCTGGTTCTGCGAGAGGCTTCAGTTGGTTCCTGAAAGAGAAAATGTTTATTTTTTTCCAGTTGACATAATATTCCTGTAATGTACCTTGAAATGAATTTTGTTAAGACCTGAAACTAAAATCGAATGTAATTAAATAAAAATAAAAATACTTTTTTAAGTCTCCTTGGCAGCTACTACTTTAAGGACTACATTACCCACAAGCCCCTGGCTGTACGTAACGAAAAGCATCTTACGTGAGATCCTTCTGTTCTTGTTTTGGCAGTTTGTTTCGATATACAGCTTCTGCTTGTCAGTAATGAGAAGACGGACTTCAAGGTCCACGACGAAGTTCTGGTACTGTACCTTCATGTCTGAGTCTCTTTAAAGTTCAAATAAAACCCGCACGTGGTTGTTTTTAAAGCGGAGTTATGGTTTCCAAAATCTGACAAGTCAGCTAACTAGTTATCTTTGTAGCTAGCCAACCTAGCTAATGAGCGTTCGATACAGGGTTTGCTGTGCGTGTGCGTGTATGAGCGGAAATGATTGATCACAGCCCTGACATGTTTGTTTTTAAACTCCACCATCTTAAACTTTCTTCTCATGTTGTCGAGGTAACGCTAATGTCAGCGTGATTCATTCAACTCGAGTCTTTTGTGGCAGAAACAGTTTTTCAGCGTTAGCGAGATTATTAACAACACGAGAGATTTATTGATCAAGTATTCGATCAACTGGAGATCTAACGGAACTAGCAGGTTAAGCTAACTCGAAGGTTTAATTTAACTGATATTAGCTGCTTCAAATTCACTTCTAGATTAACTAAACGTGTTTAATCTAGTGGCTGATGTGATTCCTGCTCTTGTTTGAGTTTATCTTTGTGTTTTATATCTTAATTAAATGTAATTATTGGGCTTCTGATCTGAATTTGGCTCTTTTTTTCCTAACGGTCAAAATTATAGGTTTAAAAATGAAAATATTTGTGGGATTCTGGGGAAATTCCGGCATGTCTCACGTTTCTTTCACTTTTAATGTTATTATCAGATTAACTCCAGAATACATGTATATTGATATTCTGTAATCTGAAGTGTAATATGTGTGTGTGTTAGATGCTGCCTCTGTCCGGGTGGTGAACCAGTTTTCAGGCTGATTCGGGATAAGTGTAGTTTCATCATGGCAGATGGAGGCCACGAGGATGATGTGATTCTTCTGGCAAGCTTCAATGTTCATCGTAGCCAAGGTGAGACGCGTCATCACACGTTACCTGCAGCAAGTTGCTTCATCTGCTTTATAAATGACTTGATTTGAAAGATGTTTGTCCATCCCCAACGTTTGGGTCGTTGTCACTTGTGAGATGTTCACCACCGAGAATCATGTGAAGTCGGTGTCAGAGATGTGTGAGGCAGAATTCCATGCAGCTGTTCTGTTTGGTCTGGATTTTTCTAAACTTCGTCTACAGGGAAACAGTTTTTCCTAAATCAATTGATTCTATTTGTCTTCTTTTGTAAAACCAAACTGGATATGTGATGCCTGAGTTCAGATCTGCGTGTGTGCATGACAGCGATGGAAGGACGAAGTGTGGGAGTGCTGCCTAAACCCGGCCCAGAAACTTACAGGTGGAGGTAAACACACATGTAACCTGAACAAGTTGGACACCTGAAGAAGAAGATGGACTTCTGTATCTGGGGTAGTAAACACAACATGAAGAGGAGGACATGAGCCAAACACATAGACGTATCGGACATCTTTGGGCCGCCGCATCCAGCGAGGGGCGGGGCTGAAGGAAGAAACAAGGCTCTGTCTGTTTTTCACGATAACGTCCCACCAGATTCTGGTCCTCGCTGGTCTTTGTCCTGGTTCTCCTTCCACTGAGCCAGATATGTGGTGGATCTTTTCCTCCATCGCAATCACACGCGCACGTAGTTTGTTGTTGTTTTGTTTGATGTGCACGTAGATATAAGACTCATTTTGCTTCTGTCGACAATATTACAGAACAGTTTGTTAACAAATGTCTGTAACTATCGTTTGGAGGATAAACACGTTAAAATGTTCATAATATGTTTTAAAGTTGTTCTGAATATGTAAAAGAACAAAGAAAACATCCTGTAAATATCCAGAATTTGATGAATCTAATATCATTATTTTACTTTTAAATGATCTAATCTGTGAATTATTTATTTGTTTACATAACCCTGCTGTGTTGGTTATTCTGGATCATTCACTGTGTTTGTTTAGGCTCTCGCTCCGGTCTGAGGGAGCTCATCACCATCTCGGATGACTCGGACGAGGAGCCCGTGACTTTGGTACCAGGAAGTCCGGTTTTAGTGCCAGACGACGCAGATGATGACGACGTCAGCATTCTGGAGGTGCGCGTCACTCAGATCTTTAAATCGAATGAAATTAAATTCTGATGGTTTTGGTCGGTACTGAACGTGATGCTCGTTGAATCTGGAAACATTTTGACTCAAACTCATGATTTGCTACAAAACTGTTGGGGATTTGATTCAGAGCTGCGTAGTGAGTTAAATCCTACAAGATGTGTCAAAGTTTTAGTCAGATTCAGTTTGTAACACGAGCAAAAACCAACTAATTCAGTTTGAACTTCTAAACGATCGATGAGTCACATGAACAAAAACTCAGACAGAGAGCTGCTTAAAAAGCAGCTACGGAAGCCCAGAAGGAGTGACGTGCACGAGACAAAATAAGAGCGCTTCCAAAGTGGAATGTGGAGTTTAGGAGGTTGAATCGTTTCAGTAATCAGAACGGAGGTTGTTGTTTCTCTCTCTCTGTCTTGCTGCAGCCGCCAGCTCTTCCTCGCAGGCCCGTGATTCGCCGGGCAGCTATTTGGAACAACCCCGTTCAAGTAGTAGGCCAAAGCAGTACGGCGTCCATCTGTGCTGCTGACTCCGCCCCCTCTACCTCCAGAGATGCTCAGACAACCCAAACAACCGCACACACACAAACCGCTACGCAGCACGGCTCACCTGGACGCTCGCCGCCTCAGCCTGGTTCATCATCATCATCATCATCCTCTCACACACAGACTCAGCCAAAGCTTCACACACACCTCCAGCAGCAGCCCAGCACGTCAGCACGCTCAGCTGTGGATCTCCACGCCATTCCTTCTACCTCCACAAACGCCAACACTAGTGCCACTTCTTCTGGAGCCCTGTTCCAGATCCGACCCGGTGCGTCGGCACCAACCGAACCACAAGCGGGACCCTCAGCACATTTATCAGTGAAGCGTGAGCCGAGCGGCGCTGCTGCCTCTTGTTCTTCAGCAGAGACTCCAGAAAAGCCCGGCACAAGCAGACTAACACCAGACGGTTCTCAGCCCAGCACCTCATCCGCACATTCACAGCCTGGTACTTCCACCCAGCTCCAGTCCAGCAGAACCACATCCGTGCGAGCCCAGTTCATCCAGATGAAGGACGTGAAAGTGCTGGTTCTTCCACAGCAGCCGAGCATCCAGGCTTCTGCTCTGATAAGCCAGCGTCCAATGCAGGGACTCCAAAACCTGCTGCAGCCTGTCACGCACTTTGAAATGCAGGGAAATCTGATCCAGATCGAGCCCCAGCCCCTGGCCCAGGCCCCCGCGGTCCAGCCCGCAGTCCAGCCCACACAGAACCCTCAGGTCTTACCCGTGGTCGCCCCAACAGTTCTTATAGCTGCAGCCCCAGAGAGATTAGGTCCTGCAGAGGCGGGTCACAGGATCATCCTCGGGAGTCAAGCATCAGCGGCGCAAGTTCCCAATCCTCCACAGCAGGTCTTCAATATGCCTCCACCAGCCCGCATCTACAGCATCAGGCTGCCCAACAGGAACCAGAACCCTCCAGGACTCCACAACGGAGGAGAGGCCCGCCTCATTCTGGCTCCAAACCCTGAACAGGTTAATCCAGCCCCTGGTCTAGTAGTAGTCCCCCCAGTTCCTGAGGACATCCCCCAAATAGAAGATGCAAGACCTGGACCCTCGGCTCCACAGGAGAGACCAGACCAGCAGACCCTAGTGAGGTCCCTCGTCACTGGTGTGGTGAGTTTCACACACGCTGCAGCTTCCTGTAAGTCTCTAACCTGTTTTAATTACATTGTCATGCATCCACAGCTGGATCTGTTCCCAGATGTTCAGGAAGGCTACGTAGCAGATCTGATCCAAAGGAATAAAGTCAGAGACTTGAATGTGTAAGAAGTTTGACCCCTTTGATGATCCATCTGATGTCAAGTCCTGCTTCCGTCCATCAAGTATAACTCAGTTCTCTTCTCGGCTTCCAGGATCTGTAACCTGCTGTTAGAGGGTCCCGAGTACCCGCGGAGGGAGGCGACGACAGCTGGAGCAGCAGGAGGCGGAGCAGCAGCTCCTACCAGCATCCTGCTGGAGTCTGGAGAGACTCAGACCGAGGTGGGTCAACAGAATCCTGTTTTTAAAAAAGACCTGATGAAACTGGACGGAATAAAAACTTTTTGTGGTCCTGAATCACGAGGGAGTTTCTGAAATGTCTTGAAACATTTACGAGCATTCTCAGGTTCCTCTCGCCAGCTGTGGGACTTCAAAACATTTGAGTCTCTGGCTGAAGGTCGTGTCTTTACACTTCAGGTCTCCGAGGACTTGTTCGACTACGCCAGGCTGAGCATGGTGGGTCCTGAAGTTGTGATGCAGGCGGCCGACTTGCTGATGGCGGATTTCCGGATGCTCAGCTGTCAGGACATCAAATGGGCCCTGAATGTTCTGAAGGGACACTATGCAATCACACGCAAGGTGCTGCTGCTGGAACTTCTCCTTATCTGCAGCCTCGTTTCAGCTCCGCTCACTGTCGGGTTTTGTTTCTGTGTTTTAGGCCTTATGTGAAGCTCTGAAGAAGTGGCAGGAATCAGGTGACCCATCAGGAAAGAGGCGACGGAGCAGGACGTCCTCGGAGCGCTGCTACATCGATTTTCATTTTGAGCACGGTGAGAAACTCACACTGCTTCTTAAACTTTGTTTTTACTTTTGTGATTGACGCTCCGTCTTCCAACTGAGTTAAAAAGGTTTCTGTTATCTTTCGTCTTCGGTCAGAAACAATCTGTTTCTTCTTTGACCTCCAGGTTCATTAAAGTTGGACAGACGGATGTATTTTTTAGAGAACGACCGTCGTTTCTGCAGAACGTACAACAACCTGGAAGCTTCTGTACAGAAGGAGCTGATGTTCTATCAGCAGAAGGCCAAAGAATGGGCAGAGGTACACACACACACACACATGTGTTTTGGTATCCTTATGGGGACCGTCCATTGACTTCCATTGATTTTAGTAACTAGATTTATACCTAACCCAAACCCTTTTACTAACCTTAACCATTACTGATCTATAACTAACCCTAAGACTAACTAAAACTCTATTCACACCATACCTATAAACCTAACCCCTAACCCTAAAAAGGGGAGTCCCCCTCATGGGGACCAGGCTTCGGTCCCCACAAGAACCCTCGGACCCCAGAAAGATAGTAAAAGTCAGGAAACTGGTCCCCAGGAGGTCAGAAATACAAACCCACACACACACACACACACACACACACATACACGTACACAACACACATACATAGATTAATGCCCCTTTTCCACCGACAAATCGGCACGGCGCGCTTGAGAGCGGTACAGTATAGCGCGGATCAACTTGCTTGAGGCGGTGGAAACATAAAGCGGACGTAAGTGGGGATATGGGCGTGCCCATCTGGCTATGAAAAGTGGCGTGCAAAAGTCTTTGTCCGCGACGTCACAGCGCGTGAAACAACAACAACAATGGCGGATATACGTGTGTTTTTGTACTTTGCTCTCTGTCTGTGGTTCATTTTGGTTGGTTAGATTTTTGGTTCTTGTGGAGGAAGTCGCCATTGTCCAAAGTCAATTGTATTTTAAAATAAAATATTTTTATGGTTGCTGGGAGTTTCTTTTAAAGCCTTTTGTGGGAGCGTTTCTATATCACACCACGTGAACGCCACACACAGCCGGACCAATCAGGGGCTACCACTACGTAGGTAGTCGTGTCACTCGTAGCAGTTTACTGGACCAATCAGTAGACAGGTGGGCGTGTGGGCCCACTTTGGTCCGCTTCGGACCACCGAGGAGGTGGTCTGAAAAAAGAGGCCGGGTTGGCGCGGAATGACGCGGTTAAGACCTGAGAAAGGCGGTAGAAAAGGGTCCACAGGGGGCTGAAGTGAACCGAGCCGCACCGTGTTCTGTCGGTGGAAAAGCGGCATATGTGTGTGCGGTTTGATTCTCAGTGATAAAATTACTTTGATACACTCAGTCCAGCTTGTTTTTTGTATAGTTCAGTGTTACCAACATGTCTCTCTCTCTCGCTCCCCCCCCCCCCTCCAGCATGAGGACTTCCTCCTCGCTCTGCAGGTCAATGAAGATGAATATAAGAAGGTAGGAACTGTTGCTTCTCTTCCAGCTCTGCACACAGATTTGATTAACTTCTGATTAGAAAATGTTTCTATCACCTGCTTCCAACGTGAACACGTAATTAAAGCTTAGAAGATCCGTTACAAAAGTTACCAAAAAGCTTCTGGATCTCAAAACCTAGTTGCTCTAAATTTGTAGGAAAGTTAAATAAAATCCTGCTTCTGTTTTAAAAGAATGAGTTTGGATTTTAGTCAGTCAGCTGATCACCGTCATCGTGTTTGTTTTGATATTTGTCTGAATATCAGGGATGTGGCATTTGAAGAAAAAAGTTATTTGAATTTGTGGTCAATTATTCTTCAAATTCTCCCTTTCAAAATAAAACTACCATTTCAGAAATACAGGATCGAGTTTTTTATTTTTATAGATGTTGTGCAGAAAAATTTGCCCTGCCTGGAAAAGTGTTATGGTGGCGGCCATGTTGGCGGTGTGATACTGTCAGGTGGCGTGGGAAAAGAAACACCCGCTCATCAAAACTAGCGTTGCATGAATTCTGTTTATATAGTAAATATTTAATGTTCCATCTGATTGTTTCAGGACGGTCAGCTGATCGAGTGCGGCTGCTGCTACGGGGAGTTCGCCTTTGAAAAGATGACGCAGTGTTCGGACGGACATCTTTTCTGTAAAGAGTGCCTGGTTAAATACGCTCAGGAGGCCGTGTTTGGCTCTGGGAAGGTACACGCACACGCATGCATGCACGTGCACTCACACACACACACACATGCATGCATGCACGTGCACACACACACGCATGCATGCACATGCACACACACCTAGATGTTTTGCCTGATGGATGTAAATAAGTTTAAATGTGTCTCTGGACATTAGGGATGTATCATACTCTCCAGAATGTTAAACACACCTGAATATAAGCCACGCCCACAAACTTTATAAAGAAACAGATTTGTACAGATACAANACACACCTAGATGTTTTGCCTGATGGATGTAAATAAGTTTAAATGTGTCTCTGGACATTAGGGATGTATCATACTCTCCAGAATGTTAAACACACCTGAATATAAGCCACGCCCACAAACTTTATAAAGAAACAGATTTGTACAGATACAAGCTGCACTCGTCTATAAGCTGCAGATCTCGGCGTTAACTTCTAATTAAATATGTACCATAGATACTGTTTCTGAACAGCTGATTATAAAACTGAAACTACTGCAGCTACTAGGAAACATCACTGATCGCCATCTTCCTCTTCCTCCTGCTCTCACCTGCAGCAGCTGTTTCCTTCAACAGTCTGATCGATTGTCTTTAACTTGAAAACTGCATCATGTGTTTCGACATGTGTTTTCCATGATGAACGCGTGTGCATGAAGCGCAAAATGAAGAATTCAGTGTAAATGTGTTTGATTGGAACAGTTTCATTGGTCCTCTGTCACCTGTTTAGTCATGTGACCAGGTGAAATGTTTTTGTATTATGAAGCTCGTTCACCTGTAAAAATCCATAAATTCTCTGCATCATTGTTTAAACTGTAGAGTTCAAATCATGTATCAGTTTATAGTCTGTAAATGACTGTGTTATTCCTGCTGTAAATATGTTTGTTTGTTTGTTTTTGTTTGTTCCAGTCGGAGCTGAGCTGCATGGAGGGCTGCTGTTCCTGCTCCTACCCCATGTGTGAGCTGGAGAAGGTTCTGCCTGAGAATATTCTGTGTAGATACAACGAGCGGCAGGCGGAGGAGGCGGTCGCCGCCACCTGCGCCGATGAACTCGTGAGGTGGGTGTTTGTTCCTCTGAACTTCCTGTTTCCCAGGAACTCGTGCAGCTGTTTTTAAATCTTTTTTATCTTTTCTTTGCCAGGTGTCCGTTTTGTAACTTCCCAGCCTTATTGGACAAAGACATGTCTTTGTTCAGCTGTCCCAACCCTCGCTGTCGCAAGGTCAGTCCTGCTTTCATTCACCGCAAGCCGAGTTTTTGTTTTTCTGTTTAGAAACAAGTTCTCACTTTAATCTCTCATGAAACTGAATCTCAGGCTTCTTGGACTAGAGTCCGATCAACACGTGTGAGAAATAAAGGACTGATGAGGTGTTTTTTTTTTTTTTAATAAAGGGTCAATAAGTTGTTCATCTAGCGAGGTCGCCGCCTCCGTTTATCTGAGAGTCTCCTCCTCCTGTCTGAGGAATGCAGGAGGAGTCGTCGCTCTTCGTCCCAAAAAACAATCGTTATAAAGTACTAACGTCCACAGAAACCTGCTGCCCCCCCCCCCCCCCCCCCCCCCCCC